>OX411781.1:16622671-17222671 GCA_948252455.1 Acleris cristana | reverse complement strand
AGATAATTCAATTAATCAAGATGAGCTGATTATGAAACAGCAACGGGAGATAGAAAAAGAGGTAAACTTTCTGTAAATAATAGAATTGATTTGCCCTAGTTTTTAGATTATTTGCAAACAAAACAAAATGGTATGTTTATTTTGCAGATTTCGGAGAGTATTCCTCTAGTCGGGGAGCTCGAGCCCCTGTCGTCGTTAGAAAAAGAATACAATGAGGATCCCGTGTACCTTTTAAAAATAAAAGACTTAGCAGCTAAGTACAAATATGTACGGAGAACGCGGCCCGACGGGAACTGTTTCTTCCGGGCATTTTCTTACGCGTATTTAGAGCATCTACTGACCGACAAGGCGGAATATGAGAAATTCCACGACCTAGCTAAGAAATCCAAGGATATACTTGTCGCGTTAGGTTTCTCACAGTTCACAGTCGAGGATTTTTATGAAACGGTGAGTGAACTTTTTAGGTTAGGTTTTTTGTTATGTTTTTGTTTTTCTTTGTTCCGAGGTCCGCTTTCGATGTTTTTTTTGCCGTGTTGTTTGGACGTGAAAAAGAAAGAAAAATATCAGCATTGTTATAGCTTTGTGTATATCTGTATTTATGTCACATATATAATTATTTTGTTGTAAATTGTGTAAGGTCAACAATGTAATTTTTTCTCTTACAAAGACAATGGTTATAGTAGAATGCAAATACATCATAAAACTTATAGAAAAAGTAAAAGTCTATGTAGATTGTAATCTGGTATTCTTCATTATCATTTACAGATAAGATATGCTTCTATTTGCTTTAATTATTCATGTTTATTTACTTGACACTTCATTTTACTCATAACAAAACTTGAGCTGTGAGCAAATACTTTAGAAAATGTTGTTTAAACTTGATTGTTGATTGTTTTGACTGGTGTTATTGTTTAACAAGTATGTGTTGTTCAATTAAATTTAACACGAGATGAGATTTTCAAATGTTTTTCACAAAAACATGAAGTTGGCTTCCCTATTGTGAACAATTTTCTTGATTTTAAAACATGTTACAATACAATTATGGTCCTTACCCTTGCTTGCACTTTTGTTGACTAAATAGATATAATTTGATTTGATTAATAAAGAGCAAACAATTAGGATTTTACCTTGTGATTGATTACTTTTAGTGGTCAGAGTAATAAACTAACAATAAGTCCTCCGAGTCCTTATAAAAATATGATTCTACTTTTAAAAACGTCCTGGGGTGTTCGGGAGTGATTCTGTACGGGCTAGTACCTAGAAAGACCCATTTGGTTTTGAGCTTTAGTAAACAACAAACTCCAATTATAATATTAGTAAATAAATTGATCTGCACAAACCTGAATCCGTACACTATATATTATTTATTTACTTGTGTAATACTTTCCAGTTTATGGAAGTGGTCCAGCGAGTGGGAGAACAGGCTGGAAGCACCCCTGAAGTCCTGGAGGAGGCACGGGCCGAGCTCCACGACAAGTTCAACAAGCAGGGTTACTCGGACTACATTGTGGTGTATTTGCGTCTTGTCACGTCCGGACAATTGCAGACGCAGCAGGAGTTTTACCAGAACTTCATTGAGGGACCAAGAACCGTTACCGAGTTTTGTAGACAAGTAAGTTGTTTTTAGCAGTAGTTTAAAGTAATTATGTTTCAGTGTTTCATCAGCACTATGAGTATGATGTGTTTCTTTTTAAATGTGGTTTATAAAGGGTTTTCACTGAAGGCCTACTTCAAATGCCTAATGCAAACTTTAGTGTTTTTTTTGTATTGGTAATTTACATAAATTCAATGTTTTGTCACTATGTGAAAATCGCTGACTTAACATGTCATGGCTGTGCCCCTGGGGGCCTAACCAAATGCATAACGCTAGGTTAGCTGGCATCAACCGCTTATTCATTCATTTACACATCTATACATTTTGATGTATACCAAATTCGCTCAGGTTCACTTTGTCCATATTCCCATTTCGTCCACATTTTAATCTCGGCCACATTCCCAACTCGTCCACATACCAATCCCAAATTGTCCTCTTCCTATCTCGTCCATATTTCCAACTCGTCCACATTCCCAACTCGTCTGCATTCTTAATTAGTCCACATTCCCAACTGGTCCTCATTCCTAACTCGTCCTCAACCTAACTTGGATTGTAGGGCTGTTTGATATCAATTCGATCACTAGGTTGTTCATTAGTAGTTGGAAATGTGAATGAAATGGGATTGTGGACGAGATAAGAATGTGGACGAGATGGGAATGTGGACAAGATGGGAATGTGGACCAGATGGGAATGTGAACGAAATGAGAAGTGGACGAAATGGGAATGTGTACGAGATAGAAATGTGGTCGAGATGAGAATGTGGACGAGATGAGAATATGGACAAACTGAACCTGAGCAACCAAATTATCACCATTCACCTGTGTTGCTTGTTGGCAGGAGGTGGAACCCATGTATAAGGAGTCGGACCACATCCACATCATCGCTCTCTGCGCAGCGCTCGGTGCCGGCGTGCGCGTCAAATATATGGACCGCGGGGAGGGCAGCCAGGTAATATCATGGTTCTTTTAAAAGCATGGAGAAGGCAAATTAGGCACAGACCACCTGATGGTAAGTGGGCTCTAGATTCTGAAACCTATAGACATGATGTTCCTATAGGCATTCAGTCTTGTTCCTCAGGGTTGGCAATGAATCTTAGGGCCGCTTGAACAAATTTATCTTCATTGAGATGCCCATCCTAAGATGCATCAAAGCAAATGTCAAGTTATTGAAAAAAATTAATGCTTCATAACTATTCATAAGATAGGAATCTCTCTTAAAATTACTAATAAACAAGGTAAGGTCCTTTTAATTTTCCATGTCATGAAAAATCATTTGAATATGATGGAGTTATTATCACAGGTGGAAAAACAATTCAAGGCTCAAGGCTATCTGGTACAAAGTACCTACATTTGCTGAGTATTTTGATGATTCTTTGAACAAACAAAAGTAATTTGATGTCTTTGTGTGTTGTGTAGGGTACATTGGCCTATTTATGCTTTCAAGCAATATGACCAATTTTATTATTATTTATTATAATACACTAGCAGCTCTTTGAGCTGATGCGTGTAGTATATCCCTGCACTTGTGTCTATAAAGTTTTTTAAAACTTATCAAGTCTATTTTTAAAGGATTTTGCATTCTTTGTAATGTCATTCTTGGATGAGCATCGTTTTTTTAAACTAAACAGGAATAAATCCCTCCCTCTATCTTTCCACTTTCTTTCTTTATTCATACTCCACTCTTCATTAGTAATTTTGGTTACTATGGCGGGCTTTCAGTCTGTCAGCGTATTTGCCACAGATCCATAAAAATAAAGACTAAATACCTGTCCTTCATGACCCTTATTGGGACTACATCTTGCAGGTTTTCCGAGATGTCCCCACCACAAGTCAGGGAGCCGCAAGCAACTCCAGAGGGGAAAATGTAAGCAAGGTCGGTCTTGTCGATTGACATGCATTAGCCAACCCCATATCTCTTCAATACAGACTTGTTGGTTCCCTCTGGCTTCGGTTTATTTTACAAAAACGGTACCTTTTCATCCGATAAGAGAACAGTTTTATGTCGTACGTTTAATAGAATTGCAGGCAAATTTGAAGCGGTATTTAGTGGCTTTTGCGCAAAGGGCCGTGCTTCTAAATTTTTCAGCGCCATTTTGTGGTCTAATACGATGGCGTCGAATGGGCTATGGGTGATTTTCCGATCGCGCATGCTTATTATTCTACGTGTTGTTTCGATCTGTTTGGTACTAAAGGAGCAATATCATAGAGATATTTTTTATTATTTCTTTGAATGTAACCTCAGTTTTCGTGAATCTCCTGGCTCGTCAAACGGTAAATGAAGTTCAACTACCGGTCATTTTGGGACTTTATAAGCAGGAGCTAGTACCTATCTAGACACGCGGCAGCGTGTCAAGCCAAGTTCAAGTTTAAGTTTACTTGTTTGAGTGGTTCTCATATTTATCTTTGAACAATTTAGTAGTTGTGGAGGGATTTTCACCTGTATTGAGTGCGGATTGCTACCATCTTAACCTTTAACCTACCGCTAAGCATTGTTATGTTACGGTGTAAGGATAAGACAACCGGTGAAATTACTAGCATAGAGGTATTCCACCTTGGTCCTCAGGGTTGGCAACTCATTTGCGGTCATAGGATTGCAGCAGATTGTAGTATTAGAAATGCAGATGTGTATCGGTCACAGATCCCATTTACCATCAGGTGGCCTGTGTGTGTTTTTGCCAATTTCCATGGCATAAAAAACGTAATTTAATAGTTCGTAAGGTTTTTTTGGAGAGAGTAAGTCAGAATTCTGTTAAGTTAATCATTTGGCAGGTAGGTGAATTCCCTACTTTTGACCTTTACAGGTCCCTTTTATGTACAACTGTAAACAAGCAACTTCTGATTTTTCTATTAAATTTGTATTGTTTAGCAACTATGTCTATTAAAGATATTTTATTTAGTCTACGTTTAGATGACAAAAATAGACATTCATATTCACTCACTCTTATTTTCGTGACAATAGGATCGTGTATAGATTATTTTGGTCTCTTCGACCCCACTTCTGCTGCTGTCTGCTTGCAAGCGTGACAAACTGGTGACGTGTATCCTGTAATACCAAAGGCATATCTGCATGGTAATAGTATAAGCATTTTAAATTTTATGTCGTTACCAATAGGGTATAGAATGCATCGAATTGCAGTTAGTTGGCTTGTTTGGTATTAACTTAACTCAGGGGTCGGCAACCTGCGGCTCTTTGGATGTTAAGCTGCGGCTCTTTAGTTCCAACTTTATTTATGCAAGTACTATTTATGTTGGTAAGAAAAAAAAATGTGGCTAAATTGTAATTATGGACTCCTCCGACTCAAAAGATTGCCGACCCCTGCTCTAACTCTTTTCGCGGTATTGTCTAAAGCAGTGCGTGTGCGCAGGTGATCGCGCACGACTTCCCCGAGGGCGCGTCCCCGCGCGTGCAGCTGCTGTACCGGCCCGGCCACTACGACATCCTGTACGCGTGATCGCCAATACACGCCTAACAACACACAGCGTTTTATTTATGTACACCAACCCTCAATAGGCTAGTGTCCTAAAAAAATCTAATTAGTCCGTCATTTACATTAAGAAAAAATAATGATCTCGTATTTTTCTTTTGTCAATTAAACAAAAAATTACGAAGATAAAGTGCGTTGAAGTTTCGCGTGACGTCACGCCGTGCCACACTATACAAAGTTGTGACGTCACGAGCCCCCACTCCCGAACTTTGACGCGCGTTATATTTGTCAATTTTGATTGATTTGATAAAGCAAAATAATACGAGTTGAATATTTTTTGATAATCTTACTGACGGCTTACTAATTCGTTTTTTTTTACCCAGGACCCATCCCTATATGCCCCCCAAGGCCCCAATCTACTTGGCACGCCAAGTTAGTTCGTTGGTCTAGGGCAGATCCAGGGAGAGGGTCAAATTCAAAATATTTATTCAGTAAATTGACCACATGAGGGCTCTTACACGTAGGTATAAGAGCCCTCATGTGGAATCTACTAGTGCTTCGGACAAGACCATCATTGCGAAGAAGCGCCGCAAGATTCTCCTTGACTCACGTAACAGGTGTAATGCAACAATTTGTAATGTTGAGGCCTATAATTGTATATTATGGTAAAAATAATTGTTACTTTGAAACTATTGTACCTACGTGTAAGAGCCCTCATGTGGCTAATTTACTAAATAATATTTTGAATTCAAAATCCCACGACAAAATGTTGCAATACACATTTTAATTCAAATTTACAAGAATTTTACTCAATTCATATCAATAATCGAGAAACCGAAATTGCCATGCATGACTCGTGGACCCACTACTTCGTCCCACTGCTCTTTTTGACGGAACCGTGCCTCGCGGCAGGGCTCCTATTTCTGGGCGATTTGGCCTTCGGCCATCTAAAGATACCCTACTTACCTAACCTGCCTACTTTTGCGGAATAAAAATGATTTCTGACGAAAGCGAATAGAGCAGTCGGACGGAATAGTTGGTCCGGGTGATTATTTGGCGTTTTAACCGCTGTCATTATTGTCTTCGCATATTATTCAAGATAAACTTTAATTTCTTGTTCTTTTAAATGAAATGGATACTACCCCCGGGCCGCTGATTTTGACATCAAAAGTTGCTGGTAGTTATAATTTTATCATTATTTTTCGTCAATATATTGACGAACAACAATGACGGCGGTTGAAACGCCCGAATATTCACCCGTCCACGAGTCTGTCACTGAAATTGCGGCTTTGACAGCACATCTTTCAAAGGAATTTTCTCCTAATTTATAGTCTAATTATTTAGTTATTTTTTGATAAGAATAAGCTACTGTTATTTTGTAAACGGTTTCACCTTAACCGAAATCAAAATTAGAAATTAAAAACAATTGTCCTCTCCTTTATGTACTTAATAACAAGAAATAGAATATTTGTACAAAGCTTTTACAGTTAACCTATCTTCGTAATTATAGGAAACGTGCGATTTTACAGTAATATTCTGTGGAAAAAAAACGAAGTCTTTAGTAATATTGCTCAAGGTTTGGCGATAGAAGAGGTTGATAAACACAGTAGGTTACTTAAAAACTGAATTATTTATTACTTCGGAAGTATTCAGATAAAAAATATGGGTATCCAGGAAAAATAGGTAATACTAGGGAATGCTGACGTCACTCAAATAAAAAAGTAAATAAGTCACTTATTAAATAAAATTAAAATTATCGGCAGAAATACACGCCATCGGGCTCTCTCTTAGGCTTCATGCCAGCAAAGAAAGCTTTAATATCTTCTTCTTTTACAACTTCTTTTCTATCTTTGAAGCTTTTCAAGAAATCCAGCAACTTGTCACGCATTTTGTTGTACTCTGTCAATGCATTGATTTGCTGGACTCTTCCAAGAGATGACAATGCTTCTAGACCTTGTTCATATTGTGTGGAGGCAGTACCATCTGTTCTTTCCTTTCCCAAAGCTTCATAAGCTGTGACTGTATCCTCAAGATCTGTTAGGAATAAGACTGACAAGTCTTTATACATGGTAATACATTCATTGCAAGTACAAAGCTTCTGGCGAAAATCCGACGGCCAGAACGTAGCGCCTTTGAAAACTTTCCCTCGACTTTTTGGCTTAACACATGTGTCTCCTAATTTTAATTTTTTGACCAAAACATCATCGTCTATTTCTTCTATCGAATGTTTTCGCTTGTTCTCAACTGTTTGATCTTCTGTCACTGAAGAGGAATTATTTTCTGTTATGTTTGAATTCTGTTCCATTTTCACATCCTGATCTTCAGAATGATCAACATGCTGTGAGATATCGTTTTGATTTTGTTGGCTACCAATTTGGTTGTCTTCTAATTCTAAACCATTCTCAGTATCTTTTGTTTCAATATCAGTTGTTTTTGTTCCTGCTTCATCTTCTTTTACAGTACTTTCTGGTGTCTCCATAGCAGAAGCGTCAACAATAGTAGATAATTGTGGATTATCTGTAATATTCTCGGTAGATTTTTCTTCGCTAACACTAGCAATATTTTTGGTATCACCTTCAGTAGAATCTTTAGCAACATCAGGTACATTTGCTGTATTTTCTAAATCGGTGTTAGTCAGCTCCTCAACATTCTCTGTTACATCTGCAACATTAGCAGAAACTTTGGTTGAATCTTCAGCATTAGTGGTTAATTCTGCCATATTTTGTACATCAACGTTATTTGACACTTGAGCATGCTCTGTTACATGTGCAACATCCTCTGCAACTTTGGTTGAATCTTCAGCATTAGTGGTTACCTCTGCCACATTTCCTACATCAACATTATTTGACGCTTGAACATTTTCTGTTATATCTGCAACATCCTCAGCAACTTTGCTTAAATCTTCAGCGTTACCAGTTACCTCTGCCACATTTTCTGCATCAATATTATTCGCTTCTTGAGCATTGTCTGGTACATCCGCAATGTTAGCAGACTCATCTTTTTCCTTTTCTACAGTGGCATCAGTTGAATCTTTTATTTTATCTGCAGTTGGTACCTCTTTGCTTTCAGGTAAAATCTCTGAAGAATCTTCCACATTTTTTGGTTCTGTAACACTGGTAGAGTCTTGTTTTTGACTTAAATCCTTCTCTCCTGGAACTTCATTTTTAACATCATTTTCATTCTCACTTGCTTTATTAATGGCAGTCTCGGTTTCCATTGCCTTTTCATCATCATTGTTTTCAGAGGTCTTTGGTTCATTTTGTTCTTCAGGTTTGATGTCATCATTATTTGATAGACTACTATTTGTTTCTTCAAGGGTAATAACATTATTTTCTAACTTTTCCACCTCACTAGATTTGACACCTCCCTCAGTTTTACCATTATTCAACTCACTATCAACTTCTAAACCTTTACAATAACCCTTTTCCGCCTCATCTACCCCATTCTCTTTAATGTCTCCATTGCAAATAAGAGAACTGTCAGATTCATTCATGCAAACATCAACATCACCATTCACTGCATATTTACTGTAAGCATGTAAGAATTCGTTTTTTCCCATACAGGATTTGCAGACCATTTCTGCATATAAATCACTTGAAGGTACAGTGGCTTCTAAATGTGATGCATGGAGCCAATCCTCGCAAACTATGCATTGGATCATCTCTTCTTCAATCCCCTCAGGGTCAGGGTAAGGTCGGTGGCAGATGCAGTATAGTCCGCTGAAATTCTGGTTGTAGCTATTTTCATTATTGAGATCGGTTTTGTTTTGTGTGTATTGGCAAGGGTGATTAAATTTGGGGTTGCCGCAGTCACATCGGAAGTTTCTCTTGGTGTACAGTTCAACCAGGTCGTGATTTTCGTGGCACGCGAGACTGCAGGCGAGGCAGACGCCCGCTCGCTTTGCTGGGTCTTCTTTAGCGTCATCGCAGCAAGTCAGACAAGCATAGATGGCTTGGCGTTTGATGTAGCCCTGAAACAAATTAAGAAGGTTCCAGGTCCATCATTAAGGAAGAATCAAGAAAGAGTGTTCAATGGTAATTCATATTAAAGTGTAGTACTCCCAACTTGCTATCACACTTCCACTCTCAATAGACAGATTATTACCCGACTGCCAAGAAGGGTAATGTTTTTTTAACTTGTTTCATAGAAAACCAAAGGTTTTTCTGGAGTAATAAAATTACAATGCAATACCAACATTCTTTATTGTACACCACATAGAATAACAACACACAAAAACACAGTTTTAGTGTGCAATAGCTTTCAACTTTATTTTGGTGGTTTTGTGGTTTAAAAATAAATCTTACGAGGAAAGACTGCAGGTGCTGAAACTCACGACTCTAAAAGATCGTAGAGAGCGTGGCGATTTAATAGAAACCTATAAGATACTCACAGGACATTACGATTTACAGGAGTTTCATAAATTGTTCAAGCTCCAACACTCATATCCGGGGTCATCAATTTAAACTACTAACTGAGCTTTCACACAACAATCCTCGCAGACACTTCTTATGTAACAGAGTAGTGAAAGCATGGAACAAACTGCCAGAACAAGTAGTCTCAGCACTGAACGTCAATCAGTTTAAAAACCGATTAGACCAACACATAAGCAGTACAAAGAACACTTGATCGAGGAACAGCTGGATACAGGCATTTATCAGTTGTCGCAACTGCCGCCTGATAAAATAAATAATAATAATAATAATAATAAATTTATCATTTTGCTGAAATAAAATTATTTTCTTTCTTTAGTTATTTCCATGTCAAAATATTGATATCATATCTCATGGTTGTCAATTATTTTTGCCATCTTTAAGGGTGTGCTAAATAAAAAGATGCTAAAATCAGTAATTTTTCAAGTATGGAAAAACAGAAAGTTGCAAATCATTTATTAGCATTAATGTCCTATTTGCACAATGGACACCTGTCATTTTCTTATTAGCCAGTCATACAAAATGAGAGCATGCAAGAAAAGGGGACATTTAATATTACGAATGTTTGTGCAACTGGGCTCTGAAATCTTGTAGGTATCCTGTGCAGGGCTTGAATACCGGTATTATTTTCATACAAAAATACCGGTATTAAATTTCGGTATCTCGCTTATTATTGAATATTTTTGCTCTTCAATGAATTTATATAATAGAATAGTGTTATTACCTAAATTATACTCGAAAATATCAAGGAAATAATGCAAATTAAGGAAGATATTTCAATTTAAATTAATACCGGTATCAAGCCCTGATCTTGTGTATGAAAAAATTGGCTGAGGAAGGACCCATTCAGAGTGGTAATCAAGGAGTCAGTCATATATTACATAATAGTGGCCTGTTGCAGCTTCGCTCAGGTTGAATAATAACCATAATAATATGTATAACCATAATTATGTCCATCTAGGTTAATAATCCTTTCAAATTGTGATATAATTTTCCAAATTGGTGCTGTGGTTCTGATTACCCTCCACAGATAAACTAACTTACAAAAAACAGCTTTCTTTATATATTAGTATAGATAGATATATTAAAAAAAATAGGCATAGAATGGTACCCAAGGAAAGGAAAGAGGAGCGAGGAAGACAAAAAATTTGAATAATAAATACCGGTCAAAATCATAACCCTCCTTTTTGCTTTGCCGTAGTCGGGTAAAAAGGTTAGTGATTGATTGATTGATAGACAGAATAACCATAGGGTTGCAGTCTTGGTAAAGCTAACTCAACAATGACTCAGAATAACCTTTTTTATGGAATGGAGAACATGAACAAGCACCAGGCCACCTGAGGCCCGTTTCACGAAGCTACAAGTTATAAATTACAAGCGGAAGTCTCTTTCTAACTCCTTTTGCTAGAAAGAGTTCCGCTTGTAATTTGTAACTTGTAGCTTCGTGAAACGGGCCACTGATTGTAAGTGGGATCTGTGTCTCATAGACATAAGCATTTTCAAGACTACAATCTAAAGACTGTAATCCTAAGAGCACAAATGCGTTGCCAACTCTGATGACTAAGATGGAATGCCTCTTATCTTAGTCATCAGGGTAAAGGTGAGGAAATTGGACTGTGGACAAAGTTGCCTGAGCCAACAGAACAAAAACTGCTGCTTGGCAGTAGTATAACTGATAATGGTGGTAGCAATCCAGAAGGAACTTGCACAAGGTCCTACCATCACTGAAAGCAGATGCCTAAAGCCTCCTACAGACAAACAGGTGGACAGACAAGCCTATAGGGACACAGCAATCTGTTACAATGAGGCATTTATAATATTAATATAATTGACGATGAGCTGGCCTAGGTGGTAGTGAACCTACCTACGAAGCTAACAGTCCTGGGTTCAAATCCCGGTAAGGGCAGATATTTGTGTGATGAGTGCGAATATTTGTTTCTGAGTCATGGATGTTTTCTATATATTTAAGTATATATTTCTCTAAATAAGTATTTATATCATTGTCTAGTACCCGCAGTACAAGCCTAGACCTTAGTTTGGGACTAAGTCAATTGGTGTGACACTGTATGCTGATATTTATTTAAGATCTAACAGGTGCATGCCCTGCTTGTTAATCGAACTCTTGCTCTGTGGGAGCCTTAAGTACTTGTGTGGGAATGTCAGTTGGGATAGTCATCTAATGGTAGAAGCTGCCTACACAGATACACACACACACACAGCACACACACATACAATAAAGAGTATTTAGAGGTATTTAACATGCCTCATGCATATTTACTAAGATAATGACTATAGAGTATAAACCTATTGAGGATATACCTAGGACATAGTTGTTTGTTGAATTGTATGTGCACATTGGGCACAAAAAAAATGGTTTTTATTCTAACATAATGAAATATGACAGTTACCTGCAACATACAAATAAGTTTTTGACAATGGCTCATTAACACTCTCGCTGCCCCCATTAATTATGTTACAACAGCGCTTTCTTACAAGCAGTGAGGGTATACTGCCCATCCCATGGCATCTTGAACTCAGAAAGACCTACAAATTCCTGGCAGGGAGAGTGTTAATTAGCTACTGGGTAACCACAGGAAGTAGGGCCTGCAATCTTTATTCAACCGTTAGATTTTAGGGGCCATATGATAGTGGCCAATCATTAATCTACTCTACTTCCACCCATCTGCTCATAGTCAAGCGACTAGACTTTAGCCGGCGGGACCGATCACAACTACAACCAAGAAAATATATCGGCTAGATTGCAAAACCATACAAAGTGAACTTGAAAAGCTACACACCATATCAACATTTTAAGGATTTTCAATGATTTGTTTGTTAAACAACGAGGTAGCAACGGCCATAACGTCTACTCATAACGAAAACCGTTTAGGGGCCATCTTAACATATTTAAGGTTGTAAGAACATAACAAGTCATGCCAAAAACTGCGAAAAACTGCGAAAAACACAGTGTTTTGTGCCGTTAATACAGAATAAACAATTAAACCACTATATTTAATCGCAACAACTACAACGACACTTTCTTTGTGCTGCAGTGAACGTTGAGTTGTCAACACGTAAATAGATCATTGCTAGCGTCATCCATGTTAAAGTACATGAGTAAAGGTTAGTTTTACTAATAGACTATGATTTTACCTCACTGTATGTACAGTTTTTGGCATCAGACGCCCCAAGGACAGCATTAGCGTCCTCTTCAAATTCTTGTTGTTCTTGAAGAACGTCCATCATAGTTACGACTTTTTCCCCATCGCACTCCGCCATATCTGTGTCCTCGACATTCACGCCGTTAGTAGACATTTTGATACTACTCACGACTAAATTTGGACTCAATCCACGAGAGTTTTATAAGATAAATTGAAATTAAAGTGGAAAAGCCGGTTACAAATGAGCGCCAAGTTGCAGTCGACATCGACAGTAAAAGTTTTTTTTCAAGACAACGGGGTTTGGTGTTGCCGTATGAAAGGAATGTCAATAAATGCATGCTTAAAAAACTGACTGCTGCTTAATGTAATGTAGTGGTTTTATATTATGAGAATATTTTAGTTCCACGTCAAACTTGGAATGAAAAGAAAATGAGTTTTTGGGGACAGTTGGAACTTGGCGAATAGTATATAAAATAAGTGTGCAGTTCTGAGTAAAATTGGTATCACGATCCCAATTTTACCTAAAAACTACTGCTTAATATGGCTTAACGTGTAGTAGGTAGTACCAGGTAGTACTAGTAGTAGTTCTCATATTGTATTGTGTCACCACGTCTTTTGTCTTTTTTGGCAATCTTATCTTTACTACAGAATACGAAGTATTAATAACAGTAAGCAGCAAATAAAAAAAACATCTTTAATTAAAGTTTAACATAACATCATAAAAACAAACCTATTCCTCATGAAAAAAATTAACGAAAAAAGGCAATTCAAAGCTGAAATGGCACGTCTAAATTCTTTCGGCCGTTGCCAATATACAGAAAACCGCAGTCAGGAGTCCGAACTTTGTGAAAATATGACATGCCTGGCCAGTATAGGCTTTTTACGTAGGCAATACTGCCTGATTGTTCCAAACTCAAATTCCAGCAACCGCTGGGAATATCATTATCTACGGAATCCAGGAAGTCCATGCTGTAGTTATAATCTGGTCTAGTTAGGAGATTTGTATTCCAACGATGTTGAGATGGTCGAATGTGTAAATAGGACTTTAGTTGCGACGCTTCGAGAGAAGTTAGTCCGTAGAAATTGGGGTTTATCACAACGGACCCGTCGGGCTGTTTAATGATTTGCCCTCGCGCGGAACATTCAGCTTCGTCGCAAATGTTGGCTATAGTTCCCGCCAATCGGCTTTCTTCCTTTATTATCTGTGCATAGAACAAAATGTTTTAAAATTAATTAGGTACTTCTCCTAGTCGGTGTCTCTAACTAATATTCTACTTTTGTACTTCCTACTCGCACTAATAGGTATTTAATAAATGTGAAAGTTCGTGATGATAAATAAATAGCTGAATGGATTTTGTTATAATTTGGTACAGGATTAACCTCCTATCTGAAAACTTTTAAACTTCCCATGGGAATAACGTTAAACGACATCGTGGCAGGCAAACGATAGTGAATAAAGAGATAATGGACCTGGCATCGATCAGGGTTGTTCTCCTCCAACGATTCGTCCAAAATTTTAATCTTGAGGGTCGGATCCCCTCGGAAGGGAAACATGGCCAGCAGAGCCAGGATCTTGTGCCGGCGTTTGGCCTTCGGCAGGAGACCCCAGAACTTAAAGTCGGTGGAGTAGAAGAACTTGCGGTTATGTATAGCGTCATCGGTGATACCTGTAATTGGTGAAGTTATGTTATATTATACATATAGCTTGGGGCAGAGAGTAGAGTTTAATTGAGAGCGGTATGTGCTTTCTATCGTATATTTTGTATTCATTCGATTAGATGTAGGTACTTATAGTGCAAGAGCGTCAGTAGCTAGCATACTTAGTGGGTGTCTACTCATGATCGTAAGGTACCTATGTCGAACCCCAGTTGTCGACATAGATTTTTCTAACTTAAGTACAGCCAACATCAAAGATATGTTTCACCTTATTTCAACGTATTTTTGTTGTCGACCGTACATTACCCGATACTCTTACGATGAAAGAAAAACATCGTTAAGAAACCTGCATATTCGAACAGTTCAGTGTGAAAGAGGGTAATTGGGTTAGGTTAGGGCGCATAACGTCCCACTCGCAGAATGTCCCTATGTCCCTTTCGCGAAATGTCCCTTTCCTAAATATCCCTTTCGCAAAATGACTCTTCTGCAAAAGGTCCCGTTCGCAAAACGTCCCTTCACATAAATAAAGTCCCGTTCGCAAAACCCTTTCGCAAAATGACATGATCGCAAAACGTCCCTTTCGCAAAACGTTCCTTCCCATGAGAAGACTCCTAGGGCTCTACTTTGAAATCAGTAATTTGAACTTCGGATCGCCCCATCACTTTCTTGCGAATTAGTGACGCGTCGAGAGCAAAAGGGATAGCAATAGACGAAGTTCGAATTACGGATTTCAAAGTAGAGCCTCTAGTCTCTACTTAAACAAGCTTTTTCCAGACAGGACATTTTGCGAATGGGTCATTTCGCAGACGGGACGTTTTGCGATAGGGGCGTTATGCAATAGGGACGTTTTGCGAAAGGGGTGGGACCTTTTAAAAAAGTCTTTCGGGTTCGGCAGAGGTCGGAACAAGCAAAAGGGCAAGTGAAGAGAAGAATACACCCGAAGTTCTTTTTAATATCCTTATAGAATCGCGCCTATAGTGCTGATAGACTTGAGCACACCCCATCGGAACTCTCATTTTGGCGAGCATTCTGGCGAATGCTCGAGTAAATGCTCAAGTTTATCAGCAACGTACGTACAATTGTCGCGTTTATAGCTGTGTTTAAAACATCCGTCCTTCTCTGTCAAATACGTAAGTGTACGAGGTAGATGAATGTAGAGAAGCGAAAGTTGTATGATTAGACCGGTAACGTGTACCTGGCGTTCCATAGTCTCGCCTACCGGTTCCCGTATGGAATCCTTAATCGTCATTTGTCGTAATGCATCGTTTCTCCGAAATCCTAGAGCCACTTCCGCTTAAATTTTAAAACTTTTTAGTGTTGTTATAATACAACCCTAACCTAACCGAACCGCAGAAATGATTGGAATAATCAAAGAGTTGCCTGACTCATCTGAAAACCAGTTTAGGGCAAATGAATATTCGGACAAACGATGTGTTAGGACAATCGATGTGTTAGGACAAACGTTGTTAGGGATTCCGAGGGACACCCCTGCCTACCCCATTGGGAGACAGGCTTGAAGGTAAGTATATATGTGTATGTTTGTAAGTGCGAGAGTGACAGATGCTTTATCCACATCGATAAACGCGACCGCCGGGCATGCTTGTACACGCTGCCGTCCTACCAAAGAAGGCGGTATATAACTGCATAGTAATAGTATAATCATTTTAAATTTAATGTGGTTACCAATAAGTAATATTATTAAGTCTATGTTACCAATAGGGTATAAAATGTTTCGACTACTACGATGCAGTAAGTGAAGCGTGAATTTACGTACCAACAGCAATATGATAGTCCGCCTGAAGGCCATATATTTGCCCCCAGTACTGAATATGGTTAAAATGGTTCTCCACCTGTAGGAGGGTTAAGGAGTTTTGGAGAGTGGAGATCAGCTCACTCGTGAGCATCATCCCGTTCACGTTCATGTACTCTTGGTGTTCCCATAGTTTATGGACATTCATGGTGGAACAAAATGGCGATCGCAGGCGCCAATATTTTCGGAAAAGAGACAAGATTTTCTGCCGTATACAGTTCGATTGTCTTCTTTTATCACGAGGTTAAATAGGTACATGAGTTGGTTACGCATTGACAGGTGTCAGTTTGTTAGGTGTGATCCGTGTGATCATGGTGTGATTTTGTTAGTTGATAAGTCTTAGTGGCCAGAGTGAGGGATTAAAGATTTAAATGAAAATAGGTTTGCAATGGAGTTTGTTTAATAGAACTGTGTGTTTTCAACCAAATAATTTCAACCCCACAACTTAGGTTCGTATTGATTATAGATAAACACTTGTTATTTTTACCTGCCTGCCAAAAGAAGGCCCTTCCGTATTTGACTTGAGGTATGTGTAAATGTGTATGTTTGTATCTTTGCGATCATCTCGAAAACTTCTTATAGCAAAATTATTTCGGGAACATACTCATAGGTCTAAGCTGGGTTTAGTATAGGTAGGTTTTTTTATTGCCATCGACGTACAAACAGTACATACATCGGTACGCTAACGGTACATATTAATACAGTTGATTTCCACGCGGTGGAGCTTGCAGCAAGCTTAAAACTAATTAGACAGTCAATAAAAATGCAGAAGTTAATTGCTGTCTTACTTTAACTTCAGTTCTAGAGCGAGAAGCACAATTTTGCTGTCTTTTTCTAATTTCTGCATTTTTTTATTACAGTCAACTTCGGCATTTTTTTATTGCTAGGCTACGCCACGCTTTTTCTGCTTTATAAATAGGTAACGTACGTATATTTAAAGAAGATTCTTCCAATTCGTTTTTGAAAAGTTCTGGGGGGTTATCATGATATACTAAAGCAGTTCAGTTTAGGTTGAGAGAAAGAGAAAGAGCTGTATAACTGCTATAGCTCTGCCACTTTCTTTCAACCAAAACTGAACTGCTAAGTTACCTGTTGGGTTAGGTAACTTTTGTTCCCAACAGTACTGGTGAATAGTGAAAAACGTGCGTGCAGTACAACCGTATATTTAGACTGGTTTACAGATTGCGTCTATGATCTACCCTACATATGTAACACCTCCACCCCTATTCAATAACTTATAGTCTAAGATACACCTTTACAATATAATAGCACCTAGCTATAATACTAGCACTTAACTTAATAAATTTATGCCGAATTTCACCAACCACTTATCAGACGATTACAGTGTTAGGATTACCCTTCGACATCGTTTGGTGAAATTGGCATATTGGTACTTAACATAGTAAGGATTGACACAAGGTATAACGGACATGAAAATGAACATTTATTATTAATCTACTACGAGTACTTAACTATCAAATTCTTCAAATCCGTATCGCACGGGTGGTTTACGATTCCTAATGGACCGACTATTTACAACCCCACCCGCGCCCGATCCATTATTAGAAGGCACACTGGGTCGGGCGACCCTCGGGCTAGTCATCCCAGGAGCGGCCTCCGCCCGCGTCAGCTCCTCCACCGGCTCGCCCGTTCGCGCCGGTGAGCCACTCTCGCTATTCCTCTCAGTCTCCACTGAGCCACCCGTCTGCGTTCCTGGGAACTCGCCTCCCGCCACGGAAAGCAACGACTTTCGAGTTTCTTGAGCTATTAGCGGTTCACATGGTGAATCCGTGTTGCTTGTAACCCTCGGTCTTAACTGATCGACATGTCTATGCTTTTTATTTCCTAATGGAGACCTTATGCAGTAATCGGTATGTCCTATCGGTTTGATGACTGACCCCGCTACCCATTTATCGGAACCCCTATACTCGCGGTACCACACCGGAGCCCCCGGCTCTAACTGGCGGCGCACCCCGCCCGCTGCCCGCTCGCTAACGGCCTGGCGCTCAACGACTCGAGCCTCTCTTTCCGGTTTTAAATTATCTAATCTCATTCGGAGACTCCGTCCCTGTAAAACATTGGCTGGACTTTCACCAGTAGTGGCATGTTCGGTATTCCTGTATGCTAATAAAAACCTGCATAAAGCTGTATCTACGTCTAAGTTTTGGTTTAATGCTTTTTTAACAACGCGTTTACAAATCTTAACGGCATTTTCCGCGGCACCATTGGAAGCCGGGTGATACGGTGCCGCAAAAACATGCGTTATGCCATTATGTGACAGGAAATTTTGAAACTCCGAGCTTGAGAACGGTGGCCCGTTGTCACTAACGGTTTGTTTGGGCAGACCAAATTTAGCCCACATATCCCTTAGAACGGTTATAACCGCCTGGCTAGTAGTCCTTCTCATCCTAGTTGCTTCTATCCACTTTGAGCACGAGTCTACGACGACCAAATACGTCATACCCTCTATTGGCCCTAGAAAATCTAAATGGAGCCTAGACCATGGTCGTGAAGGCCAAGGCCACGAGCACGGCGCGTGCGCGGGTGGCGCTGCTGCCACTGCGGCGCACACCGCGCACGCGCGGCACTCCGCCTCCACGGCTTCGTCGATACCCGGCCACCACACATAACTACGAGCGAGAGATTTTGTTTTAACTATCCCCATGTGTGGGTCGTGTAGTTCCGACATAACTTTACTTCTGCACGACGATGGTACGACCACCCGATGACCCCACATGATGCACCCCAACTCACAATACAACTCTTTTTTCCTAGTAAGGTACGGGGTCAATTCTCTTATTTCGACATCCGTTGGCCACCCATCGATTATGTAACTTAAAACCCTACTTAAAATTGGATCCGCCCGTGTTTCTCTCTTAAGCATCTTATAATCCAATAACATTGCATCCGACGAGAAATGCAAATATGTTTGTTCCGGTAATTCTTTCTCCTCGGATACTACTTCACTCTTTTGCGACTCAATCAAACGAGAAAGAACATCGGCCGTGTTTTGATCGGTCCTTATGTACTCAATATCAAAGTCATATGCTGATAATTTAATAGCCCAGCGCTGAAGACGGCTAGCTGCCGCACTCGGAATACCTATGTTGGGCCCAAAAATACTAACTAGTGGTTTATGGTCGGTACGTAGGACAAACTTCCTCCCATATAGGTACTGGTGGAACTTTTCTACCCCAAAAACAATTGCTAACGCTTCTTTGTGAATTTGACTATAATGCACCTCATGGGCGTTGAGCATTGATAATAAACTCACTATTATTAAGAGCAGTCAGAACAGAAGAGTCCAAGCCACAGTCCGGGCTCGACGAATTTTTTACGAGCCATTGAGGAGTTCCTTTGTCCACCTTCCGTCTGCCTAAACGTACCAGCTCGATGGTACCATATTGTTGTATTGTCATCGGCATTGCATAAGTATGCAAAATTTCAAGCCAATCCGACAATTAGAAGTAGGTCGTAATTCGAATTGTAAGATTTTGTTACATTGTTTGCTAGTTACAAGTGTAACTTGGTAGTGAGTTAAAAAGTAGCTAGGTACTATCAGCCCATCGGAACCCTGACCCACCTTAGAACTGTGTCACAGTGACGTTATGATTCAAGTCGTAGGAAGTGCCAACCAAAATTGTTGTATAATGTCACTGTGACACCGTTCTATGGTGGGTCAGGGTTCCGATGGGCTGATAGTACGTACCTACATTATTAGTATTACTTTAACAAAGCTAAGCTCTTGAATCGGAACAAGTCGACCAAGTCTCCAATGTTCTCTTTAAAATACCCGAAAACTTTCATAAAATATATCCCCACAGGTACTTAATCTAACTAATACAGTCAACCGACGCTCGTCACCCAAAACCGTACTTTATTTCAGCAATATTTTCTCCCAAATGTCACAATCGGACAAACAAGCAAGGCGACCCTCGTTAGGCACCAAAATGGCATCTCAAATTCTAAAGAAACACCAATTTAAACAAACCTCTGTTTCCCTATACACTACACGCAAACAGCGGTCGTAATATATTGGTGATATCAAGACTAAACAACACCAGATTTTTTTGAGCTTCAGTTTGTTGTAGTACAAGCTTGTAGACGGATCTGCGTTCATCGGACATAATAACCAGTTTTATTAGAGCTGTGAGGGTTAGTGTGTGACGTGTAAGAAAAGGTCTACGTATGTTAGTGTTGTCAAGTTGCGAATTACGATCGACAGAGGGCCAGCAAATATTTGATGGCGGGTAATTGACATTCGAGACCGGATATCTCCTTACGTCCTTTGGGGAAATTGTATGTTTACTTATCTGTGGTGAACTCTTACGTTTGAAAACACGTGTCGTGGAGAGTTAAATAAATGGTTTATATTATGTTTACGTTGTTTTTCGTACAACAGATTTATACCTATTCAATTTAGTAAAGAAACCTCAACATTATTACTGACCTAGTGACATAACGATACATTTAGGTATACCTTTTTATTTTTGTCCAATCTGGTGTACCTAAATGATTTGTAATCAATTCATGAAAATTAAAACTGTAAAAAAATACTAACGTTAAAATAGTGTTTCAGTTTCTTTAAGTGATAACTAGATGGCGCTTTGTTACAATTTTAATTTTATGCACATTTTTACGCACCATAATCACAAGTAATTAATTAATTTAATTAAGTAAAGACCGTACGTTCTTCAATAATATATTTTATATAATTTAGAAGTCCTACAACGATTTTATCAATTTGTCTTATGTATTGGTACTGCTACTCGCCAGTAGATGGCGCTAAGAACCAGTTTTTCAGTACTATTCATTACAATCGTAAAAGAGGTTGATTCTGTTAAAACTGAAAAAAGTAAGAGTCTAGATATATGAAAGTAAAATTATGGAGTAAACGAACCCCCTTGTTGTTCTCAAGAAAATCAAAGCATATTGAACGACTTGAGGTTTTATACATAGACTGTGCATTATACTTAAGTTTTGAAATTTAATGAATAGTACTTTGAAGTAAGTTACAATTACCCGATTATTTGTATGATACACAACACAAGGTATAAGCTAAGATTAAATAAGAGTTACCTACTTCTTAAGTTGGTATAATGTATGAGTCACACCGCGCTCTTGGTTTAACCACTTTACGGATCGTCTGTCTGCCTGTTTGCCTGTTATTAGCAATATAATGAGGAGTTGATAGACGTGCCAGTAAGTACGCCGTACTTAGGGCTCGGCGACCTTACCCGCCCGTGTGTCACCCTAAGTACTTCTAAAGGTAAAAAGCTCTTCGAGCTTTAAGTACGCGTACTTGCTCGCCCGTCTATCTGGGGCTTAAGAATACGCATGATCTTTTCCATTTTATAGGGTTTCATACATAAAGCCATCCATCCCATCCGTCCATCCGTCTGTCAACGGGCATCTTATGAACTGTAACAGGTAGACATTATTTTTAAATGTATGTATCTAGATTGCGGCTATAACAACAAATATTAAAATAAATTAAAAATTAAGGATTGAAAGTGCCGCTATACAAGAATGGTACAAAACCCTTTGTGTGCAAATCCAACTTCCAACCTTGTACTTAACCGTATAAATTATTAGCAATGTGAATGTATTTTGATATTGATTTGATTTAATTTAATTTAATTTGAAGCTTATAGTATGTATCAATAACGATACCTACCTACATACACCTATACACGTAAAATGAAGAACAGTCGGAAAAAACAATACTTACTAAAAGCCTGTCATTTTAATGTTAAGTCCATATTCCTTTTACGAACTTTATTTGAAGTGTATTAAGACAAGCAACTATACAAATAAAATAATTATATGAAATTGTAAAGTTAAATATCAATTTGTTATCAATATGATCTGGCTTGTACGGTACCTATCTCTACTTTTTTAAGTGCTTCTGCAACTATAGTCGGTGATCGAATTCGGGATCAAAATCTGACAGTTCCCATCTTGATTATTTAGTTATTTTAACTTTATTTCATAAAATCATGAATGAGAACTCGAGTAACCTGTAATATTAGGATAAGGTTTATTGATATAAATACCTACACTTAAACCAAAATGCAGTAATCACAGCGAATGTGCGCCCGTTGAGGTTAGGATATTGATCTCGAATTCGATCACCAACTGTAGCGAAGGTTGTCCATCAGTTGGTGGAACTCTCTATTTCCGCTCGTAAAAGCGGTAACACAATATTTTATTGCCCATTCAAACTTTAACTTTAGTTTGGAAGACACGGATCGCCACAGATATAAGTTCACATAGATAACGCAAATGCATCTACTTAGCGTGTCCACTGTCCGAATCCGGAATTAAACCCCGACCAAGCGTCGGGGTTGGCCGTAGCTACTGACTGACGTTCCGCACGCCTGTTGTTGCAGCCGGTCGGCCGACGTGAAAATTAAGAAAATGCCTCGTTGCGTGATAATAAACTGCAATAGCCCTAAAAAGCGATGACTTTGAATTCGAATCGATTTTGCGCGGAAAACGGAAAATTCTCTTCTCTTGGTGTGTCCCAGTTGGTAGCAAAAAGTGACACGGTTGGTTTTCAATTTTCATACAGATAGAAGTGTGAACGTTATCTATGTGTATTTATATCTGTGCGGAGAGCGTAACGGCAAATATTTGTATGATGAGCGCAAGTTTTTGTTTGTTTTTGGGTCTTGAATGTATTCTATGTATTTAAGTATGAGTATGTTTATCGTTGCCCCCCATACCCTTAGTACAAGCCTAGAGCATAGTTTAGGATTAGATCAAAATTTGAATAAGATTGTCTCTGATATTTATTTTGTTTAATATGACAAAAGCACGTCAGCACTATCGATATCAGTATCTCTACATTATGGCGTGTATAACACGCGTACACGCAATGAACAAGTGCTACCGCTTAGCGTAATTCACCTGTCAACGACAATCGATCAACTCAAGGACCATAGACAATTTTAATTCAGCACGTGCTGGCAACACTGAACGCTGTATCAGCTCGATCGCACGTTTCGGACCGGCCGTCCCCCGCCCTCGCCCCCGCCACGGGGGGAGTGCGGTCCAACGCGTGCTGAATCGCTCTAAACGGTAGAAGTGGCTAATTGAACACGTGTTGCCAGCTTTTTGAGTGCGTTTTTGTTTTATGTCTGTATTTATCAACGAGGGGACATGCCTAAATAGAGACTTTAAAGTCTCAGCGGAGGCAACGTCTATTGTATCAAAGAGGTAAGTACCTATTTAAAATTGTGTAATTGTATAACTGTCTGGTTAAAGGGCTTTCTGTGTACCGTATCTCATTCTACTTCTTTCAGTTATTCATTTGCTTTCTCACAGTCAAACATTGTATGTGAAAACTTTGCTTCCAAAACATGTAGCGCTCATGCTGCAGAAATAAGCGACTTTTCCTAATTAACACCTAGACGTTTCATGTCGTGTGGATCTGTGACGGTGTGTCGCACCAATAGAAAAGGACCTTTAAAAAAACTGGACATACGAAACGAACCACACAGTTATACACTTTGAAAATGCTCTATGAGTATCTCTATCATTTCTTAATCGGTACCAAACTGGGACTAACAAGTTATTTTTACAATGTAAGGTTATTCTCAATCATTTTTAAGGGATAGGCTTACTAACTTACATGATTAGTCAGATTGTTAAAATGTAAAGTTGTTGATAAGTTATTCAAATCAAGTTATCCATGTTTCATATTTTGTTTCATATCATGTCTTTGATATTAAATGTTTTCGAACACAACAATGCAAGGTTTTTAGTAAAAATTATGTACATACATAGGTACATACATTAAATCACGCCTGTTTTCCAGAGGGGTAGGCAGAGACCACTTCTTTCCACCTGCTACGATCTTGACAAATCTCTTTCGCTTCTTCCACATTCATACATCAAGTCATGCACGCACGTCGGTTTAGGGTACTTAAAATTCGGCCCTTATCCAGTATTTCTCCGATTTGATTCGAAAAAATACGCCTAGGGCGGCCCCTTCCTACCCTTCCACTCACTTTCGCTCTATATATCTCTTTCGTCAATCTTCTTTCATCCATCCTTTCCAAATGACCGAAACATCGAAGCATAAACCTTTTCAATCTTAAACAATATGTAAAAATAAAATTACCTACGAAGCGGGAACACATTCATCCACGTATTCATTTATCATTTTTCCTTAGTAATGACCAGATACTCTAACCTTGAAAGTAACTTTTATAACTCTTCTACCAAACCAAGCTTACCATTTTTTTGCAAAAAGAACTCAGTCATTCCAATGGCCTAATTTAATCAAAAATATATCAAAAACACGGAGTTATAAAATGTATTACGATTAATACCTATAAGTACCTAAACCATTAGAATAAGTAGGTACTTGACACAGGTACTTCATGTTCGGTTCCCATTCCATCCCAGATTTCTATATAAAATGTTCTTTGCAATTAATAGTTTTAAATCATCTTGGCCATGGGACCCGATCACTTATCCCGTCCAATCTCAAGTTCCATTACAGTTTCTCAGGCGCATTAGCAAAACGATATACTCAAAAACCCAGTGCACATAAACACAATGGACAAGCAAGCAATTAGCAACTCGCAGAACAAATATAAAGGTGGCGATACAAATATTCTTAATCCAGAACGACTCCCTGTTTCCCATTTACTCCCGATTAAACACCTAATCACTTGTTCACTCTTTGTGAGTGAATGATTTTTATTTCTTACAATTGTGGGAAAAGGGCACTCGAATTTTGAAATTCGATTGTGCGATAGTTTTAAAAGCTATTAATAATTCCCGCTTAATTGGCAAGCTAACGGTGGCCATTGTTCGCTGTCGCAATTCATATTGATCTAGTCTACGTAGTTAGAACTGTAATCAATAAATAATTGAACGTTCGTAGTCGTTATTTGCTACGGACGCTACCATTATGCGTCGTTTCTAAATTGCAACAGCAGCATTGTATTATTCTCATAATTATGAAGCAAACGGATGGATTTAATTTAATCTGTTATGTTATTTTACCGCCAAAAATAACGTCAAACAATAGCCAAAAAAAGCAACCACAGATAACTTATAGTTTGATGTTTTTTTTCGAACGGTATCGTTTACAAACGAGGTGACGCCCGAGGGCCTAACTGCCAACCTCTCGTTCAAAAACAATTAAAAGTAAAAGGAATAAAGCAAAGGGCGATTTAGAGGCGGCCTGGGGCGAGGCTGTGGGAACGGTGTTATTGTTTTTGGATGCTCATTGATATTGTTCACTCGCTCGCCTGATTTCCGAAATCAGCCGAACGCACCCGACTGTGATTGAGGCGCGGACAGGCGGTGTCGTTGGGTTCAAACAAAGTTGTCGCATATGGCGAATTAGTTTGGCTTTCATTGTTTTTTAGATTGGTCTTTGGTTAACAGCGCGGTGAGTGCCTTCGTTTAAAAGCATGTTATCCGTAATCAAACAAAAAAAGCACTAACAACTGTTGTTTTTGAGGCAACGCCGGCATCTCTTTGCAATAGAACACATACTAAATTCCTTGTGCAATTAAAAGCAGGATAAAGGTAAGACCTTTTTACGATTAAAAAAGTCTGAAAAAGCACTGAACCATTTTGAACCAATATTTAACAAAATACTCGTATTTTGATCATCTCATGAATAAGACATATTACTTAGTTATATTTTTTAACAAACAGGTTAAAAGCTTGATTGCAGTATTTTTGGCGTAAAGATATGTTGATCATTCAAAAAGGGTTATGAGTGACACGTAGTGTAAGACTTCCTACGCTTTTGTAAATCAAAAAACATTTTGTTCTATAATTTGATACCTATTTAAGTACACTTTGGTCAGTAATCAAACTTAAAAAAAAAAGTTATGATTAGCCTTTATTTTGCAGTGTTTTACCATCAAGGCCTGTAAAGAAGTAAACACTTGAACATTACAGGATTATCTCGTCCAAAAAACTCTTGTTAGCATAATTACAGAATAACAATCCCGTTCATCACGCCGCGTGCCGCCACGCGTCCAAAACTAAGACAAAACAACAAAAAAACATGATTATAAAACCAAACACATCCATTTTCAACTTAAAATACGAACAGGAAAGATTGAAATTGAATGTGTTTGAATTTGGATTTACGGCAGTTACATTCTACAAGCAAATTGTTGCCAGCAGCGTCCCAGTGTTGCTAGTGAAATAATCACGCGAAGGGTTGCCAGCAGAATAATTGGCGCCCCGTGGTCCGCTAATGTTTTGATAATGACGAGTGCGCGTGTGTCCGGATTTTAGAGAGTAACTCGTATAAATAGAGTGATAAACAAATAAATAAATGTTTCGCTTGAAAATACAATGCGATGGGAAAGAGGGCTAAGTTAGGTTAAATAAAACGGGCCACGATGAAGAAGTGATGGTTTTATATACTATTTTTTACCAATAATATTATGACGTAATTGTTATTATTTATTACCGAGCGATAGTGTGAAAGCTTTTGTTTGTAAACTCAGCCAGTATGATTCCTAGGCCACTGTGGAACCATGTCTAAGTAATGCAATAATTAAAACCGTAATAAACTTCTTCACGGTTTAATACATTGGTTCACTTTGACATCATCATCATCATCCGGCAGGAGCCAAATATTCGTAGATTTAAGAGGCTAGTCAAAAAATATTTATTAGAGTCACTTCCATACTAGACATACTACAAGACATACTGTAAGCTATATTTAAGCTATATTTAACATTAGAATAAAAGCAGATTTTGTTTCACGGACACATTCCTGCAGTCAAACTGTTCTAACAGTTTTGCAGGGCGTTTAATATTATTGTATCATGTTGTTTGTTTTTAATAAATAAATAAATAATAATAATAATAATAGTTTCATACTGATCTTGGAATTAAATAGGATAACTAAGGACATTGTGATATATTGTACACTTTCTAGCTAGAGATAGCCTTTGTATCTTTTGTTGACAAGTAATGTCATTCGCGTAAAATTCGTTAGGCAAAAAAATGTTCGACAGACATTGAAATCTAAGCAGGCCATTTTAATAACGACATGCGGTCAGCCTAGTTGGTAGTGACCCTGTCTTCGAAAGTAGCCCGGGTTCGATTCCCGATAAGGGTAATTATTTGTGTGATAAGAGTATTTGTTCCTAAGTCTTGAACGTTCTCTACCTACGTATTTAAATTTGTATTTCTCTATATGTTATGCAGTATATTAGTAGATCGTAGTCCAGTACCCATAGTAGAAGCCAAGAGCTTAGTCTAGATCATTTTGTGTGAGATCGCCGATATTTTTCTTTTTTTTTTTTTATGTAACCACCCTTCATAAGAGTCATAAGCTTTATAAGAGTCACTAATACAGCTACCAGTACGACGACCTTAAACATAACCGAAACAAAAAACGTGTAGAGCCAAGAATTCTGAACCAACAAAGCGACTCAATGCTAAGTAACCTGAGCAATTATCAATGCTTGTAAAGGAGACCCAAAACAATCCATCAGACTGTCTGCCCGCTCGCTACCGTTACCTTCTTTTGTCTATGATGCATTACATAGACACCATAGACATTGCCGGACGTCAGAAAGAGGTTTTTAAAATACTGTCCTTTAACTGTCAGGTCTGTCACCCTTATGGCATGAATGCATGTTATTGTTGAGCAACTTGCTTGTTAGGGGCGTGTTTGTGTAACATGCTCTAGAATTAACCGTCGATTGACGATGACCTAAGTTTCCAATTGTATTTAGTCATAGTTTCCATTTTGGACGAGAGTACAACCGTTTGCTTTGAGCATGCACATAAAGAAGCAAGTGTAAAAATAAAGAAGTCATGTTTTAAAAAAAAGATTCAAGTATAGCTCTTTTGTTGACGACCCGTTAGTGTAGTTGTTAGTGATCCTGCCTACGAAGCTAGCGGTCCTGGATTCCAATTCCGGTAAGGGCAGATATTTGTGTAATGAGCGCGAGTATTTGTTCCTAATTCTTATATGGATGTGTTCTATGTTTTTAAGTATGTATTTCTCTATTGTAAAACGGGGCTATTTGGGAATCACGAGGCTATTTGGAACTAAGTAATCATAAGCTTTAGTTGATATATTTTTTGTCATGGCTATATGATAGAACTGTAAAACTTGGTGTCAGGCGAAGTTTTCAGTTCTACCATTGCCAAGACAAACATATATATCAACTAAAAGCTTATAATTACTCGATTCCAAATAGCCTCGTGATTCCCAAATAGCCCCGTTTTACGGTAGGTAAATTTATCGTTGTCTGGTACCATGGTATATTACCATTAAGGACTTTCAATGTTGATCCACCATAGAATCTTGTCATAATGACAGCGTTAAGTGACTTGATAGAAATTACATAGGAATTAATCGTTGGTTTTATGCGACAAGGTTCTATAGTGGTTCATCAATTAAAGTCCGTGACCGTACAAGCCTAAAGCTTAGTTTGGGACTAAGTCAATTTGTGTGATATTATCTCCTGCTATTTATTTAAGTACTAGCGGCCCGCCAGCGGCTTCGCCCCGCTGCAAATTTCTGATTATCACGGTGGATTTTTAAAAATTTTCGCTCCGTAAGACCATCCTCGTACTTCAAGGAATATTCTAAAAAAAGAATTAGCGAAATCGGTTCAGCTGCTATCGAGATTTGCGCTTAGCAACACATTCAGCGATTCATTTTTATTATATTATAAGATGTCAGTATACTCATCTTTGTATTAACAAACCAAAAGGTTGACCGATCGTCATCTGACATCTGGTATGGACAACTTTAGTAGTGTTTTTCCTAGATTTTGATTAAAGTACCTTCCCGATTCTAGTAAGTTTTTTAGACTTGAATAGCAATGGGTTGAAAAATGGTTGACATTGCTCGTTGAATGGATGGTCGTTGGATCCAAAGAGTTCTGGAATAGCGATCGGTTGCTGGATGTGGTCTCTTACAAAACAAATCAATAATCTGCTGAAGGCCGCAGTAGTCTTCTAGATGCAGGCAGTATCTCCGTGGAGGCCTGACGAAGTTGATGATGATGATGATGATAAATCCCTGTTATTGACAATGATAGTAATTTATTGTATCTCAGTCCCTGAATTCTTATCTTCAAAATAAAAAGCTAAAAACAAAATAACATTGTATCAAGTATAATGTCGTCTCTGCATGTAACCTAGACATACATATTATGCAATAAAGATCATTCATTCGTTCATTCATCTGGTGGCCAGGGTCGTTACCAGTGACACCCGGACGGCCGGCTTCAAAGTCGTATTTGGGTCAATAAACATCCGCAAAAACGCACCTTCACAAAATGAAATGGCAGATAATAAAAACGTCCAAAGATTTACTGTTAACCTACATAGATACCAAACAAGCGAAATAAATTCGTATCACATATAAAGGGTGCGCCGACATCTGGAGTCTGAACGATCAATTATCACCATTGTCACAAACCGACAATTCTTAACACGTCGTCGCGCCATATTGAGACATTCGTTACTGTATAAAAGACCCACGCTCCTTCACTACACCTACGCGCTATTATGGACCTTGCGTTCGAAATTTAAAGTCGATTTCTTTCACTGGCAACACCGTTGACAGGTGCGTTCGGAAACCAGCCTCCCACTGCTTGCCAACAATACGATCATAAAGGCGGCTATTCACGCTCACGTGTCGCGAATGACTTAATTAAATCGGATACAGAATGTAGGCAGATGATTCGTCATTGTGTACCTCTAGGGACTTGTTTGGTAACATGTATGACGCCCTGGGAAAGTAGTGGGCTTTGCTTCTCACGTGAGGACACAATTTAATCAGTAGTAAAAGGTAAACTAAGAAAATAGCAATTAACACGATTTCCGTTCAATAGATACCTAGTTTCCTAACAACTGAATATAATTCTGCATATCCCTGAATCCCATACAGTACAATTATATTTAAATTCATTAATTGCAAATTGTTTCTACCTACCCATCTATTGGTTATCATATTAAAGTAACATTACCTACGGAGCAAATAAGAGCTGCCATTACATCTACAATATTAATAAACAGCATCAAGACAGCTTAAAACAAAGTAAAAAAAATGCCGATGCCTACTTAAGGCATAAAAATATTACGTTAGAGTTATGGTAAGAACTTTTTAAACTGGCCTTTTCTGTTAAACACATCTCTTTGCTAATCGGGTCATTTCATAAAATTCGTAATATACCTACTAACATTAGGGATATTAAGTACGATGTCGTTCTTTATTTGAATAACAATTGCAGTTGGCTTAAATACAGACATGATTTTAATGAGAATCTATGCGCACCATTGTTGATATCAACCAAAAAACGAACATGTGACTGAGGCAGATTATGTTAAATCTTATTCTGACTAAGCTTTCCAAATTGTCCTAAAATCTCATAACCCGAAACGTTTTTTTATTTATCCACACCAACCTAAGGACCGCACGCTTTCTCTAATCCTCTTTCTCAAATGGCCTTTTCGCAAATCCGTCACAATCGGACAATCAAAGGGCGAAAATAACAAAACCGAGCAATCGTTAGTGTAGTGTCGCGTACAATTCGGACCCCCCGGTGGCAAAGCCGATCGACTTGGCGGGAAAGAAGCGCGGCAAAAAACTGGCAGAACGGACACGAGGCAACGACAGATGCGGCTGAAAAAAATACCGTCTATGATCAAAAGGCTATTTGTTTTGTTCGTTAACATGAAATATTACAAATAAATACAACCACGTGTTATTTATATGGGATTTTTTGCTATCCTAAGCAAGTAGTTAAACCGAATCAGTTAAAACTCTTTTGAGAGAATGTGCTGAACTACTGAAAATGGAAAATATTTACTGTTTTTACTTGATGTTTGATTCTAAATATAAATTACCTACACGTACACATTATTATGCACCCAACTTTCATATTTCTTGGCAAGTGTTGGAAATTTATTGAAAAAAAATATTACACAGTACACACTCACTAAATAGCTGACATATTCCAATAAAAATACATTTTAAATGAGGCGTGTTTCTGGTAAATCCTCAAACATGTCACGTTATTGTAAACTGTAATGTCATTGTTAATATTTGTGGCATTATTTGTAGGCTCGCCTTCGCCAGTTGCAATGAAAGAAATCGAGAGCATGCTCGAGCGTCAGCTGCTGTCGACAAAGAAATGAATTTAAAATGAACAATGCTATGCTAATAGCTTTCCAATGGCGCCTTTCAACAACAAAACTCCGGTACGTGCAATCAGAGTACTTCCAAATAATACTTCTGTTTGAATCCCATGGGGTATTGGGCAGAAAAACACAGTTGTGAAGTGTCTCCGATTTAAAAAGAAAATCCAGGTGGCGCGGAAAACAAAGGGCATTTTTCAGTTCCGAACTTTCGAGTGATCGGTTGAATTAATTTGTTGATTACACAACGGCTCAGCGGCTACGACAATAGAATCGTACAACTCATATAACTCCCCACATTTGTTAACAATAAAATAACCAACATAACATTAACACAGTTGCTCAATTGAGCGTTCACAAGTTTCCTATTGTCTACGGCTGAAAATATTTTTCATTGTTTAGTTCTTTTTTTAATTTTCGGAAGCGCCCTCGAGGCACTTGTCTGGAACAATGGCGGCGTGAAAGGAGTTCGAAACCGGAAGATCCGGTGGGGGGAGGTGCTTGAGCGGCCGAGTGGCAATCCAACATGGCGACAATATTAATCAATGTTTCAACAACATTACCCGGGAAGCTCCTTAAGATGAGACTGCTACTTGAGATTTGCTGAATTCCGTTTCGTGTTTGTTCAAGACGTCGGTGGTAGATCTGGCGCTCAAGGTATTTGTGCTCAACGTTTCATTTTACGACACGTTAATTTCGATAAGCGAGTCAAATCGATCTGTAATTAAATTGTACCTTGTGCGTGGCATACACCTCCGTTCTCTCTCATACATTCCGTTTCCCACAGGATTTGAACCGATTTGTAATATATTTTCTTTAAATACCTAGTTTAGGGTATAGGGTATAAAACGAGGGGTAGGGGGTTGAATCGCCGCATTAAGGACGTCATGGAAATCCACGGAAGAGGCATATGTTCAGCAGCGGACGAGTACCTACCTATATATGCTGAGAAGAAGAAGAAGAGATAGGGTATATATTTATATAGGGTTATGGACTTTGTCCGAAATAAATAATTTTGAATTTGAATTTGAATAGCCTGTACTGCGGAAAAACCAAAGAACTTGCGCATACGTCACTTCTGACGATTTCCAGCAACCGAACCTGTAAGTAACTGAAAATCGACCAAAGACCGACTTGTCTAACATTATATTAAAAACTATACATACAATACCAAATTGGCACATCGTCAATGAAGTTTTTGCCTCATTATACATATGTTTATTGCTCGTCTACAATCATCGTATTGGCATGCTGCGCACGAGTATTATACGGTCGCCCCTCGCCGCGGGCGCCTAACACGACGCGTTTTAATAAAGAGCCAAATATTTGTCCGAATCACGGCTGATTGAGGGTCCATGGAGGGTTGGGAGGGAGCCTTCACGCTTGGAGAGCTCATGTGCAATGCTCACTGGTCAGACAATATATGATGTTTCTTTGGTGAAGGGTGAATGGAAGTTGTGATTTTGTTTAGATAATGAGCATAGAGGCAATGTATTTGGGCCTCAGTGTCAGCAACTCATTTGCAGCCTTATGGTTTGCTTATGTCTATGGGTAACTGAGCCTACTTACCATCAGGTAGTTGGTGTGCTCGTTTGCCTTCTCCATGCCATAAAAACGGGCAATTCATCATCATCATCATCATCATCATCAGCTAATAACAGTCCAATACTGGACATAGAGCTATTCTAATTCACGCCACTTAATATGATTCTCGGCTCCCTTCGTCTAACTATTTCCATCCATAATGTAGAGATCTTCGCTTCACTTTGCGTCTACGTTATAATTATTTAACAGGATTTTTAAAATCTTTAAACTTATCACAAAAATCGATTGTTAAACGTTTCAGGAGGGCTAGCACAAGTTGCCCGCGACTTATTTGTCGCTCAGGACACCCTTTCTATCTAGTCGGTATGGATAGAGACGAACTGAGCGACAAGCGAGAAAATACAACTTTTGCTAGCCGTACAGGTTTCTCTTAGGCGAACAGAAAATATAATATGGATTAAACCAAAGTAAAATAAGGGCCCGGGGGCTCTATTCACCGTATGGTAAACCATCTTTCCTTTGACATGTTATCGTATCGTTAACGTTACGATAGCTCTTATTTCCTTGGCAATATAGTGGCCGAATAAAAAACAAAGATAACATGTCAAGAGCAATAAGCTTTGACCGAGTGGAATAGAGCTGTGCCCCTGTATTTATAATTAGTCTAAAAAAATATTCCATCACTCTCTGACTAAATGATGTTTATTCGTTCATTGCTTTGGCTTCTTCTTATTTGTGTCTTGTTGACCCGTTGTGTATGGTTTCTCGTAAACAATCATTTATCAATTTATTTAGATATCTGTGGCTGAAAATACATTGTACGTGGTAACCCTTTTAGTGGGGTTCCTTTGTGATTTCATCGGGGTTCCCTTAACATAGTTCTCTTGTTACGGTTTGCTTGAAAATATTTTTAAAGTATGTGCCTCGCAAAATTTTATTAATAATTTAAACTTTACGTTTTATAATGAATACCAATTAGCTATGACGTTTAATTAAAAAACATGTAAGAAATGTTATTGTTTCATATTGTGTCATGAAAAATGTCAAAGAGTCCGACCAGCGAGTGGCGACACAAAAAAGGTGGCAAATTCAAAAAATCTAGCTGGTAACACGAAATGCATAGCGACGGGATAGGAACTCATAATGTGACAGCTTGTTTCATAGGTAAAATTGTTGCCATGTGAAGAATTTGAGAAAAATGCTCGAGTCACCACTCGCTGGACATCGGAGTTGGAACGAATAAAGGAGATATAAATTGGAAATAAATATCGGAATTGACTGGAATTATGTAAGTACACTTGGTGGAATAAACATGTGGAGCTGTAAGGAGTTCCTTTTAGTGGAAAATCTCCAAAATATTAAAAACGTCTCGTTTAAACTGCTTCAAAAATACAGAAGTGAAGTACTTAGCTATAAACGAAACGTAGAGTTGAATTCAAAGCCGTGGAGGAAAGTTTTGTCGTACAGTTATCACAAAAATAAAAGCAAGCTACTTGTTTAACGAGTTACAATCACACAGCAGAAAGGCACAGTGGGTCAGGGCTGCGTTACCATTTGTTAAGCCCATCTGCTATTATATCCTAATCATGTTGTTGTCGTTATGGGACGTTCGGCTTCTGAGCTTATTCGACATTGACTAAACGATAACACAAATTATTTTGCTACGATATGGTAGCTCTTACTAACTTGAGAGTAAAAAAAACGGATATAATTCGAATAGAAACTAACCCTCTTGTTCATAAACGCGCAATAGCTAAAGTGTGCTTGATAGATGCTTGTCCTTATCTGTAATTATGACATTTGAATTTTATAAAAAGGGACAAAGGAAACTTTAACTAACATAGAATTATTGTGCGTTTATGAATAAGGAAATTAGTCTAAACCAACATTATTTCTCACTTCTACCCTGACGTTCAACTTGCGAGAAATTAAATGAAAAAAAAAGTTCTGCACTGAATTGATTTGGATAGGCGCTGTTCGGAGTTAGATTGGTAACATGATCCATTTTTTACCTAAACACTGTCTATTACTTGAGAATATTGTAATTCAAACTGTGACCACATCAAATGACAAAATCTTTAATCAGCATCACATATTGAGCAAGGTAACTTACAATAGCGACTTAATTAATAGATATCATAATAAACATAGAAGTGTTTCATGCAACAGAATAAGAACTGTGATGCCTGGAAAGGGGCTGGACTCAGCATTTTGCTCCAGTGGCCCATTTCACGAAGCTACAAGTTACCAATTACAAGCGAAAGTCTCTTTCTAGCAAAAGGAGTTAGAAAGAGACTTCCACTTGTAATTTGTAGCTTCGTGAAATGGGCCACTGGAGCAAAATGCTGAGTCCAGCCCCTTGTGGCCTCAGAGCGTACACGCAGCAGCGCATCATACTTTACTTTGCCAATGTAATACTTCTGTCGTGGCTCCGTCCTTCTGTATCTCCCAGTCAACTGCGGTAATTGCTCAAATCTGTCAGAAGCACGCTCCACAGTCGTATTTATTTATTTACTTAGTATTTTGAAACAGTAACGAGGGATTTTGCTCCGTTTTTTGCTTTAGTTTGCGGTGTGAACGTGATTCCGGACGGACGGCGCGTTTTCGGAGATCGTTAGCAACTTTGTGGATTTAGGGGATGATGGCAATCGGCGGGGATGTCATTTGATACTGTCTGAAGATGTATAGGGTGTTATTTAGACATTATCTTGACTTTGTCAGTAACTTCGATTACCTACTTATGTTATTCTGTTAACAAATACATCGGCGGCGAAATTGATATCATAATTTGAACTGTGTCATCATAAATTGACCTACTGGTAAAATGACCTGAACCACCATAGAACTGTGTCACAGTGACTTTATAAATATGAGCCTAAGATTTTTTAAGCATAATGCCAGTGTGACACATTGATATGGTAGGTCAGGGTTCTATTTTGTCTATTATATTTTGGTAGTTTAGCCTAAATTCCTTTCGGGCAGCGAAGCTACCACTGCAGAGTCATGGGAAGCCCCTGGGAGCAAGAGCACAGGAGCGAAATGGAGATTTTTGGGGAAGACTTATGTCCAGCAATATACTTGTTTCGGCTGATGTGATGATGATCATGACGGCAGCTATCTTCAAAGTGATCAGACTCTTTGTTGATAACTGCCGGCTCCGGTCCTAGTAGTTGACCACTCCCCACTTTTTTTTTTTGGTATGGAAAAGGCGAACAAACACACAGGCCACCAGACAAATGCAAATGAAAGTCACACCGAGGACTAACATGGAATGCCTAAGCCCTATTATCAAAATAAATGGTTAAAAGCTAAATAAAAAACACGTGGCTCGTAATTTTGCAAGGACTATTATACACATCAATAAAATTAAGGGGTAAAACAATTAAATGATTTTCAATGTAACCTTAAATTAATAACTTGTGTGAAACCAGATGCAAAAATAAAACTTAAAAAATGTTGATTATACAGGGTAACATTTAAATCGGTTAGTATGGGAAAGTCTGAAACTATAAGACATAATAAGGTCTGTTCTTAGGAATCATGCCATCGATTTTCGTAACGAGGAAAACTGCATTCATACATTAAAAAAAAACTTGTAATCAGCTCGGGAATCGAAACCGTACGTTTTGAAAAATAAAAGTACTTACATAACACTATTTCTATTTAGATATGTGTAAGTCTTAAGCAGTAAACAAAACATTTTATTAATTTTGGACATTATGTTTCATAGTAACATTTAAGGTACTAACAGACGTGCTCATTACTAGCACGAAAACATGCTTTTATTGAGCAAATGCTCATTAGTAGCACGTGTGTCGCACCATGCAATGGCACAAAAGCATGCTTTTATTGAGCACTTGCTCAACAAAAGCATGCTTTCGTGCTAGTAATGAGCACGTCTTTCAGTACCTTTACTGTTTAAGACTATTCGAAGCTCCGTCCGTGTTCCCCATAAGTAAGTGATTAATTCTATGCTTCGTTCGTATTCCCTAGACTTCTTGTTCCAAGTGAAATGGCCCTAATAGAATGCCTCTATGCTGCCATCTAAACGGACTATACTTACCGTCACGTGACCTGCACGGCATGTCATTACTATGTTATACTACCCTTATAATTTAAAAGGGTACATTTACAACTCTAAAGCCATTGCATACTGAACCTTTCAGGGGTAAAAATATGGTTGTATATGGAAAGAAGAGGTATAATGGGACTGTGTCAGCATAGTACTGGCGGTTGTCAAATATTTGCGCGGCGCGGCGCAACACGCCGCCTGGTGGGTAGGGTGACGAGGAATCACGGTGCTTTCGAGACTGCAACAAAATTAATGTTATTTTTATAAAGGATGAGGTTCCACATAAATGTGAAGGGATTTTCTGAAAGTAATTTCAATGTTCACCTTATGCTGCAATTGGTTGACTGTTGGAAATTATGTGTATTGTGTTCTAAATTGATTAGTGTAGAATGTTTTTTTCATCTATATGTTTTGCTTTTTTTGATTGTTAGTTAGGAATATCAAGTTGAGAGAATTATACGATTGTAAATATTGGACCTTTCATTAACAAAATTTTGCTCTGCATATTATAATTGCAATGACTAAACAGCTCTGCATATTTATTGCAAAAATGATTTGCACTTAAGTAAATAGTTTTTGTCTTTGATTTTCTTTAGCGTTGAACACATTTATTGGTATTTCCTCGGGAACAATACAATTTGGGAGATATGTAACTGATATAGCTGTCTCGAACTTGGCTGGCTTTGACTTCACAATACGGTCTCTAAACTCTTAAATTCCTGGACTATCCCGAAACCTCCCAAACCCGCAGACCCCCCAGCTCCCACCATCAATTGGCCCAATCGTCAGTAAACACGCGCCGCGGTCTGCACCCCCCCACCCGTCACCCCTCGCTCCTGTTCTAACATCACCCTGTGTTCGTAATGTTCGTATACAGGGTGTCGTTAGTTGCGGCGAGATAATGCCAGCTTTAGTGTTTGAAGTTCTATTTCGGTTTGTCAATGTTTAACAATTTTAGATATGTCCCTTGTAACTCCCTGTAACTTTATTTATATTAAGAAATCTTATTTTTATTTTCTCGTTTACCTAAGTATATTCTAATCTGTAAAAATAAGTTACACAAATTATAATCTATCTTCTGGGGCCCGTTTTATAAAAGCTAATAGGTACAATGGGTACTGTTGGAAGGAGATTTCCGCTTATAATTAAGCTATTATTTCACATGAAATAGGCCACTGGTACCTGTTCTTATAACTAAAAATATGGCCGCTGTTTGAAACTTATTGCGGTTTCCACATGTCACCACGTCACTCTTTTTCACAAGCCATTTTTTATTTGCAGCCGTTATTAGGTATTTCTATTCCTAATACAGCTTGTTTACCACCTAGTTCTTAAGCAACATATATATTTATAAACATAGTCCGTTGCAGGCCTGACTGTTCATATATATAGACAGATAGAAGTAGGCGTGGCGACGGGGGCGTCGCCCGCGTTGCTAAAATAACGAACGAACTTCTGGACTGCTTCTGATGGCAAACAGGACACCCTGTATTGACTTTACTGTTTGCTGATGCGGTATTTTTACTTTGTTTTTTTTTTCAGACAGAAATAAGTGTCAAATGTTACCGCGAATAAAGAAGAGAGTACTGAAAGTAACGTCTCTATTTCCAGGTGCTTATGACCCAGAGTCTTTCAAAAGTAGTGTTGGTATGTACCTTTAAAGCAATCTCCCTGAATCTTCGATCTCGACGAGGATCAAGAACAAGCTTTAGATGTCTTGACATTGTTTTTCTTGTTGTTACTTAAAAAAGATTAAATTGTATTCGATTTTCAATTTTGGCTTAAAATAAAGCGGGATGTATGAAAAAAAGAAGCATCTAGATTTAAGTATGATAAAAGAAGAAACTAACTGGCTGTCTGATCGTTGAACGCACAGCCAAAACAGCTGGATAGGGACTTGAAATTTAGAGGGATATTCTACGGGTGCACTAAAAAGGGATTTTTGGAAATTCATTCCCTAAGAGGTTAAAATAGGGGGATCGGGAATCTAATTCTACGCGTACAGACGATTTCATAAATATATGTATACCTAAGTACCTTGTCTTTTTCATCACGTTTAAACTGCCATACATGAATTGTCACAGCGATTAAAGAGACAAGGTACTAATGTGTACTGATGTCGCGGACGTCCTCTAATATAGTTATAAAAATGAAAATAAATACAGTATAGGTGGATAAATAGATAGATGGATAAAACGTTTGTTTGATGCTTCACACACTACAATTTTCGTAAGTAGAAAACAAACAATATCAAACGAACTTACAAATTAGGAACAATCTCAATCGTATTTGCATCGATCAGTTTACCAGCCTGCATCTCTGCCCCATTTTTAACCGACTTCAAAAAAGGAGGAGGTTATACGTTCCACTGTATGTATTTTTTTTTTTTTTATGTATGTTCACCGATTACTCCGTCAATTGTGGACCGATTTTAAAAATTCTTTTTTGGTTTGATAGAGTATACTTCCGAGGTGGTCCCATTGTCAGCAAATCTGAATCTGATGAAGGGATCAGTGAGGAATTGAGGGAACTCCTCAAATATTGTATGCAAACATATAGCGATTTTAGTATTTTTAGTAACAAGTGTAGCATTTGCATTCAGAAAGTGTCACTTGGTGAAGCGGAACTGATGATGAAGACCACAGATGGCTATCGGAACTCCTCAACGGTACCGATTTCAAGGGTGGCGATAAGATATCTCGATTAAGATAGTTGAGCAACTACAACGGAGCACATTTAATTGTTTTAAAATGACTATGATTTTCCCGCGGCGTTGCTTGCGGCGAGCTTGAAATGTCTTAAAGTTTCATATATCAACTAAGAAGTGGGACTACATAAGCTTATTATGATCACAAAAAAGTGTAAAATAAAATAAATGTTTAAAAAAACAAAAAACCGCCTTCAAAAACGCAAAAAATAACTTCTACTACTAGGTACTTAGTAGTAGGTACCTATCCTATTAGGTTAGTCTAACTGAAGTCGGCGACCACAATATTTTCAACAAAAAGCCGACTTCAGTTGGACTAACCTAATAGGATAGGTACCTACTACTAAGTACCTAGTAGTAGAAGTTATTTTTTGCGTTTTTGAAGGCGGTTTTTTGTTTTTTCCATTAAAAAATCCACTAGCTTTAGGCAGTTCTTCAAACACCAATCCGCAATGTTTTTTTGAGCATTTGGATGGAAATATAAGATACGCTATACATGAGCAAAATTTAACATCGGTATAGAACAAATGGACAGAATATTATCATCTTTATGTCAGCTACTGCGAAACACGTCCACTGCTTTGATATAGGTCTTCCCCAAAGATCTTCAAATACGAGCAGATTCTAAATCAAATATTACAGAAACTAAATCGAATTTTATCTAGTATCGGGTATAACTTGCTATGGGTTCCTCTCCTTCCTATGCTTCCTATGATAAGTGTCAACATAATATATATTACAAGTCCATGAGTCAGGTATAAAAGAATATAACATTACATGACGACTTTACCTGCAAAAAGCAGTACAGTGGTGTAGTAAGAACAACTAGTAAAAAAAAATCAAATGGATTTATCCATAAGTCAAAAGCCTAAATGTATTAATAAAAAAGTCATCACAAGCAATTTGTCAATTTCACACAATCAAATTGTTCACGCATCTGCCATATTTAAAAACACAATTAATAATTGCGTTTAACCAAACACCATTCATTAAGGCAAACCAGTTAAATAAGAACGCGTGAAAAATTATAAAAAAGGTGTTTACACACCGTGACTGATAGAAACAACCCTTCCACACATTCAATACCAAGGATCGAACATCATTACGACTTTGTATGAACAAACTACAGCGTGGCACGGAACGCTTTACCCATTAAAGTCAAACAAACTTAGCACATTCCTAAATCAAGCCAAAACCGACACAATCCTATCCTACTCCACAGTCCGAGGCATCGGAACATAAAACTTGGTAAATTGCCGAGCATTCTCTTGTTGGAAGAGGGAGGGGTTGTACGCTGGGCGTTCCAAAAGGCGGGGCTTGAGAGCCGGAGCGATCCCAAGCTTAGTCTGGTTCTAGCGGCGCGCCATGCCGCACCATGACGCCTCCACACAGCTTCGCGATCCGGGACCTGCTGCCAGAAGCCTCCTCCCGGTCCCCCTCACCCTCAGACACTGAACTAGACGTCACCGGAACAGAGACACCACCACCAACGATTTCGAAGAAAAACGAAAAACCAGCGTACAGCTATAACGCTTTAATAATGATGGCGATACGAAGCAGCCCTGAAAAACGACTAACCTTGAACGGAATCTACGAATATATAATGAAGAATTTTCCCTATTATAAGGAGAATAAACAAGGATGGCAGAATTCTATACGACACAATTTAAGCCTAAATAAATGTTTTGTGAAAGTGCCGCGGCATTATGACGATCCAGGGAAGGGGAATTATTGGATGTTAGATCCTTCTTCTGATGATGTCTTCATTGGAGGAACGACTGGGAAGCTAAGGAGGCGTTCTACAGCAGCATCGAGGTCAAGATTAGCAGCTTTCAAGCGAGGAGCCATGTTACATCCTATGTTTGGGAATCCCTATGCCTCTTTAGTAGGACTATATCCTCCTTTACTGTCTGTTTATGGACGGTATGGTCTGCCAGGGCCTCTGCTGAGGCTTCCACCTCCTCCGCCAAGCCCGTATCATCAGTTATACAGAAGAATACATGGACTGATGCCCAGCAGTTCGCCAGAGAACCCCGATCCGGAACTAGTGAATCATAGTTGATGAAGATAGCTTGAAGTTGGAAGGGACTTGTTAATAACTGTGATAGACCGTGTGTACAGTATGGATTTCGCTATTTATTATTAAAGTAAGATATATTTAATTAAGCTTAATTTATTTTTAGTTTGGCGCAATAAACGTTTCCAAGCAGAATGCTTATGTTGCTGTTTTAATTTGATTCCTATTGGGTTTGAAATGATGATTTTGGCCTAATGTTTACGCATCCGTAATGGTATGAGAGGTATATGGCGTGTTTTTGCAAAAAGGTCAAAATATGTAAGTATTTTTTATTTGACCAAGCAATTTAGGTATCTACATTCGATTTTACTGGATTTGGTGGTATAAATATCATGAATGTTAATTTACCAAACAATTGATTTAAGGCTATAAGCATAGCTTTAAGTTTATTTCTAAAAAATATTGACACTGTTACAACGTTTAATTGAAAGAACTATGAAATATGTCACAAAAAAACCCTTTTTAGTTTAAAATATACATTATTCAGTAGTTAAGCACTTATAATTGCTATAATACCAACGTCCTTATACCATAATTATGCTATAATTTTATTAAAATAGTAGAGTTATAAATAAACAAACATGTTGATTACTAATTAGTGTTTTTAGCCAATATTGATTTTGTATAAGTAATGGGGTACAAATATTTGGACATTCGTGTCTTATCAAATTCAAGGCTATTGACCTGGGTGTAGACTGGTGAGGCAAGGTCACGTTTCTTTTCATTTTGGCAACGGTTGGTGTCTCTTTATAATAGATTTAGTTTAATTTTTAGTCGCTTAACCCTTTACTGTTTTCGCGCCGTCTTCGATTTGGGTCCGAGAAGTAGGATCTCGGATTTTTGAATGTGTAAAGTACAGTTTGAATCTTTGATCAATCGATAGTAGCAATACAACGAAGGCCCGGTAATGTGCAGTTGGCAAAACATTTACAATATTTTTAATTATTCTTAAGAATGTTTTCTATCACATCTTCGAACACATTTTAGAGCATTGATAATGGTATCTTTCTCTAAATAATGTTCTTGGAAAATACGAAGAATTTCTGGAAGGAAAGTTCCATATTTTAAGTTTCTTGTCAGTTATAGTTGTGTACAATGCTACGCTACGATAGCCAGTTTGGAAAGGAATTGGAAACAAATGACTTTTCCAATAAAATCTCGGATAAGAAATTAAAGAGAGTGCAAAACTCACTGTGTCACCAGTCATCATAGAAGGAGTGGTGGTGTGGTAGGGTGATGGAACCGGTAGGTAATATACTAGGACCATGGACATTTTGGTTCTTATTTCACAGAAGACAAGGGTGTTTCATTTGTTTTGTAACAATAATTTATGACCGTATGCTCTTTGAATTAGGAGTTAAGTGTCCATTATTGGAGCCGGTCACCTTAAATTAAGTGTCCAACATTGTTGCCTGCCTAGGTATTAAGAAAATATTCGAAAAAATCGAACACATCTTTTATTTAAATGGTTTGGAGAAAGCAGTCAGCCCCTGTTGGTAAATTTGAAATTTTCAGATTGCATTTATAAACGTCTTGCTAGTCAGCCAGAAAGAAAAAGTTGGACTGTCAGCTAAAATTTATTGTTTCATTTTATTGAAAAAACGCCTTATAGGCTTTAAAGTTTTTTGACCGAAATAAAGGGTCAAAGGTTCACACACTGCCACGGACAGTTTGTATCGTTAATTTATAATAGAGTACAAACAATTAATGTGAAAGTACCGTAGAGACACTTAATTTCATCTAAAATACAGTAAATAAATTTCCAAAGTACAAAATAGTCTAAAGGAAGTTAAAGGATAACATTTGATGGTGTCGGTTTACATCATATCCCTTTGACTTCCGGTTCCGGCTAACATTTTAAGAACGGAGTGTACAAAAAGAACATTGGTTAAGGGCTTCGGTTTACTCGCTGAAGCGATAGATGGCGTCAAATGTCGCGATTACTCTGTAGAAGTAGGTAATAAATAATTTGCGATATTAACAATTTTTTTGAGCTTCTATTTCAATAGTAGTAATCATTTTGAAATGATATCTTTATAAGCATCAAATTATATTAACACTTCGTTTTAAATATATCACAGCTGAATATCCCAGCAACGGCAAAAGCTCTCCTCAAAATTTGGTATAGCTGTATAGCTTGCTCGCATCCATCTTAATAATATTATAGATATTGAAAACGGGGACTCGAATGGGGGGTTGAAAAATGAAATTTAGGTTAGGTAAGTATACCAGCAAATGGGGTACATTTTATGGCTGCAAGGCTTAACACTTACGACTTATGAGGAAAAATATAAGACATTGCAAGGCAAACGTTGTATTACGGCTGGTAAAATATTCAAAACAAAAATTACGTAAATGGCGGCTACGGTTTCGGTTTACTTATAGAAACTGTAGATGTATCCCATATGGTGTGGCTTCTAAAAGGTTACGATACCGAGCTGCAGTAGGTAGGACCTATTAGATTTCTAGTAATTACAAATATGACGTAGCTGCGAAACCCTCAGTGCTTGACTTATTACACCGGATTTTTAATATATTCAGTAGTCAGGTAACATTAAAACGAATCTTAATCAAGTTTACTTGTCATTGCCAAAACTTTAATTAAAACTGAAAAGCCAGTAATAAAAACTGCGACACATTGTAAATATTGACCCATTTGCCTTGTTGTAACGGCGAGTGCGTCCAAACATTTATTATATTTACAGCTCAGACCGCACATAAAATCCGTGCTTTAGCATCACCATATGTCCCTCGTCCGCGACTCATGTCGACGACAAAAATTAAACCAACTCCAAAACGCTGCCAACAAAAACACAGCGAAACACGACACCGATATAATCCAGCTAAACCCACCCATATCTCATTCGACAGAAAACAGCTTGCGATAGAACTAGAAACATCGAGGAAAGCAACCGATCGCAACCCCGAATAAATCAATCGTCCATCTTGTTTTCACGTTCCCGCGCTTTTTCCCGACCACAGACAATTAGGCGGGAGACAGCGCACCATAAACAAGACGCGCGCTAATCCGCGGATTATAGTGAGGCGACACACGCTGGTGTAGGAGTATTTCTTGTAAATAATTGTAAATCTATGTCAAAACGCAACGCTTGTTACATATGTTGGGATTACGGGGTGGCTTAACCCGTTGCGTTTTACGACGCGCATTTGGTTTTCGAACACGCTTCCCGCCAAAACGACCTGTTAATCTCTGTTTAAATATGGCGGCGTGAAATTGGATTTCAGGAAATAGCTCTAAATATGGCTTTGCTAGTTTGTTTTTATACGAAATCGGTGCTGGTTTTTGTGGAAGCAATTACAGGACATTTCTCCGCTTTTGTGGCGACGGAAATAAATGTGAGATTTTGGAATTTGGATTCAATCCTTTCAACAGTATTGTGCGGGATAATCTCATTGAAAAAAATAAAGGATTCGGACAGACGGAATGGGGACAATTGGGTATATTTATAGGGCGTCCTATTTTCGAGCTTTTGTCGTGTGTTTGTACACATTTAGTTTATTCAATGGATGTTTATTTGCGATTCATGGATGCAGGATGTTTGTCCACGGCACAGAGCTTCAATAGGATTACTGTATGATTATGAATTTTAGTAAACTTTTTGCAAAAAAATATAATACGGCGTTGGTCATACATTCATTGATGTTTTAGGTCCCGAAAGTAAACTGTCGTAAGTCTCCTCAAAATGTATTACGCTTAAGGTTTTTGGTATTGGTGACACGTTGGTGACATGTTGAATAGGTATTGTATTGTATCGTTGATATTATGGAATATTTTACGCTTGATTTGTTCAGAAAAATGCCCAATAAATGACGACTATTTAAGATACAAGTTGTATTGTTGGCTTAAGAACTTAATTCTCCGATAGAAACTGAAAAAAATACGTATTCAATTATTTATTTAAGAATAAGTAAGAAGATGAGTAAATTATGATGCATTATATTTTTGCAATGTATTCTAGAGGTAAAACCGTTATAATTAGGGCTTCTAATTGACATTACATGATAGCATAAATAATTAGAACTGACTCGAAACCTTTTAAACTACTTATTTCAATAGTATTTTTATTGAATCGTATATTGATGGCTTTTTTAAATATTGGTCGCAAAATCAGGCAGTAGGACCTCGTGCAGGGTCCGTCTTGATCGCTCCCACTAGCTAACCACTCCGCGTCCTAAATTGGGTTGACTACACATTTGAAGCCTAGAGATTGCTAGTGTACCTACATCGGCCTCAATCAGAGCCCGCTTACCATCGGGTGGCCATTCCATGTTTTGAAACAATAAAATAATGTTGTAAATATTGTTTTAAATACAGTAGCAGTTACGATCTAGGTTAAACAATAATGTCTCCATTTGCGACGATATTTGCATTGTTTGAAGATAAAGATTTTCACACACTAAATTAGTTTAAACGGAAGTTAATGGGCTCATAATGTGCTTCATTTACAGACTTTTCGAATGTATTGCAACATTTGCAACGCTCGTGGCTAAAAACAAGGAGATGTTTATTTTAATTGTGCAATAATGAAGTCTAATTTAAATGTGTTTGGGACGTATTTATTATAAAATACACATATTTGTGTGATGAGCGCGAGTATTTGTTTTTGTCTTGGTTGTTTTACATGTGTTTAAGTATGTATTTCTTAATAAGTAGGTATGTTTAAGGTTGCCCATAGTAGAAGCCTAGAGTTTGGGACTAGGTCAATTTGTGTGAGATCTCTCATATTTACTTATACGTAAATTATAAGTAATAACTTTAGCAGTTGTGGTTTTAAACATGAAATTTAGTTTTCAAAAAGAAATTAGGTAAGTATTTTAATAAAAACTAGCTTTCCGCCCGCGACTTCGTCTGCGGAGAGTCAGAACTTCTGTTGAAAGTACAGTTATAGTTTACATCACCTTATAAGGGTTTTAAAAAAAAAGTCTAGAGCGTGAATTTTAAGTAAGCAGTCCACATAACTAAACAACTTTAATTTTATGGCGCTACATACAAAATAAATTCACTGCCTCTCTTTCACCATTACGTTTTTTTATACGAGTCTAGATAAATTTGCCACATTTCTATACAAACAATTAACCCACTTAGCAGAAGATTTTCGATAAACACCGAAGCTGAATATTTTCTGTATGTAATAATAATACCCATTTTCATATCTTGAAGGTATGTAACTTTGAATATTACATAATTTTGGTACAAACTTTACAGTCAGTAGTCTTAGATCCCAAGTTTTTTTGGATTTGCTCTTAACTAACTATTAGGTACCACCTTTTATCCACGTTTCTCACTTATAAATATACCATACAATTTTCTACCCCCTGTTTTACCTCCTTAGAGGTAGTTTTTCCTGAATCGAGCATTTCTACCAAGTTTCAAGTAAGTAAATCAGAACATAAAAGTATTCGTTCCTGTAGAAGCTTTGCAACCCCCTTTCATCCCCCAAGGGTTGGAATTTTAGTTATCACGTGACTCATTGTTTTCATTGCAGAGCAAGCATTTCTACCAAGTTTAAAGTAAATTTAAGCATACCAAATATTTTTTCCTAAACGAACTTTGCAACCCCCTTTTATCCCTAGGGGTTGAATTTTAGTAATCGCTGAAATACGTGTCACATTATTTGCATTGAAGAGCATTTCTACCAATTTTCAAGTAAACTTGACCACAAAAGTATTTTTTCGATTTAAATTTTGCAATCCCCTTTCGTCTCTCTAGGGGTTGAATTTTAGTTATCACTGATATACGTGACTCATTATTTTAACTTCAGAGCATTTCTACAAAGTTTAAAGTAAATTTGAGCATACCAAATATTTTTTCCTAAACAAACTTTGCAACCGCCTTTTATCCCAGGGGTTGAAATTTAGAAATCGCTGAAATGCGTCTCTCATTACCAGTGATCGGAAATAGGTGAGCTAATCTACCTAAACTTGATGCTTATTCATTCATGCGTGAGTGAGATGGGAATACATTATTGAATGAACATGCATCAAGTTTAGGTAAATTAGCTCACCTATTTCCGATTACTGCTCATTACTTGCATCGAACAGCATTTCTCCCGAGTTTCAAGTAAATTTGACCATAAAAGTACCAATTTTTTCCCATACAAACATTGCAACCCCCTTTCATCCCTCTAGGGGTTGAGTTTTAGTAATCGCTGAAATACGTGTCTCCTTATTTGCATTTAAGAGTATTCCTACCAAGTTTCAAGTAAATTTGACCATAGAAATATTTTATCTTTAAACACTTTGCAACCCCCTTGCATCCCTCTAGGGGTTGAATTTTAGTAATCGCCGAAATACGTGTCTCATTATTTGCATTGAAGAGCATTCCTACCAAGTTTCAAATAAATTTGATCATAAAAATATTTTATCAGTAAACACTTTGCAACCCGCTTTCATCCCTCTAGGGGTTGAATTTTAGTAATCGCTGAAATACGTGTCTCATTATTTGCATTGAAGAGCATTCCTACCAAGTTTCAAGTAAATTTGATCATAAAAAATATTTTATTTATACACACTTTGCAACTCCTTTTCATCCCTCTAGGGGTTGAATTTTAGTAATCGCTGAAATACGTGTCTCATTATTTGCATTGAAGAGCATTCCTACCAAGTTTCAAATAAATTTGATCATGAAAATATTTTATCTGTAAACACTTTGCAACCCCCTTTCATCCCTGTAGGGATTGAATTTTAGTAATCGCCGAAATACGTGTCTCATTATTTGCATTTAAGAGAATCCCTACCAAGTTTCAAGTAATTTGATCATAAAAATATTTTATCTTACACACTTTGCAACCCCCTTGCATCCCTCTAGGGGTTGAATTTTAATAATCGCCGAAATACGTGTCTCATTATTTGCATTTAAGAGAATCCCTACCAAGTTTCAAGTAATTTGATCATAAAAATATTTTATCTGTAAACACTTTGCAACCCCCTTTCATCCCTCTAGGGGTTGAATTTTAGTAATCGCCGAAATACGTGTCTCATTATTTGCATTTAAGAGAATTCCTACCAAGTTTCAAGTAATTTGATCATAAAAATATTTTATCTTACACACTTTGCAACCCCTTTTCATCCCTCTAGGGGTTGAATTTTAGTAATCGCTGAAATACTTGTCTCATTATTTGCATTGAAGAGCATTTCTACCGAGTTTCAAGTAAATTTGACCATAAAAGTATTTTTTCCCATACAAATTTTGCAACCCCCTTTCATCCCTCTAGGGGTTGAATTTTAGTAATCGCCGAAATACGTGTCTCATTATTTGCATTGAAGAGCATTCCTACCAAGTTTCAAGTAAATTAGACAATAAAAATATTTTTTCCCATACAAACTTTGCAACCCCCTTTCACACCTTTAGGGGTTGAATTTCGAAAAATCCCTTCTTAAACGACGCCTCCAATACAAAATCAACTTCCCCTCAAAATTCCAAATTTGTATCTTTAGCGGTTTAGGCTGGGCGTTGATATGTCACCCGGGACATTGCCTTTTATATATATATATATAGATATTCATCTTCCAAATGATCTAATCAATCCTATCCTATTCTGTCCTCCTAACGCCTCCACGCGTAAACGGCTGAATGATTTTGGATGGAATTGGGAACATAATATAGTCTATATCCGTTTGCCACTTAGAATAATTTTGACCCAAAAAAATATGTTCGAGTTCTGCGCGCACTAAGTCGTGGCTTTTGGGCAATGGCTAGCTACAGTATAGGTTTAACTGGCGGCCCGTCCCAACCTTACTCTCTTCGTTTGTTTTCAGCAGTGGTCTCATGCGAAGCGCTGATAGATTTTTGACATGTAAAAGTCCCCGTACGGCCTACTTACTGAATAATCATCTTTTATTAATTTTTTAACATTACAACGTAATATTATAAATGTGAAAGTAACTTTGTCAGTTTATTACGTTTTCACAGGCAAACCGCTGAACTGATTTCGATGAAATTTGATATGGAGATAGCTTACAACCCGAGAAAGGACATAGGGGATAAACGTCTTCTATGCGGCCGGAGTCGCGGGCAACAGCTAGGGTGATGGAACCAGTAATGGACTAGGCACCAATAATCGACACTTGATTCTTATTTTACAGAAGATAAGGGTTATTCATTTGTTTTGCAACAATCAATTTAGGACCGTATGCAATTTGAAATAACAGTAAAGTGTCCATTACTGGTGCCTGTCAGCTAAAAGTGTCTATCATTGGTGCCGTCACCTTAGTATACTTTATACTTATTTCTTGATTACTAGCCATGCCAAAGGCACTCAACCGAAATGAAATTTACTAACATTATACACGCACTCTTCTAGTTCGCCCTTTCATTAACCATGTTTATCAAACAAGCGGAGTATGAGTTCTGAAGTGCCGTAACATTTACATTAATATTTGTTTGATAGACGGAAATAGACGGAAGTTGGGTGTTTAAGTTCAACTTCAATAGTTCACGAGAATTCCTTCCAAAATTAGATGATTGGGTGTCTAGAATCTTTACTAAAAACGATGCGTCATGTACTTTTTCCGAGTTTTGTATTTCATACATATCAGGATAGTTGTATCTTGAGAATCTAATTATAATATTATGTCATTACCTATGAAATTGGCGTTTTATATGGAGAATTTTATGAAAACTGGTTTTCATACGTTTAATTTTGCGGATTATTTAGTAACGTCAAATGCAAACCAAACAAAATTCTGTCAGGAATATTGGACACTTCTAAGCTATATTATACATACGAGTATCTTAATTACTTGAAAATAGTTAGCTTCATAAAACTCTGCGTAATTGAAACACTTGAACTCACAGCACATGAAAAGAGTTGAGTTCATACTTTAATTTTAAACACTAAGTAAGAAATTGGACCATATTATTTGTATCTAACCTTTGTAACATACTGTAATAAAAAAATTAAAAATAATTTGGAGATTAAAATTAAAATGAATAAATTCCGTACGAAATAAAACACGTAAAAATAACGCCAATTTCATAGGTACCCAATATATCCCCTTTATGCCATAAGGTAGACAAACGAGCATACATGCCTTTTGATATTGTATGTTTGTACAGCGTTCCGTAAGTGACTGTCGGTACTAGCTCAAAATGTCTGACAATGTCTGGCCGTAGATGTCTGACACATCAGCATTTTGCTGAGCCAGTGGCCATTTTCCTGCCGCGAACACATTTTTCCTGTTGCCTTCATTGTTTTCTTTTACTTTTGTATATAGATATGTTTGTCTTATGGTTTGTGAATAAATTATTATTATTGTGTGCAGAAATATGCTAGGGTTAGGTTTTTGGAAGAAAAAATGTCGTTTCCCAACAGATCGATTTGGCTATCTACTAAGTTCTATTGCATTGCAAAGAAATCGCTAACAAAATCTAAGACAATGTCGCCCGTAAGCAAACGTGAAGCGGTGTTTGATAAAGGCTCAGGTAGGGTAAACCCTCCAGTGAATGAACCCCCCCCCAGTGAATGAACAAAATCACGTTTTTTGCCTAAAATAAGAAATATAGCCATTTCTACCAATTGTCGTATTTTTTTTCTCATTAGCAACTCGTTTTCCTATACAATGGCAACACTTGTTAAATTTATTTTCGACCAATTTCAACAAGGCCGGCGTTTGAAATTCACGTGTTTCTGATTTTGTAGTTTTGTATGGAGAAATTAAATCCCAGGTAAGAACAGTGCATGTTTGGAGTAACATTAGAAGTGTTTATTTAATGTATAACAGTAGAAAGTTTAGTTATTTGGTAAGAATAAGATTTAAACCTTCTATCAACGTACACTTTGGTGGCTGTTTTTGCGATAAAGTCGTCATTTTTAGGTGTTCCATTACCGGCTTTTCAAATGTTCTAAAACCGATAAATGAACAGTGTGTTCATTTACTGGTGTTGGCTCAGTCATGTTTTTCTTTTAAATTTAACTGTTTACGTAATCGTATGAAGGTTATTTTTTGAGATTCTGCATAGAAAACGATTCTGATTCTTTGAGCCAGTATTGGAACACTTGTGTTCATTCTTTGGCATGAAAAATCTAGTAAATGGACTATAGAAATTTGCCTTGTTCATTTACTAGATACCTACTAAACCTAAGTATGAACAACGTAACGACCGAGGTATTTTTGTCCATTTTATATGTGTTAGTTCATAATTGTTTTTTTTGTCCCAAATGATGATACTTTTGAATAATTAGAGACTGATTAGAAGTATCAACAGAGTTCAATGATTGTAATTAAGATTTATAATGGCACACCCATTATAAACCGAGCTATTGGATAACAAGAAGATTATTATATTGTCTTAATTAATAACTATATTCAGTGCTTAATTTATACCTACTTAAATATAAATATAAGACAAAATTTGAATATTAGGTAGATACTGTCACTACCTTCATTTTGATATAATAATTACTGACGAAAAAGAGTATGTTAAAAATGTTTTTTATGTTGATTAAAAAGATCTAAATAATGTTTATTCACTGGGTTATACTATGTTCATTCATTGGTTTTTTTGTTCATTTACTGGGTTTCACTATGTTCATTCATTGGGTTTTTTTGTTCATTTACTGGGTTTTTTGGTACTTTTTTATAAATTCTTCTATAACTCAAAAACTATAAACGTAATAAAAAATCGCAGAAATTACTTTCTTGTTTATTAAATGACGATTGATTAAATTACTTGAAACCATGATCATTATTGATAAATACAGAGTAATGATTTTTCAAAGTTGAAAAAATGCTTAAGTGTTCATTCACTGGAGGGTTTACCCTATCTCGGTTTCAGTGGATCTCTCAGCGCGCTGTTTGTCTGCGCAGACGCCGACGCACGATCAAAGGGCGGGAAGCGCGGATAGGGCGCGCGCCGATCGATCGATTAGAACTAGAAGTAGCGAACACTAAAAAAAAATTTGGTATCTTCTAACAAGATTGTGATTATTGTGCATAAGCGTCAACTAAAATGTTAGTTGAATCGATAAAAACCTGCTGTTGTCACTATCAACTTTCGTTGATGTAACTAATCATAACTATTGAATTCGTTTTTTGTCAACTCTGAGAAAATCTCTTAGTTGGCTCTCATTTTTTGAGTGTACTTTCAATGAAATTTGATTGTACGCAACTTCTTAATCTTAAAAAACACCTAGAATTACGTAATGTGTCTTTCCATCTCTTCTTCTCCAGGAACGAAGAAAGAAACAAAAACATCTTGCATGAAGAGATGTAATTGGTATACGTTTGAAAAAATCTCTATAAGTATGTTTTTTCCCAGAACACCTTTTAAGAAAGTTCATGTTGTCAAATAAGCGTCTACAGCATAGTAAATAAACTTTAAACTGAATATAACGCTTAGTTGGACCTACCTAGGTATACAAGGACTTTACAATATGTATCGAATTGTGACCTATCACCCTATCGCTGTCGGGCTGATGGAACAGAGGGCAGTGCCAAGATGCATTGCGCTAACTAACGTTTCTATTCGTTCCATTTTTAAACCAATCGCGTCATTGATAGATCACGTGACTTTTCGTATCACGTCATCTACCAGTGACGCGATTGGAATAAACGAATCGAATAGAAACGCTTGTTAGCGCAATGCATCTTGGCAGGGCCCTCAGGGGCCTGGTGGCCCGTATGCTCGTTTTCTTCCAGATGCCATTTTTTTAAATGTATTTTGCTTCATGTAGGTACCAACTTGAGCCCGTGTGGGCTCCGCCTTACATGGCACCTGCGTCTGCGCAAGATAGAGTCGTCATAAACAACGGCCGCTTCGAGGAAGCGCCGAAACGAGCTTTATAGTACACCTCGCACTAACACCGTTCTTTCTTACAACTACGATTAGTAAAACATACCTAGTTATATATTGTCTATAGTCTATTTTTTCAAACTATATGTAAAGTACGGTCGGCCAAGAAAGTGGTCTACCAGTTTTGACAAAAGTTTCTGTGAGATCTAATTATCGCTAAGCAAGGGAAAATTGAATTTGGTGTATCATGACGTGCAAATGAACTTGAACCGTAGGGTGGTAGACCACATTTTTGACCGACTGTACAAGCCAGCATTTTACTACAATAATACATCGTCTTCGTCTTCACGAAATAATAGGAATTAGTAACACAATTAAGTATTTCGTTAGCTTTGTGTTTGCCCTGAAAGTTTTATGAAGAAATAATTCGGCCATCCCATGTTGCGGGGGATTTCAATTATCTTTATTCCTTTGACAATTTTATTTTTAAATCTTTCACGATGAAAAGTAGCATATGTGTTAATCCAGAGTAAGATATCTTCATTCTAAATTTCATCCAAATCCATCCAGCCGTTGCTGCGTGAAGGAGTATAAAACTAACACACACACTCACAAACTTTCGCATGTAGGTATAATTAGGTAGGATGATGAGTGAGATAGGTCAAATTTATTTGTAATGTAGTTCATAGACGACTGCATTATTTAAGATTTAAAAATGTTAACTAAATAAGTAAATTTAAACATAATAAACTTGGGTAATGAGTTGTGGTCCGAACACAACATTTCGAAAATGGAGCATGTTAATATGCATACATGACCTCCCCCGCCACCCCTGTTTCCCAACCTGACAGTCCTACTTACGAATCCTTATTACGAATTCTACGCCGACGAAGTCGCTGGTAGAAGCTAGGTATGCTACTAAATTCTCAAGAAACTACACAAATATTATTACTACCAAGTAAACTCAAATCTGTGTGAATTAGGTACAGTTAGTAAAAATCTTTGAAAAACGAAATCCACGTAAAGCCGTAAATACCTAATTACTCCCCTATTTACGCTCCTGCCCGACTCACACCTGCCAACATTAAAGCAAAGCTCACTTGCACAATCCAAATCGGCAAACGTTTACGCACAAAAGCCAGAAATATTTTTTTCTCGTCTGTTGTCTAGGCGCCTTAACGCACGGACGAACATACAAACAAAATAATATCATTGTTTAGAGCAATTTAGTCGCTTACATGTATTAGGTTACGTTCTCAAATATTTTGGAAGCAACAATCGGTAATATGATATTTAGTGAGTGTAATTAGGATTTTATCGCACTGGCCGGAAAGAAATGGACCGAAAAATTGTTGTTTTTTGGTCAGTTTTTTTGTTGGACTGGTGCGGATTAAAATCGAAAGTGCGTAAGGGGAGGTAAAATAGTATTTAGCTACCCTAAGATTACAGAATTAAACACACTTATGTTGAATCGCATAACGGTTGTTGTGCGTAATTATTTTTCTTTGCTTTACTTTACAAAAAAGAATGTCTAAGTATGGAAGAAATGGGCTGTATTCTTTGAAAAGTGAGTCGTGATTTGGGTATTGTTACAAGAATTAATGTAATAGGGAACTCAATAAGACAGAAAAGAAGAATATGATACTAGTTTGTAAGTTTTCGAGTGCAAAATCATTTTAGGAAAATGCAAGCTCATCTTAGAGAGATCTAAACCATAACCTGTGGAAGGACTTGGAATCACCGCAACTACGAGTAGCTTCGGGCACATCGTAGAAGAATCCCTTTTATAAATTACTTGATAGAATTTATACATACGAGTATATTACCTTTCTAGATGATTTTGCATCAAACCCCATCTCTGTAACAGATTTAAAATAATAACACCAACACTCCACTTACCATCTTAAAACCGCGTGCAACAATTCCCTTTTCCTCCCTCGGTCTCAAACGTGACATTATTTACTCATAACAGCAAGTGGCCGTGGGCGGGTGACTCCAGCCGGTTATTAAATTAGATTGTGACCCCAGCGAGGTTAACTGTGGTAATTGCTCCTTTGTCCAGTGCTATGAAAGGATAATACTTCAATAACCTTTATTGCTCTGAATTGAGGTACATAATAGTTTCTTGAGTCACTGGTGAAGTCAGTGATAGTTGGTAGATTATTTTTCAATGGCCTCATCATAGGCCATAGCTTGTTGTCATCTTATTTCCTTATTTACCTAATATCTCTCAACGAACAGCTAGCCCTGCTTTCAGAGAAGAACCAAATTGACGCCTTATTCTAGTTGGTCATTCTGCCTACAAAGTTAGCTGTCGCTGATTTACTTCCAAGACAAATATTTGTGTGATGAGCAAGAGTATTGAGTTTCCAAGACTTGGATGTTATCATGTTAAGTAAGAATGTTTGTCCTTCGTTGTCGGGTACCCATAGTACAAACTTAGTATGGGCCTAGGTCAATTTGTGTGAGATTCTCCCCTGATATTTATTTATTATTTTCATCAATTTGACGAAACTGTTAGCTTAGTAGGTAGGCATCCTGCCAACTATTTAAACAACTTGTACGAGTGAAAATAATAAGAAGGTAGAAGCTAGGACCAAGCATTGACCCTGGGTAAACTGTTTATCAGTGTATTAAACGCGTTCAAAGTTGAACCCCACTTGCGTTATAGAGCTTCTTACTTAAAGTCCAAATGAAAGTGCTTATGCATACAGTTAATTAAAGAAGGGTCGTCGGGTTCCTTAATTGAATGATTTTAGAGCAAAGCGATTAGCACCCGGGTTCACTCGAAAGTTTGGAGAGTCAGGGATCGGCAACATTAGGGTTAGGGAGGAAACTGATAGTTTTGTGGATAAGTAGGTTTTAGAATTCTCATTTAATGCCCAGTACCACTCGCAAACAGCTGTCCTTTCATCCTCATCACCTCGATTGCTGGCAGTCTATACAGAGCATACTCTTTTCTTAAAGGCCGGCAACGCAGCTGCAATTCCTCTCCTGGTGATGTAGGTGTCCATGGACAGCGGTGATCACTTCACATCACGTGAACCGATAAGTAGCTCGTTTGAAATGGCCATTCCACTTTTACTACAGTACCAGCGCGCTGATTTTACAAGAAATGTATTAGGTACAGTCACGAGATTTAATTTGGTACCCACCTTAGGTCCAAAGTCAATCTGACATTCTACAACAATGAGGTTGAGTTTCCTAAAAGTTACAAATGACCTGACACCTCTCATGACATTGACGACCTCAAGCATATTTTTCTTGAAATGGGTCCCTATTTAACGCTTGTGGCCGTACATCAGTGTTTGCATAGTTGTGTGTTCGGTGACTGGTGAAATGACTAAAATAGAGACATTCCATTGTCATCCTCAGAGTTGGCAACACAATTGCAGTCTAAAGATTGCAGTTTTGCAAGATTGCATAATTCACGGGTCTCGATCCATTTCACCAACAGGTGGGATATCTACTCGTTTGCTATATAATGCAAAAACATCAACTAGAAGGTGAAGCTCTTGTTATATTAAACTGGATTAAGTAAAAGGTTGTGCGCCGGCGCACTGGCCAGCCCGCATGCGCCATTATCATAGCGCCGCCGACCGCTTGTTGCTTGTGGGTAAATAAATCATCACTTACCGTCCCGGGAGAGGGGTGGTCAATGGCTTCCACGTTTTAGTAGAATAAGTTTCTGTCAAAAAAAATATCTAGACAAGATTTTTTTGCAGTGTATTTTTTTGACGACTCTGTTGGCTTACTCTTAGTTCGTAGTGAGACTACGAAGCATGAAGCTAGTGCAGTTCTCGGGTATGATTCCTTGGCAGGGCAAATATTTGTGTGATGGACGCAAATATTTGTTCCTGAGTCTTGGATGTTTTCTATGTTTTATTTCTATGTATGTATGATTTTCTCTATATAAGTATGGTTATCATAGTCTAGTACCCATAATACAAAAATCGCTCGAGCTGTATGTACTACTTTATTAACCCTATACTAAAAGAGAGTGGTGTTATAAGTTTATTGTGTGTACCTGTGTGTGTGTCAGTCCGTGGCATCGCAGGTATCCAACGAATGAACCGATTAGGACGCAGTTTTTTTTAAAGAAATCTAATTTATTCAGGAATTTCAGCTCCGAAAGACGGGTTTGTAATTATATCGAGGGTTTTTATTTATTTAAAAATGATTTATTCCTATTTAAATGAAAGTCTTCCCGTCGAGGTCGTAAGAGAGATGCGACTAAGGGAATATAGGCTAGGCTAGGCTAGGCGATGTGATTGCAACCTGTCACTAATACCTACGCTGGTAAACATCTTAGCCTGTTTCTGCAAAATGTGGTTACAGAATTAACAACAATGTTTTAGAGTTTTCGGTAATTCTGTAGCTCTGCCTACCCTACTCTGGGAATGAAGGCGTGAGTGTGTCTGTGTACATCGCAAAATTCCCTTTTTTTCAAAGTTTTGTTATTGTTGCAATGTATTTGATCTTCATTTTTGGTTTACTATTCTTTTGTGACCCTTAGTTTATTATAACCCTTTAATTCAATAGCTCGGTCAGTTGTAAGTAGTTTATGGCGTCGCGGGCAAAGGGCGATCTGCTTTATGTCGTCAATTAATAACAATAATGTTAGTGACTTATAAATCAATATTAATCATTATTTTTAACCGCCGTAAAATTTGATCTAGTGACATGGTAGAGTAGGTTGTTTAGAAATTCAAAAAAAGCACTTCGGAAGTCTCGGGGAGATGTGTGGTTAATAGGTCGTCTGTAAACGTTAATGTGGGCTTATTTGATAACATTTAGAGCTCAGACCACAGAATTATTATAAAATCATCACCGCACTTATCCTGGAAAAATAGACTGCGCCGATAATTAGGTTATAGTTAGGTTGTTGGTTTGGGATATTGGGTTGGGCTCTTTTTATAGTTCGGAGATATAATTTCAATTCTATAGATCATCGGAAAAGTAAAAAAAAATCAATTGCTAGCAACGAACAGAATCAATAAGAAAGCAAGCTAATAAACTTGTGACCGCTCATGTTTTTAACGTGTTCTTTTCAAAAATTCAATTCAAATTCGGGCAAATTGATGTTTTCTGAATATAAAACCTCAATATCGTCCTCAAATAAAAATTAAGATAGGTACTAAAATATCAATTACTTGAAATAATAATTCATACTTAATTAAAAAAATCCCAAAATGCTTCCTGGATGAACATGCCTAAGTACATTATAAAAATATGGTATAATCTAATTCCCTAGATTAATTAATTCGCGCTACGAATCTAGCATTTTAGAGTATTAATAAATTTGAACCAAGTCTGATTCATTATGTCTGCAACTGCCAAAAACGTGGCACTGGGTCAGTTCTGTATTTATATGAAGGGTCTGAGGTGAAGGAAGAGGAGGCACTTTGTTAATCCAACAAGCATCCGTTCATAACCCAGACAAGCGTCGCGTCAACAACTAGGCAATCGGTCGTCTCTCATGCCAACAATGTCGCCCATACAAAGCACTAATATTTTGAATGCTGCCCAATTGCAGCACAAAAGAGCGTTATGCACTTGCTACTTATTTCTCAATCCAAAGATCATAAGGACATACTAAGTCCAAACCAAATTCAACTCTCTTCGATTACAAACAAGGGAATTTATTCAATAAGAATGTTCGGCAGTTGCGGTGTTTTTTCCTTGTGTCGTGGACGGCAATTGCCTGGAATGTACCCGTATGCTTTGAGTTTAACCTCGACGGTAATAGCTGGACAATGGGTTTGTTGATCAGCTTTCTTGCTGGCTGGATCACACGTCAGATCTTTGTGATGAATAGCATCCACTATTGGGACGCAATGGCGAATTTAAAATTTAATTTTTTTTGGCTGTTCATTAGAGTTTTATTTTTATGTAAAATGGGTTCGCTCTTGTCAAGACTAAAGATTCAGGATAAGGTCGATGATGGAGTGAGCTTACTAGAAGGTAATATCAGCCCAATGGAAACCTGACACCCCATAGAACTGGTTCACGGTGACATTATGAATAAGGTGGAAAGAAGTGTCAAACAAATAATTATAATGCCACTGTGACACCGTTCTATAGTGGCTCAGGTTTTCTTTGGGTTGATAGTACCTATTAATCCTACTTTTAAAGGACACCGATCATAAGCACCCGAGACAGTACAATATAAATGCATTGTAAATCGGCCTCTTGTTAAATATCTATTTCAGTTTGGCCAGCCATCAGGTACAGTCGGCCGAAAATTAAAAATTAAAATTATGACAGTGACAAGTGGCAACCTTGCGATAATTAGATCTCACAGAAACTTTTGTCAAAACTGGTAGAACACTTTCTTGGTCGACCGTACTCCTAAACCTTCTTGAGCTGGTGTTGTATAGCAGTTCCTAAATTTTTGAATCAACGTTTAGACGTTCTCAAATCCTTTAGTAACGTTATTTTAATACCTTCATTGATCCTGTTTTCGGTCCCCCTATTTGCCAGATCTTTGGAGCTGCTTAAGGTGAAGCCCTCATATACCTAACACTGAACTCACAAGGGGGCTTAGTCGGATTTCGAAAATCGACAAAATATAGGATTGACGTTAGTTGATAACAGATTACGTCGACCGTCCAACTCTAAAAATTTCGAGTCGATAGAAAACAGAAACGTTAGCAGCGTTTGCATCTTGGCTAGCCCTAAAAGCTTATCGCATTCGTGCTCTATAACGTAAATTGCTTATGGTGCAGCTCGGCTAGGGTTGCAGTTGTAGCAGAACCTAGTCTGTCCAATTCGCAATCACCCTGAGTCCTGCAACCCAACATTTTAAATTTTCGCATTGTAAAAATAATAGCATAGAGCCATTCCATCTTAGTTAGGGCCGGAAGCGACGGACAGTATTTGAACTGTAAGCCAGCTGCAAAATGACAGTTTGAGTGCAGTCGACGTACCTACGTACGTTTTGATGCAGTTACGTCAATCGCATTAGAACTGCACTCGAACTACCATTTTGCAGTCCGCCTTTACCGGCCTTACTCAAGGTTGGCAACGCATTTGCAGTTATGACATTGCAATTATTGTAAATAACCAATTGACCATGCACCTCAGATCCCACTTCCACCATCATGTTGTGTGTTCGTTTGACTTCTCCATACCATATAAAAGGTTGTAGATATTGGGTCCTTACCTATGAAATTGGCGTTATTTTTACGTTTTTTATTTCGTACGGAATTTATTCATTTCAATTTTAACTTCCAAATTATTTTTAAATTTCATTAATACAGTATGTTACAAAGGTTTTAGATACAAATTATATGGTTCAATTTCTTACTTAGTGTTTAAAATGTGAACTCAACTCTTTTCATGTGCTGTGAGTTCAAGTGTTTCAATTACGCAGAGTTTTATGTATAATATAGCTAAGAAGTGTCCAATATTCCTGACAGAATTTTGTTTGGTTTGCATTTGACGTTACTAAATAATCCGCAAAATTATATGTATGAAAACCACCGTTTTCATAAAATTCTCCATATAAAACGCCAATTTCATAGGTAAGGACCTATAGTTATACATCAATATATTTTAATGTATGGTGTACCTTGTGTGACAGAATTTAGTGAATTTACTCAAAGATGCGTCATTTAATATAATAAAATCATGAGCAATACAAATAATTTAATAGAACGTCAATTGGAGGGAGGGAACTCAATTTGTATTTATCTGTGTTTCCCGCATCGCTGTAAAGTAGGAGTTTACTGGATTCTTTCGTTTATTGTGTTAAGTCATTAGAATTGATTAGGGTTATGTCCGTCACGGGGAGTGTTTCCATCCATCTGTGGTAGTCAGTCATTAAGAAATTTTCAAAAATGTTAGTGTTGATGTGAAAGGTGATCAGAAAAATCTTGACTTGACTCATTGTTGAGTTTCTTTCGGCATTTTTTCTCAGCAGTGGTTTTCTCTTGGAAAGCGCTGGTAGATTTTTGACTTAATTAATTTTAATTAATTTTATACAATTAAAAGTTAAAACTAAACTTATTTAAATTAAAATAAAAACTAAGCTACTCAAATATTAAAGACGTAAATAATAATCACCACTATAAAAAGAACACCCCCTCTAGCAGGTCCGCTCGCGGCATGGTCCCTATGACACTGGCTGCGTTACCTCTCTGGATAGCTAGCCCAATCCTTTGGGAGAGGTAAGCACCAGCTCTAGGATCTCCGGAGGTGTCTATGAGCCGGGATGACAGGGCCTTAATAAAGCTTTTCATATCAGCTGACCAAGGTCCCATGGTCTCCACTGCAAGCGCCACAAATTCATAATTATTTAATAATGATGAATATTTGCGGCGCTTGATGGTTTGGGCCTGATCAGCTGCTGCACCGGCCCGATTACGGGTTGATTGGACGTGGGACAGGGCGAATGTGTCAACACACGTCGCGTCCCACACCAGTGCCCTACCCAGTTTCCACGGCACCAATGTAGCTCCGTCTGGTCGCTTGCCATCGTCTCTATGTAAACCTGCTGGTTCCAGGACAGCTGGTACAGAGGCAGTGGCAAGCGAACGACGGATCAGATCATTAATTGTGCCATGGCGGTACAAACGGCCGGCACTTCTAAAGCATGAAAGGCCATGTCGTCCCAGCTCACTCACTTCCTTCCCGCACGTGCAAGTATGAGGTTCACAGATTCTAGCTCCAACCCGCAAGCTTATTGCTATGCGCAAGCAGCTTGGGTCCAAGACTGTGCCTATATTGCGGGAAGGAAGAGCGTGGAGCCAGTGACCTGATTCGCCTGCAGAGACAGCGAGAAGACGGGCGCGATCTGAATCGTCCGGACTATTTTGTATGAGAGATGTATGAATTGATATGAGGCGAGGAGTATCCCATGCTCTTTGGATATGCCTCTTGACTGGCATATCCACTCCGGGACACGACTCACACCAAGCATCCCTGGCCTCCACCAGGTTCGCAATCTCAACGTCAAGTATCTGTGGGACATTTAAGATAATACTGACGAGAGGCAACGAACCATAAGCGGAGGACAGGAAAGCTGGTAGTGCCACGCTAGAAGAGCATCGAATACCAAGTCCACCGAAACGAATTGGGAGAACCGCTTGAGTCCAAGGCCTTGAACTAAAATGAATGTTTAATAATTTAGACAGAGTTGATTGAAGGGTAATGTCTATAGAAGCCATGATGTCTGGAAATTTCCAAATTGGACAACTCCGTAACAAATACATGAATTTTGGAGTGAAAAGACAAAAACGAATAATAAAAAGCGCCATATGGGGGTTTATTTCGTACAAAAGGTTAGAAGTATTTTTAAACAGATTTAATTTACAATTTATAATGGGATCGATTGCATCGTCAAAAATCGGTGAACCTAATAGTGTTAAAGATGAATTTGAATGGACCGAAATGTTGGGTGAAGCTGCATTAAATTTAGTGACGATATCAATTTTTTTTTCTAAAGAAATGTGATCAGGTATATAAATTTCGCACTTAGTAAAGTTTAATGAGAGGCCTATATTAGAAAATTTTGTGATGATCGTTTGCAAGTCTTGTAGTACAGTTGACGCGTCCCCGCCAAGGGAACCGTCATCAAGGTACCACAGATTGAATTTAGAATTTAGATCTGAAATAATTGGATGAATGGCTAAGCTAAAAATTACGGGCCCGAGCGGGTTTCCCTGTTGGCAACCCATGCATGAAGATATGATTTTGTCACCGAAAAGTAATTTTGATGGTGCCCCATAGCATTGCCACAAATAGCTATATAATTCTGGAACTTCTTTTTTGACAGCAGCTAGAAGGGCACCACGATCGACCGAATTAAAAGCATTTTTGACGTCAATTTTTACAAATACCTCGTAGTCCGGACGGCTCAGAAAAGAGCGCGCAGCATGGACAGCTGCCTCACAACCTCCCTTGACGCCAAAACCCAGCTGCCGGGGTTTGAAAATGTTTGACAGTCTATTACGAAATTTTCGGCAGCAAAGTTTCGACGCCAAACGCCTGAAGGTGCAGCCGACGGCAATAGGGCGGATACCACCATCTTTTTTGGCTAGAGCCACAAGATTGGCGCCATAGAGGAGCGGGACAATCTCGACATTCACGCGACCTGACAACATAAGATTAATCAGAGCGGTGACGTTTTGTAGTAAAGCCTTTCCCGCATCCCCTAAGGACGAGGTGGTCAAATCTTTGAGATGTTGTGGTGAAAGTCCGTCTAAGCCGCCGGCTGAACCATTAGGGAATGACATGATAGCCTGCTGGACGGCATCTTCGTTTACAGATAATACAATGTCATCAGACACGGGAGGGTCAGGAAGCAGGGAGGAGGCGGGGGGAATTGGGTGCTTCTCTCTGAGAGCAGCAAAGGTCTCAGCGGAGTGCGTGGCCAAGTCGTCATTCGAAAACAGGAGTCGGGCAGCACTGCTAACATTCCCTTCTGAAAGTTTATTTTCTATTTGTTTCACTTTGGAACATTGAAAATAACTTTTACTACTTTTAAAATTTGGACGCATTTGTGTATCGAAAGGTCTGTCAGAAGATAAGGTGTTGTTTTTAATTTGGTTTGTAAGAGAGTCTTTTTTACTTTTGTCCGCATGAAGAATTGAATAAGGGAATGTTAGCAGACACTCCCAGGCTTGAGGGGAGTTTTCCGTGACAACCTTGGCGACGCACTCGGAGAGGCAGTTGGCCACAGAAGTGCGCGCTCCACGGGGGATTCTTTTTACGATTGGTGCATTATTTTTCAACAGCCCCAATCTTTCGGCGAGTGGTGTCGGAGTGCATGGAGGGATTGATGTCGAAGCTGGCGCAGGCTGTGAGGCGCTCGGGAGCGGGGGGTCGACATCCATACGCGTGCCATGTTTGCGTGCTGTATGAATTGCGAGCCCCCGCTGTCCCTTATATTTTTTATTACCTCCGCATAAATTGCAACTTAATAGAACCACTCCCGAAAAACAGGGCTGAGATGGCATAAAAACAAAAAACTTACAATGAAACACTAAACACAATCACTTATAAAATAAAATAAAAAAAACACCGCTGACACAAAAAGTATTATAATTGTATTAAATTAAATATGTATCTACTTATGTTTATACTGTTGAATAAACCTGTAAATAACTATTAATTTTGAATTATTAATTAATTTGATTAAAGGTGCCCGTGCTGTACATACTGAATAAACATCTTTAATCTTATCTTAAATGATCTTATCCTTTTTTGGTGCTTTGTCGTATTTGTTGGTACAGTCGGTCATTTGAGTGGTCTTTAAATTTTGACATCACATCACTTACTTTGAAATTACAATGTCGCTAAAGTCGACTCTTCGAATTGACAGACGCATCTTATCGACATTTTTGTTGTAAGACATGAAAACAAAATTTAAACCTACGCAGACCACATAATATAACAATGTCGGATGCCATGTTGACGGTGTATGTGTCAACAACATTAGTTATGCCGATGATATGGTGCTGCTGGGTCCCTCGATCAGATCGATTCGTATACTTCTGGCAACGTGTGAGCGATATGCGGCCGAGCATGGGCTAAAATACAATAGCAAGAAGAGCGAGCTGCTCGTATTCAAAGCCGGTAAAGTAAAGCCCTATTACGTGCCCCCCGTAGTGCTCGCGGGTACTGCTCTCAGGGTCGTTAGCAGGTTCACCTATCTGGGGCACGTGGTCACCGAGGATCTTAACGACACTGAAGATATCGAAAGGGAGCGCAGGGCGTTAGCTGTGAGAAGCAATGTACTGGCTCGGAGATTTGCTCGATGCTCAGTTAGCGTTAAGATAACGCTATTCAAGGCGTATTGTACATCTTTTTACTCGAGCGGTCTCTGGGTTAAGTACACAAAGCAAGCCTATAACGCCCTGCGCGTACAATATAACAATGCCTTTAGAATGCTGTTGGGGCTGCCGCGGTGCTGCAGCGCGTCGGCGATGTTCGCCGCGGCCCGCACGGACGGGTTCCCCGCGCGCATGCGTAAGAAAGCAGCGTCGCTGCTTCAACGCATCCGTAGCAGCCACAACAGCATTCTGAACATGGTTGCTGAAAGGCCTGACTGCCCTATGGTGCGACACTGGGTAGCAGTAGCCGTTGGAATAAAATAATATTTGTGAATTAAAATTTGTTAATACCTACCTATATGATAATTACTAATATAGAATAAGATTTGATGTTACTAACAAGATATGGAACTGGATTCTGAAATAAATTTGAAAATAAATAAATAAAAAATAATAATAATAATATAATATAATATGAAGTTGACTGGACACGACAAAAATGCAATATAATTTTAAATTTGACATTTGAATTTTCCCTTTGCATACAATTTTCTTACGAACCATTGACTGATATAAGAAGTGCTAAGATTTTTTTGTATAAGGGGGGAGAGTGTTTGTTTGCCTTCCTACTGCCATGAAAAAACATTGCTTCGATTATGTAGAAGAATCAGTTGAAAGAGCCTGGTAAAAATAGTACATCAATCAATAACTACAATTATGAATAAAATGGTCATAACAAAACAACAATTCACTTTTAAGTAACATAAAGGGTCTTGTGAACGCACCCCCATTCGAAATCTTTTAATGGCAACATTTCTGTTGGAATCAACTAATTCCTGGCAACACTGTCAATAGACGATGCGGGGTGTTTGGATGTTTACGCCATTGTTGAGTTTATTAATAATCTACGATTTCTCTGGGAATTGGATCTAATTGTTAATATTTGATGTTGGTGTATTGTAATGTTTGCCAAGTAGTTTTGATGAAACTGGAATCGGGTTTCTCTATAAGGGTATTTAGTCTTGAGATTTAGATTGAAATAATCTTCCTTAAGAACCCCTGACTGTTATGACCTTCATAATCTATGCTTCAGACATTGTAGAGAGTCTAAAGAACTATGATTATCTTGTTTCATTAGACCTTAGTGTCCCTTAACACATCTCTCTTTAACTCTGGGGTCTGCCTAAAACACTGCGACTTCCATTTAAAAAATATTTCCAACCTATGTTTCGATACAACCACCACCGTAATATCCCTGATACAAACGATTCTTGTTGGGCAGCGTTGGAGATATAGATTAAGGCAGATAAAAAGTCAATCCTGACCCATTGCACAACCATTAAGTTTCTGAATTTTTATAATGTTGACAGCAGTGAAATGATGCTAAAAGTATTTGTTGCGTGTGACGGAATAGTAATAACAGAATACAGATTACTGTAGTAAATTACCGAGTAACTAACAAAACCAATAACGCGCAATACCGTGTGGTTTAACTTAGAAAGTACGTATTTCTGAACCTTATGAAATTAATTATTAAAATAATTATGTTCTTCCAGATTATAATCATCTGTCGTTTCCTATCTTTTCTTGTGCCTAGGTAATTAATAATTATCTTCCGTATAGTTGCTCAGTGTGCAGTCGCGATTTTTTTCTTTTCTTGTCAGAAAACATAACAAAAGACGGTCATCTCACACTTATATCGTTTCCTTCGACAACCCCGGTGGCCGGTGTAAAGTTACCCACAATTGATGTATGCACCATCCTGCTTAATGCAATTACGGCAATTAGGCAGCGAGCACGCAACGCTCATTGTATTACGCGTTCAGCTCAGGACTCCAATAGGGGTCAGGTTTGTATGGGATTAAGGGGGTTACGAATTTAATGTGGTTGGAAGGAAATCGGACTTACTAATTTACGAGCTTGTGAGTGTTGAGGTCATGTTTAATGGTTTAATGCCATAGACGGCATAGAGCGTTATTAGTGGAAGAGCAACGCTCTAGTTAGTCAATTGCCGGTCAAAAAAAAATGATATTTAACGTGAACACATTTTGTTTTTAGAGCTGTCAGCAGTGTCAGCCAGTAACTGTAAGTATTTGATACTTTATTTATTAGCTTTACCTGGGGCCCGTTTCTCAAAAAGTATTAGTCTAATAATATTTGTGTTTTGTCTCATAAATAAAACTAAAAAAAGAGACAAAACACTAATATTATAAGACTAATACTTTTTGAGAAACGGGCCCCTGTTTATATCATGCTGTTTGTTGTAGTTGTTTCGTACTGCAATGCCACTAATTTGATAATTGTAAGTCTTAGTGGGAAATTGGGAATTGCCCCAGGATATCTATAGGCCACACTACAATTTTAAGCCCTATTTTGTATATTCGGATTTCTTTTTCTGTGTCTGTTTCTTATCGCAAAAAAGAAAATAAATGAATAAGCCAGATGCAGTAGGCCAATGGTCAAACTCTTTCAAAGAAGAGTAGCGACTTAAGTCTGCGTCTTTTATGACTGACGTTTCTTAAAAAAGAGGAAGGCAGCGACTTAGCTGCCGTCCGGCTGCTATACGGCGGCCTCCGGCTTCTGTCCGGCCTCCGGCTGCTGTCCGCCTGTGCATTTAAGATTCCTGCGGATCTTTTTTATTATCGAAGAGTATAAACGTGTATAAAACATCTGTCACTTATTGGCCAGTATGTACCTACCTAAGTGCAAGAGTGACCGATGATGCTTTATCCATCACGATAAAGGCCACCCCAATGCAGCCATATCTTTGAAGATTTAATTATTAGACAGATAAGAAACTTAATCTTTCCAAAAAAACTTCATAGTTGCGTCTAGTAGACTTTTTACATTTGCAATTTTTTAACAGTTTGTTGACTCCGCATGTGGTACCGTGAGCCACGTTTGTTTACTATCTGCTTCTCCTCACGTTTTGACGTTACATTTAACCTTAAGTAACACTACAACTCTCAATGCAAAACACACCTTATACTTAAACTTTACGGTTCAAATTGTGCTTGGTGTAATTGGATTACTTTTAAACTTAACGTTCAAATTCCTTATAAAGTAAATTTTAAAAATCAATGCTAACCTAATTTTGAAGTTACTCGTTGATATTAAAGTTGTTAATTCTTTGGCATGCAATGTTTTCATTTGTTTTAATTTGGTAAAATAAGTACTAGTGGGTAAATAACGCTTGATTTTAAAGATCAAAGGGTATGCGCGGGCGGCGGCCGACACGTCTTGATCGTTTTGAGTATTGAAGATGATTAGTGAAGACTGAAGAGTGAAGTGTGAAGACTACCAACTAGACGAACTGTAAGTACTCAGTTCAGTTCAGTTCAGTTTCTTTATTTGCAATAAATTGCATCAAAGACTAATTGTATGTACTTTGGGGTTCTTTGCAGTCTTATTTTAGGAATGTGCAGAATCACATTAGGTGGAAGTCCTGCCGATAGAGCAAAGACTTTTAAGAGACCAGTTAAATCCCGTTTACCCAGATCTTTTTAATTTTCTTGTTACAGTTCTTATGTAGAGAACTATTTAAATATTTCATATAGAACATCCTTCTCCTAAAAAAAAGTCAAATAGGTAATTTAATTATAAACGGGCTTCATTATTATTATCATCATTTAGTTTCAAAGCTAGGCTCTTGTCGGTAGAGTATTGAAAAATTAAACTTAGTAATGAGTGTGTATTCTTCTCATATTAATCGTAGCTCAACGATCAAGAATGGTTAATCCAACTCCTAGAGAATACTTTGAAGTAGCCGATGTTTACGCGTCTGTTAAACAAAACCACCAACACGCCAACATATTGGCCAATATGTTGGTCATTGGCCAGCCAATGTTGGTGATTCAACATCAGAAACATTCACAGACCGTTGTAAAAATCTGATGCTTAAAGAGCCCACGGCGGCGCGCACCACCACTTAATACTACGAACATTGACGCAACCATCCAATCCATAATTCATTAATTCCATCATATATATAGTCCACAGGGTTGGCGACACATTGGATCTTAAGACTGCAGTTTTAAGATTGTAGTGTTGAGAATGCAAATGTTTATTGATCGCAGATGCCACTTACCATCAATGCCTCAGTGCTCCAGTGCTCGTATCCTTCTCCTTGTACAAAAAAAACGACGCAACGTCAATTTGAGTGACGGCGCGCGCCGTCGTGGATTGAAATCACTAGCTATTAGGTAGGTATAGTTTCTTTTCTGTGATGTTAACTGGCGTCTCAGCACGGGAAGCACATGTTGTATTTTCTCGCTTGTCGCTCAGTGCGTCTCTATCGTTACTGACTAGATAGCAAGGGAGATCCGAGCGACAACCATGTCGCGGGCAACTTGTGCTAGCCGTGCAGCCTGAATAATTAACAATAAATGTAGTTACAAAGACACACACATACATTCATACACACATTAATTACATCGTCATTAATCATTATCATCACTTCAGCTAAAAGACGTCCACTGCTGGACATATGCCTCTTCAAGCTGCTTAAATCAGATTAAATACTAAAGAATAGATTTAATGCTTACCTTGAGAGCTGGTATTCCTGAAACCTAACATTGGCATACTGGCCCAACGTTGGGCTGTGGGTTGTTTGTTACACATGCGCCAATGAGCGGTGTTGTGTACACAAACCGCTGGCTCTGCGCGGGAGTGGGCCGGGGCATGAGATGATAGCCACATTCAAAATATTAAGACTGTAGTGGTATTGGAGTAGTAGCAAAAATATAGTAAGTAAGTAAGTAAGTAATTAAACAGTAACACACATAAATATAACATAAAAAATAAGGAAAAGAAACGACAGATAGTGTAAGTAATTGTTGCGAAACGGTTCCAACTCAGCATGTGCTGGCTGTGAAGCCAACGCTGGTCTTCCGTTGGGACCGCTCGGTGAAAGCCATGGCATAGTGGTAGTCATGGGTCATAGGGGCGGATGCGCCCTAAAACCCAGAAAATATAATAGCATCTACTACTAGGCGACGAGACTTTACCCTGCAGTGGGTTAATCTAAAATGTTTTGGGGCAGTGGTCCAACTACTTTGTCCAACTGACCAATAATTTCTAATTGAATATCAAATTAACAGGCTCGACGGAGCTCCGCTGACGCGGAGCTCCTGCTTCTGGGTAGTTTGGCCCTCCGGGCCCGCTAAGAAATAACATGACCTAAACATACCTCATATTTATGATACTAATTTTGGTCAGTTGGACAAAGCAGTTGGACCACTAACCCGTCACTATGTAAAAAAACCCGATCACCATTACAGGAATAAATACACACATACTGCAAAGAAAACACGTATTAGTTTACTGCCATACATCCCGGTGGTGCGGATGGACGTAGCCTAGTATATTATGTATATTTCGTAGGTTTAGTTATTATGGGTTATAAGACAAAAATTAAGTCGAAGATAACCCCGCTACCGCTTGTGCCTCGCGCCCGTCGGCCGACCACACTTTACTTTGAAGTGGTTTCGGGATATTTACGAACTGTTTGTTTATTTTCATATTTGCGGCGGTAACTCATGGACTGCGAACTTGATTCACTTGTGGGTGTACATTATTTGAATCAGTTTAGCTAGAAGCTATCAAGGTCTGGGGGTCGATTTAAATCTGACCCAAATGCCTGACTTGAACTGATTTCCACAAGTTCGTATTTTTAAATCTCTCATGAGTGACTTAAGTTTTAACGAACTACGCCTAAGATATCAAATACGAGTGCCCCCATCCAGTCGTAAAGGAATTCACTACGTTATTGAATTTTCATTAAATATTTATTTAAGTGGTGGAAGGAGCAATGCAGGGTCCGTCTCGATCGCTACCAGCATTTTACCCTTTAACCTGCTGCCAAACAGCAATGTTCGTGTGGGGCTAAGGTAAACAGTGAAATGACTAGCATTCAGGCATTCCATCTAAGTCTTTAAGGCTCAGTTTCATTTGGTCGATAGCCCGCATGGTTTTAGTTGTACATTGCATCGCTGCAATAGCTCCCGACTCAAAACTTCCAAATCAACCCGTCAATGGATTGCTACAAGCATGCGGGAGATCAACCAATGAAACTGAGCCATTAGGGTTGGCAACGCTTTTGGAGTCTTAGGATTGCAGTCTTGAGATTGTAGTTTTAAGATTTCAAAATTGAAATTAATTACCCTTATCTATTTTATTTTTCCCAGAAAAAACCATTTTAAAATATTTTACAAGACACCTAAATATCTTAATAATAACTTAATCATACAAATCACATACTATAAACGAACGAACTTACAAGCTTACTTAAAACTACACTAATCTAACAAACCGCTACCAGTGGGCATAGTTCCCAAAATGCTGGCAGCATTGCCACGTTGAATGCCAATGCTTAATCTTTGTGCCAAGTACAGGCCAGCATTATGGATACGGGTTGCGTCGATCAGGCGCTTTGACACATCTTTAAAAATACGATGTGCTCCTGGTCCCCACGGTCCTAAAGTTTCGACCCCAAAAGGCTCAAATATGTAACTTCTATCAAGTTGACTGTATTTGCGCCTTTTGAGGGTCTCCGCTGATTCTGCCGCGAAACCAGCCCTAGTACTTGTTCCGGGAAGGTGTGACGGCGCAAGGGTGTCCACGCATGTGGCATCCCAAACTAAAGGCCGGCCTAACTTCCACGGAACAAGAGTCATCCCATCAGGTCTTTTACCATCGTCGCGCATGAGACCATTTGGTTCCAAAATAGCCGCACAATTGGCGGTGGTAAAAGCCCGACGGATGACATCATTAAGGCTGGAGTGACGGGAAAATTTACCCGCGCTTCGTGTACAGCATAAACCGTGGTGACCAAGCCGATCGACGCTAGCGCCACACTGGAAAAATTTGATTCTCAGATCCCACTGATCTTCAGGCGGGCCTTGTCATTGCCACAAAATAATTTAATTATTTTGGTGGAGGTGCTTCTTTGATTCTAATAAAATATGTTTCTTTCTTTCTTTCTGTCTTTCTTATTTAATGATTTCCCAAACAAATATGATTAATCTTAACTTAATAATCTATTTAATAACACACATTCAGCATAATTCAAAAAACGAATAACGTAGCGACATCTATCCGTCATAATGATAATCATCAACTGCTATGATCGATCCCTCATTTCATACGCAACTGCGGAACCATCGTCCGTACACTTCATAAAATAGATAATAAACCTTATCTCCAAGACCATAAGACCAAGTTCAAGTTTTTAAAGGATAAAGTTAACTTGGTTTTTGTGAATTTTAAACGGCTTCTTTTGGAAATGGAACGCGTTTTGATAAGCGTAACAGACGGACATAGATAGCGGTCCTATAATATTTATATACAGAATTATGAGGAATGTTGCTTATAATGGATGTGACGGCATTTAATTTGAGTCTTTATCGATTAAGATACGTGGAAATATGGGGGTTAATTTGGGGTGAAACGACCCAAAAATGTTTCATTTATTTTATTTACTTTTTGTATTAACAGATGTTTAGTCATGATCACTTAACAAGCTTTAAAACTCAAACTAGAAGCCTCGGGACTTTTGCTATCGGCACTAGACAACGATAAATACACATGTATGCAGAAACAAATGCCTAGATGCATAAAAAATCTGGTAAAGGCCCAGTCGGACTCGCGCTCCGAGGGTTCCGTAACGCTGCACAGTAGGCATTATGATGTTTCGATTTGAATTCGATTTTGAATCGAATCAGCGCGAACCCAACTTGTACTTAACCATATTTTTTTTGGGTATATACTATAATCATACTAAACTTGACGCTTGTATGTTTTACTGTTTTTACTATACAACAAAAATAAAAATACGCTAAACAAAATTTTCTTGTATTTTAAACACCATTTCTAATTTCACTTTGTTTTAAAAAAAAAATGTTATCAATACATACGCCGTAATCACACATTTTCTGGAAAAAAAATAACCCGCTATCTATTACAGTTTAAAAGATACTATTTTAAGTTAGGACAGACAGACCGACGGACGGACGGACGGACAGCGTAGGCTTAGTAATAGGATCACGTTAGGCGCTCTTTGGGTAGGTAGGTACGGAACCCTAATAAAACAACCAAGATTCAGAAAACCATACTCGTCCTTTTCCCACAAATATTTTCCTTTACTGGGTTCGAGATCGGGACCGCTGGCTACGTAGGCAGTTTCACTAGTGTCACTACCAACTGAGGTACTGACAGACGTGCTCATTACTAGCACGAAAGCATGCTTTTGTGCCATTGCATGGTGCGACACCCGTGCTACTAAAGGTACTGGCAGACGTGCTCATTACTAGCACGAAAGTAGGTATGCTTTTATTGAGCAAGTGCTTAATAAAAGCATGCTTTTATGTCATTGCATGGTGCGACACACGTGCTACTAATGACTTAATGAGCACTTGCTCAATAAAAGCATGCTTTCGTGCTAGTAATGAGCACGTCTGTCAGTACCTTAATGAGCACTTGCTCAATAAAAGCATGCTTTCGTGCTAGTAATGAGCACGTCTGTCAGTACCTTTAGAATAGAATAAAAGAAGGGTTAGGTAAATAAGTATTTTTCTTACTGAAGTGAGAGATGCACTGAGACAGACAAAGAAACATTTCCTTCTTACTTGCTTAGCCTGCAGACCATAACTAAGGAACTCTGTAAATAAATAAAAAAACATGTAAAAATTTGCTACAAAACCAGTACAATTATTATTCCAACAGTGTTTACGAGCTGCTATTGCACAAACAAACATAACTACATTGCCCTTAGCCAATAGGCAGTATCTCAAATTCAATAGCCAAAGCAGATTCAATCATCTCTCGTTATTAATAAGGTTGCATTTGCTACAGGAGTTTTGTCTGAGATACCGCCATTTTGTTTTAGCAGGGCGGTACAGCCGCGCACGCGCATCCGCGCCTTTGATCGCCGGATGTTCCTCGCCGAATTTGGCCGCGACGGATCGCCGATTTCGGCCAACCGACAGATTTACGGAAAATCGATAATAGATCCCGATGATTTATATCATAGTTTTGTTTCAACGTGGATCACTTTATTTTTTAAATATAGTTTACATTGTTAAGTGCGTGAAGTGTAAACGATTTGGCTATCAGGTTTACCTTTGATGTTATTTTATACCGCTGCAAAAGCGAGTTTTTTAACCCCTGATGGAAGGAAGATAGTTATAAGTTTAAAGTTTGTGTAGGGTAGAAGTACCGGTTTTGGCCATCTTTACACCGTTTTTGGCCACTCTAAATTCTAACTAATATCTAAAGCATTATGAAATTAAAAACATATTTTAATATTTTACTTATCTTTAAACTAATCTTCAGTCTTAACTATTTATGAATATTATTTTTAATTTTACAGTATTATTCATGCTCATTTCAACCTTAAATGGCCAAAAAGGGTACAGTGGCCACAAACGGTAGTTCTACCCTATGAGTGTCTGTGTGTCTGCTGTAGCGAGTAGCTGTGAAAGCTAGTACCTATAGTGGGGATGGTTTTAAGTTCTAACCTAGGTTTCATGAAAATGGGTTTGCCTTACTCAGCTCTGTGAGTATGGTGCTATTCGGGGGTGTTTAGCTATTATAATTTATAATATTTATTGATAGCTTGAGAGTAACTATAGCCTGATTTATATCGTGGAATACTTCTTCTCCTTATGGTGCCTTTTTGACTTGCAAAGGTTGGTCGTTTTTTTCATGGCATGGAGTAGGCTACCGAGCACATGGGCCAACGGCCACCTGGCCAAAAATACAATCCTAAGATTACATTTGCGATGAGCTTTGATCCCAAATTTTCACCCTGTGGAAACCAATCCACAGGAGAAGAAGCGGCCGACCAAAAGGGAACTCGACCAATCTGTAAAGACTGGGCTCAGGACTTCAGGAGTCACTGGATAGAGAATTGTGGATAGGCCTGATGGAGGCTTTTGCCTAGCAGTGGGACAAAAACGACTAGATTAGTAAGTAAGTACGTAAGTAAGATTACTTAACCCTGAGGACTTATGTAAAGATGGAGTTCCTCTATGCTAGACTTGAGTTTTCAAATCTCTATGGGCTTAGAACAAACTTATCTTAGAAAGTAATTTGATCAGGAGATTGTTTTTGAGAATTTGGTTTCCAGTGCAAAGATTGTGTTATGAAGGTGATTATGTAAATAATTTGTAATGCAATGGTTACCCAATATCCGCAAAACTAGAATTAAATACATTAAAGGAACAATAATAAATAGCGACCGGAAGCTCGTTCACATTAAGCAGGTGTAAGTTGAGGAAGCTGCGCCGGCGTCGCGTCGGCAGGGCTGCCAACCTTCTGGATAAATATTAAAAGAGACCATATACAAAAAAAGTCTGAGACTAGGTTTTGTTGCCCAATGCAATGTGAATGGTGTCTAAAAGGTTGATCTGATGGTGGAATCGGAAGGTGGCAATATTATCGATCTTCGCTATAGAAGTAATCAGCCTTCTTTGGCGATTTAATCGTCTTTTATATTAATCATGATAAAATCAAGAAGTCTTATTTCGAATATGGTTCTTTTTCTATGGACGCCAAGTTGAATATGAAATAAAAATAGTCGAGTCGAAGCTTGACTTACAAGTTGCATTTATGACAGTTTTTCCATTATGTTTTGAAGTTGATGACAGGCTGAAGATGAAGAAAGCGGCGACTGGAGTGTATCACGATTCAAGAGCAAAATGTTGTGAGTTTGAGTTTGAGGGCCGTTTTAATATAGTAATCTTGGCTGAGATGCCAGTCTCAAGATATCGATTATTTTCTCGCTCTAGAAACGAACAAAATATATAGATCTCGTGTCAATAAAAGAGACACATAAAAGGGACAGATAGTTGATCGCTGGCTGTAGGTCTTTTATTACGGGACCAACATCCAAATCGCGAAAAAAAAAACAGCTGTTCCATACATTTCGGCTGTATTAGCTCTCAAAGTTTGTATGGAACAGGGGTTTTTTTTTCGCGATTTGGATGTTGGTCCCATAATAAAAGTTGATAAGTATGACCTACAGAGTTAGTCCCTGAAGTTTGTCGGTCCTTCTGCCGAACGCCCTGTATATAGATTCCGTGTCAACAAAAGAGACACATATGTTAATTAGTTGGTCGCTGTTTCTACTCTAGTTCTTGAGTTCGAGTTAGGCAGAGGCAGCCCTACGGTTCTGTTTACATCCCAACGCTTTGATAGCGCCGCGTTTGATCCTCGATTTGATTTTTGTTTTCGTTCGATTGCTCGGCTTTTTATTATCAATCAAACATGGAGGACGCGTAAATACCGCGGTTTAATGGACGATCTGCGTTATGTCGATGGTAAAAACGCAAAATGTGTAATGTTCTTGGAAATTTGGATATTTTCGGTAACTTTTGTGTTGGGATTGGGGAGTTGGGTTAAGGCAGGCGATGTTTCTATTAGGCTAGAATAAAACAGGCTGTCGTCGCTATTGGGAGATGTGTACGAGAGAGATGGATAGCCAAAATGTTAAAAGCAATATGGTTTTACCGAGTAGAGTAGAGCCGTTAAATAGTTAATAAAATTTTGAAGTCGTTATCCACAGAATTTTACTTTTTTTGGTCTGTTTTTCGTAGTATTTTAAAATATGTAGTTGCCTAGTCGATCTTGATGGCAAAGTGACGATGATGACAAAAATTAAGCTTAATTAACGACATTAGGGCCGACGATCTACGACTTCAATATTGTTAATATTGGTATTGTTTTTAACTCGGCCGCCATTACTGTTAACTAAATAAGAGCTGTCAAAACGTTGACAATACGATAACAAGTCAAAAGCAACATTTTTTGGTCGTCGTAGAATAGAGGCCCTGGACAATTTTATATGAAAACCAAAAAAAAGTTGTCAAAAAAAAAGCTGGTATGTAACTCACAACTTCAAAACGTCATATTCACAAAAAACTAATCAAAACCTTCCAAAATGTAATAAACGTGTAGATCGATTAGTCGGTAGATCCTTGTCAAGGAACGCGTGCGCACCGAAGCAGAAGTGACGGCGGCTATTTTATTCCCCCTTTAAAATGACAAATATTACATGATGTATCGTTTAATATGCGACCTTATTTGGTTTGAGAAAAGGTTTGACTAGATTCAGCTCCTAGAATGTAGATGAGATCTATTGTATTATTAATATGTTTGTGACAAAAAACGGTAGATGGCACTTGACATGACGTCTTAGGATGAAAAAATAGGTGTTGTTGTGTTTTTTTGTTACAGCTAGCATTTAACTTTTAACTTTACCGCTAATAAAACTACTTTACAACAAAAAATTTCTTTTTCAGAGTAAAGCTCGCACTGTGTAAGTTGCAGTAGGTGGGGGGGGGGGGGGGGGGTGAGGGGGGGTTGAGGTACGATAAAGCTCATATGGTCACAGTATAAATGAATGATTATTTTTTGAAAAAAATTGATATCGATTAATGTTATTCCCTCGGAAACTTTAAATTTTTCCGGGATAGAAAGTAGCTTATGTGTTTATCCCGGGTATAAGCTATCTCCATTCCAAATTTCATCCAAATCCTTCCAGCCGTTGCAGCGTGAATGGGTAACAAACTAACACACACACCCACACACTCACACAGACACAAACTTCTGCATTTATACCTCTATTATTAGTAGGAAGGATATATAGGCTTTCAATTAATTCGTATTACTCCTGTAACACAGAGTTCGGGCCCGCAAGAATCTGTTGAATGGAATCCCATTAACATTGTTTCAGAAGCCCATCCATTTCTCCAATACACTAAGCACGTATCGTGTTATTACCTATTACTCGTGCTGAAGGTGAGATCGAAAACGAGGTGGCATAGTGGCTTCGGTTACCGACTCGTGGTCACAAGGTTTCAAGTTCGAAGTCCACCTGTCACCATGTACAAATGAGTGCTTATCTATATATACATATAAAAGGCAAACCTGACTTACTGACTTATATATCAACGCGCAGCCGAAACTACTGTACCTAGAAACTTGAAATTTGGTACAGGGGTTCCTTTCGTGATGTAAGTGAGCACTAAGAAAGGATTTTTCGAAAATCGACCCCCAACGGGAAGTAATGGGAGAAGTAGCGGGAAACAAATTCTATGAATCTATGCGTACGGAGTCGCGAGCGTCCTCTAGTTAAGTATAATGCTCTAACGGTAAAGGAAATTATCAGTGATAAAGTCTGCGCTGCAGGAAACTGAGTTTGAGAAAGGTTATTGGATATAGAAGATCCTACAATCGATTAATAAACTGATCTTACCTAAAATGTCTCAACAGACGTCAAATATTTCAGTTTCCTATGAGGTGATGTTAACTTTCACCTCACATCTTAAACATCTTACTTATAGTTCATTTATTAATACGACTCTGTGTTTATGACTTGAAATTGTATTAAATACTTTGACTTGAATTTTATCCCATCTGTTTTATTATATCAGTTGAAGGACATCCACTGCTGAACATAGACCTTCCAAGGATCTCCACGACCGTCATTTTTGTGCTACTTGCTGTCTTGCATCTATCTGCTCAATGTAATCTTCTCTATCTTCCATTTATATTCCTTTCTTTATAAGGCAAGATAAATCAAATAGATAAAAATCACTGAGCATTTCTGTCGAGTTTACTTCTCTATTCTACTCGGTAAAGCCATATTGCTTTTGGCATGCTATCGTATTGGTTTTAACTCGGCCGCCATAAGGTACTGTCAAGTAATTAAGAGCTATCGTAATCGTATCGTCGTCGGTCGCTAATTACATGTCAAAAGCATAATCGTTTAACCAAGTAGGAAGACAATACGATAACATGTTAAAATGGTTTAACCAAGTAGGAATCAAGAGCCTCTGATCGATTCAAACCCATATATGGACTTGATTGGATCAAAATTGAAAAGTCATATATGACGTAGACCTCGTTTACCATTCCGCATTTATGACTTTAAATAATAACCCCAAAGATACCAAGTTCTGATTAGAAGGAAGTACCCGGCATTTAGGTGCAAATATTTCCGACGCAGCTCTTGATGGATCGCCGTGCTACTGTTATCGTGTTTATCAATATTATTCCACTGTTTTGGAAAAGGTTTTTATGCTGTTTTTTGTACGTGAGGAATTAATTAAGAAACTTTGGAGAGTTTGAGCCACTTGAGCTAAAAAAAAAAGCCGTCCAAGTGCGAGTCAGACTCGCGCACGAAGGGTTCCGTACCATTATCTATACAACATTAACCAAAAACGGCAAACAAAATCACGTTCGTTGTATGAGACCCCCTTAAATATTCATTTTATTCTGTTTTTAGTACCTATTTGTTGTTATAGCGGCAACAGAAATACATTTCAACTATCTAGCTATCACGGTTCATGAGATACAGCCTGGTGACAGACAGACAGACGGACAGCGGAGTCTTAGTAATAGGGTCTCGTTTTTACCCTTTGGGTACGGAACCCTATAAAAGCACAAGGCGGTCTTAAGACGTTAAGCCCTAATCGTCGTTTGGCCTTAATGGATCATTTGTCCGAATTTTCGTTGATCCATCCTAAAGCCATTTCCATTGGAGTTTTGAGTTTTCTGTTAAGTATAACACAACCCTAACTCTCGAAATCTTAAATGTTATCTGACTCAGATGAAAACCAGTTTAGGACAAAAAATAATTAGGACAAACGATGCGTTAGGACAAACGGTATTAGGGACTTGGGTAATGTTACATTGTGTCAAGTTCCTGGCAGGGAAAGGTAGCAGTGAATAGTTGGCTGGCTGGGTAGCTGCGTGGCCTTCGAGGTTTAACTGGAAGAGATCCCTTGCAGGGATAAGTTAGTCTTTGTACTTACATCTTTTTTTGCCTTGATTGTGTTTTTGTTATCCGTTTGCACATTAAAGTGTTAACATACATACACACATACACAACTCGAGAACTTAATTCTCCCAACCCATGTCACGTGTCTTTTCCAGTGACAGCTGGGTAGTGATTCTTTCAAAAGCAAAGGTGAGCGAACGCAGGAGTGATGTGCAAGCGGCGAGTTTAAGTAGTCCCGTCAAAGCGAACAAAACACATTTCACCGCGTGTATTCAATTTGGCAGCATGGCTTCACGAACGTATAAGGCTGCCTAATTGAGAATGCACGCGCTAATGTGTTTTGCTCGCTCTAACAGGACTACTTAAACTCGCCGCTTGCACATCACTACTGCGTTCGTTCACCTTTGCTTTTGAAAGAATCACTACCCTGTTAAACTTCCACCGTTTGCGGTAATCCTATAACAGCGTTATTTCTAAGGTTTTACATTAATGCAAATTCAATATTGGCTTCTTTTTATTTGAAGCCCCGAGGATAATCATGAATCCATTATTTAAGAAGCCTTTAAAATACTTAGCAACACCAAAAGTAATAAAATTTAACCTTGCGTTGCCGTCACTCTCGAAAAATTACTATAAGTTCATTTTTGTAATATACATACCTATACTATCGTATGTTCATTTCTTGAAACATCTTTTTATTGTATGTTGATTTGAGAATAATCTAAATTGTTAATTCACATAACCTTTTGCTCCTTTATTAAATGACTGAAAGGCTGTATATTTAATTAGATAATAAATAAATTGTTATATTTTTTGGGTTTTTGGCTAAACCATTTAAATAAAACAATAGGCTATTTGACAACATTGAAAATATGCATCAAATTGTCGTCATCCTATTAGATAATAGCGTAAAACAACATATTTCACTTTATTTTAAACTAAATTAAGCATATTTTTTTGGAAATTACACGAAAAAATTTTTAATATATTTTGAAATTTTATCTGTGGCAGAAACGCTATGCGATTGCTTTGTAGCTGTGGTTACTCGCAGGTGACGTCACACGAAAGTAACCACAGATCATAAGGGCATATCTCTTCAAATGATTTTTCATTGTTTACTTGCATATAACGTCACACTTGTCACATGGCCAGCGCCACGACAGAAACAGCGTTTTTGGCGCGGTTTCGGAAATTTAAACTTTTAAATGGATTTTTATTGATAATATAGTAGAATCTCACGGAAATATCAATGTAGTGTGCTTCTTATGTAATAAAGAATCATTTAATAAGGTTTTCTAAAATTAGTCAAATAGCCTATTACTCGTACTCGTTTTGCTAAAAATTAAAATTCTTTATTTTTTTTGGGTACACCTCATGCAAGATAAGCTACGCTACCACCGTCTTACCTTTAACCTACCAAATGAGTGGGTTAACAAACATATTATCTTAAAAATTACTCAATAAACCTATAAAATTTTGTTGTCTGATATCGAATATTTTCCGTATATTTTGGCCCACACACAAGTTATCAACTAGCAGAACTTGCAGTGGGCAGTTTAAGATAACACGCGACATATTCTAATGAGTGACTTCGAACACACATGTCACGTAATATGGTTTCAGAAGTCACAAACTGGCTCTTTTGGTCGCTTGAACTGGGTAGTTAGTGAGCAAAACGTTTTAATTTGAAAACAAACTCAAAGAAAAGCTTGTTACGTGCACAGGAATGTACAGTCAACGAGGAAATGCATCACAGTTTTGTTAAAGCTAGTTATTTTTGACTAATGTATGTATGTAAACTCTTTATTGCACATAAACAATTACAAATCATTTTTGCATCACTATTGATAATGTACATTGGCGAACTTATCCCATATGGGATCTCTTCCAGTTAACCTTGGAGTAGAATAAGCAAGAACAATGCAAGTGTAATTTTAAACTAGGGCGATTATTTTGGTTTTAAGGCTAGCGTCTTAGGTATGGATTGTGTTTAGTTAAACTTGGGTTTTATAATTACTAATCAGCAGGCTTATTGCCTAACGCACTCGCAACTCGCAATCGCAATCGTTTTAATTTTGACGTCCGAAGGAGAGTCTGCTTTCAAAATGAAAACAGTTGTTCGACTTTGAAGTCGATTGTGATCGCGGGTGCGTTAGACAATAGGCCAGCTGCTTATGTCAAATGCTATACATTTTATCGATTTTCGAAAGACGCTAACATAGCGTTTTGCATCTTGACTAGGTCCCTGTTTATGAGCTACGATGCCACAGACAGACACAGATACATACGTTACACTTATAACACTCCTCTTTTTGAGACAGGGTTTAAAAATAAGGTGCTTTGTCCACTGTGCTCTCGACTGTACCTTCGTCCACGCTTGCGCATTCAACTCACCATGCTACTATAAACAGTGTAATTACTAAAAATTCCAACAATGCCCGTTGTTCAGGACAAAATGGCGTCTGATTTTGACAGATGCTCTCGCGACTCGTGGCGCCACTGTTGCAGAGATTTACTGTTGCTCCAACTGGCACATTGTTCCCCTTTTGTCTCGCAAGTCGTTCGGAATTCAAAATAAATGAGCGCGGCTACTGATTTGAATGTCAATGGCTACTCAACGGTTAGGTAGTGTTTTGTTTCTGGTCAAATAGAGAACACGTTGCGTGGTTTTTTAAATTTGGAAGCAAGGCGTATGTGTATTGAGTTCTTTACAGCACTTAGGTTGTTTTGGGGGTGAGTGTAAGTCCGACGCATTGTTTGGTGCGACTTTTAAGTATTAACTTGCATGGAATCATAATAAGTATTGGATATTTACTAATTGCATTCTTTCAAGTGTAAATGCTTTTGAATGGAGGCTAATAGATTAGTTCGGAAACAATGGGTGTTGACTAGGTTTAAAAATGTAGGTTATTTTTATGTGTGGTGAGATATTATTCAAGTATTACAAATTGGTTACGTAGATTGTGTGCTGTTTAGTGCATGTGTGTATTGCATTGTTATCTTAATACTTACTAAGACTACAAGATACAAAGAGGCCTTGATTTTTATTTTTCTGTGTTATGTGGCAGAGCCAAGTAGGCGCAATGTTTAAGAACTTATGGCTCTACCTTCTAGATAGGCGAGTAATTAGATCGTTTCCCCAAACTCGTTAATTCCGCGTAGCAAACTTTCCATTTGCATTTTTCACCATTTTATTTTTTCTCCAATCGCATTTCTTTCCATTGCATTGGAAAGTTTGCTACGCGGAATTAGTCAGTTCGGGTAATCGATCTAACTATTCAGATAGGCTACCTTCTACTGTAGAGATCTTATGTTCTATGTTCAGGAGATGTGACACTTATACGGTCGACCTTATAAGTAGCTGCACACTTTAGTACCTTTGTCGCTTTAATGTCTTTGACGTATATGAAATCTCTGGAAGATAGACATGGGATCTCTACAGTAGTAGCCTATCTAGAAAGTAAAGCAATAAGTTCTAAAACATTGTATTACTAGACTCTGTGACATAACACAGTAAAATAAAATTCAAGGCCTCTTTGTATTTTGTAGTCTTGGTATAAGTACCTAATGTAAGTATTAAGATAACAATGCAATACACACACGCACTAAACAGCACACAATCTACGTAACCAATTAGTAATACTTGAATAATATCTCACAACACATAAAAATAACCTACAGTTTTAAACCTAATCAACACTCAGGGTAGTGATTCTCTCAAAGGCAAAGGTGAGCGAATGCAGGAGTGAATGTCCAAGCGGCGAGGTTAAGTAGTCCCGTCAGAGCGAGCAAGACACATTTTAGCGCGTGCATTCTCAATTAGGCAGCCTTATACGTTCGAGATGCCATCCTGCCAAATTGAATACACGCGCCGAAATGTGTTTTGTTCGCTTTGATGGGACTACTTAAACTCGTCGCTTGGACATTCACTCCTGCATTCGCTCACCTTTGCTTTTGAGAGAATCAATACCCAGCATATTTTTTTTGATAGAAACTCATTTAAATTTTGTTTGTAAGATGGCAATATTATTTTACAAGATAGATGATTGGCCATAAAAACATACAACATCTTTATGCAACTTGTTCACGGACTAATCGAAGTGTGAAGTTCGCAATAAAATTAATACGCAAACCAATAGCTTCTAACAATTTACCAACTTACCCATACAACTCACAAAACTACACTATTCTTAAAGTTATATAGATAAAGTCCGTTTTGCTTCTAAATTGAAATTTCCGACTGCATAATGCATGTAGATTCACACATTTTCGTGTCGCATGGTCACAAATCTCTTTTACAAATAAGGGCTCGGTCACACGCGGCGCTCATTAAAGCGCCTGATATACGGCCCTGGCTGATTGGGGTGTGTGGAACCGCTTTAAATGGAAGGCGAAGCGAAAACAAACGACAGTTTTAAAAATATAATTGTTTTGGATGGTTTATTAAGGAAGAAGACTGAAGTGAAGGTTAATTATTTAATACTGATCGATCACAGATCAAAGCTAAACTTTTTAAATTTAAGATAAACTATGATCACGCACATCGTTGAAAGTACCTTTTTAGTGTTACGTGCCCTACTAATATGCCTTCGTTGGCCGTCCGTCCGTCTGTATGTCCTAACTTTAAAGAGCTGTATCTTTTGAATCGTAAAAAAGCGGGTTTTTTATACTTGTTATTACGACGAATTTACTTACAAATAAGATAAAAGAAAATAAGTGAAATAATAGTTGTCGTAAAAAAAAAACAAGCGTCTTTGGTATGATTATAGTACAAAAAAAACATGAACAAAAACAACAAATACCTACTAAAAATGGTCAAGAATGAGTTGTGCTCGCGCTGATGCGATTCGAAATCGAATTTATATCGGAATTTAATAATAACTACTGTGCGGCGTTTTTGAACCCTCAGTGCGCGAGTCCTACTAACACTTGACCGGTTTTTTAAAATCTTTTGCAAGCTTTTAAGAACCTTTTTGCAAGGTTCAAAACGGTGTATTTCAAGCCTACTAAATAAAGAATAATCTAATGAGTCAAACCTTCAGGTAGTACTTATAAGAGTATGAAATAAATTTGCGCATAGAGCCTTTTGGCTTTGATCACCTTCCAACTCCGTCAGATCAGCTCTGCCCAGTCTAAAAACATATACTTACTCATTCATAGTTCACTAGCAAAATTGAACTGAAAACACTTTCAAAGATGTCTTAGTTAAACAAAAGCAGGTAACTTTCAAAACCTCAGTATTTCTAACAAACACAGACTAATAAGAAACCTAATTGCACAATAGAGGTTTGGAAACAAAAACTGTTTGATCTTCACAAAAACTGGAACGGTATTAATAATAAGACAATAGAAACATCAGCTGTCCGACGACAATCGCAAATTGACGACGACATCTGTTTGGCCGTGGACGACATAATGTCCATATTGTGGGACTTGTGAAATACGGCCAAGATCCTAAACCAAACTAATTACCTAGATTAAAACCGAAAAGTACCTAATGGTCGCGTTTTATTTAGATGGCAGAGACCGTGCTTACGAATCTAGCGGTCCTAGGTTCCATTATTTTATTGATATAATTAAATATAACAAAATAATCATCACATTTAAAATTTACGGGATAGCTTGTAAGTATTATTTTTTTCTCACGCAAATTGGCCTAGTCGCAAACTAAGCCCTAGGCTTGTACTATGAGTACTAGGGAACGACAAACGTTCTTATTTAGAGAAATACATAAAAAATCCATGACTGAGGAACAAATACTCAAATAAATAAATAAATATTTGCCTATGCAAGAAATCGACCCAAGATCGCTAGCTTCGTTTGTATAAGGACGGCTACGCGTAGTCAAATTGAAGGTATGAATGATCGGCTTTGAAATAGTATTATCATAACTTTATTTGATTTTTACTTTATAATAAAATTTCCATCCGGACATAAACTACCTAAATAGTGGCATTGTAAATTTGTATTAGTGATTATTGCGTATTAGGTGCAGATCTTATATTTTTCTTATAAATAATCAATTTTAAACCAAAGCTTATACAAATCTAACATACACCATAATATTTTCTAACCCAACCGAATCCAGTATACAGTACACAGTCCTTAACTCTAAAATATGTTAAACTAATTAAACCTTAGTACATGGCGCGTGCACTCCCGAGCCCCTTGCGCGAGCGCACAGAAGCGGCGGCTCGTTGCCGTCTTTATGATCCGTCGCGAATGATCGAGATTTATAGCTGTCCGTATTTTTTGTCACACGACACTTTTTTGTTGACTTTAGTTTCAACAGTTTTGCGGTAGATGGCGATAGTGTTCGCGATTTTAAGGTTTATCTTATGATTGTGAACTGGAATTACTATACACAGTATTTAGAATATTTGTAATAGAATTGTATTAGTTATGCATTAATGTATAATTTGAAAACCTTTTAATTTACATCTGCAACGCACAGCATAAGCTACCAAAGACAGAAACATGCCAGTAAAGCATGTATATATTTCGGCACTAAGATATTACGAAATACGTTGTTTTAACAGGAAGAATCAGGGAGAGTAGCTGATTACGATGTTTTTGTAATTGGAATTACGGACAACCCACAGTTTCAAAAGTAAGAAGAATTTCGTGAAATTAGTATTAGAAGACCCCTTGAAAAAAACTCGCATCAGGGTTAATATTAAACATTATCTAAGCCTTAAAGAAAACCATTTCCGAATTGAAGCCCATCTCTATATTGCGATTATGTTACATTTTCATTAAATTGTAAGCTAGAATACACGACGCTTACGCTTCTGCGATGGAAAAAAAATCGAAACAAATTTTATTATTAAGATGCGCCGTAGAGCTTGTAGAACACACACTTGGCGCTTTTTGCTTCCATTCGTCCCGTAACGAACTAAAACATTCCCGATTTAGTCACGCCACTAAATAATCGCTACTTGGGTGTCTTGAAATTTCGCGATTTCACGCCACCATATTGTTTTCTTTATTTTTAATTTTGTCCAGAAGCTCGCGTTGCGGACCATTGTGCGAGCTCCTGTTTACAATCAAAAGACGTAAATGTATGTGTATTGTTAGAGTCATACGCTCTTTGTGTTCTGGGTACCGTTTATGGCTGACTACTGCGTCTACTGTTACAATTGTTCTTGGCATGATTACTGTGAAAATAAAGTTTCTTTGTTGTTCTCAATGGATGATTGCTGTGAAAATGTTGAAGATTAATGATTTTTGTTTGTTAATGTTTGATGGAAGCAACGGGAGGGAAACGCGTGTAACTTTTATTCATTTGGCCATTTGTAAAGCGTATTTAGTATTTGTTATTCAAAGAGAAACTTGTTTGGTGTTAATAACATGATTTACATGTTAAATTAAGGGTGTAATGGAACTATGTTTTAGTTCTCAGTAGTAAGCCTGTTTGAACATTATCCATATGGTCAACCCTTTTATTTAAGTTTACATGTCATGTTGCTTATATCTCTATCAGTTCCTACCAATATTTTAATCCAGTTGCCGTTGTTGAATGAACTGAAACCCGGTAACAATGCGATTTAATGGGCGCCTAAGATCAGATCTGTGATAGAGTCGGAACGTGGCAAAAGCACATCCGCTTTAGTTAACGCGGACCATATAATTTGCACTTCTTAGATATTAAATTTGGATAAAAATCTTGTCTCAGAACTGTCCTTTTTATCAGATATTTAATTAAAGTAAATAAAATAATTAATTCGTTATTAAGTACTTAAGCAAAAAATCTGGTTGTTGATAACAATAAGCTCCACATTTTATTATTGTACTGTTATAATTTTAAGACATGCGCAAAATGTTTCACATAAACGAAACAACAGATATGATTCTGTAACACACTGGGAAGTATATCACATTTTTTTTTCAATTGTACATTTTACTTCAATGTCTCATTTAGCGAATTTGGATACCAGTGTTGCTTTTTTTTCATTAATTTATTAAAGTGTTAAATTGTGCAAAATGTCGTTACAGAATTATCAACAAATTTTTACAGTTGTTGTAAGCGTGAAAATCTATGTATGTAAGTAATTAATAAAGTTATAAATGAGTAAATTAAGGTAATCTGGGTGTGGTTTAACACGTTATTAGGTAAGTGAACTGAAATAAGTATTTAAACCAAATAAAACGCTACTAAAGTGAAGGGTGGGAGTGTGAAACGAACTGATGTATTTTAATTTGTTTAATCTTAGTTTTGTAACATTTTTAATGATCCCTGCTAAGAGTCCTGTATTTTTGTATTTCTGTCAAACTTATAGATATTTTAATTAATTTTACTTCTACATAATAAATAATATACCTTTAAGTAAAATACCTATTATTTTTAATGCATGCTTATAAAAATAACGGTGTTGATTTCAGTTAATCTCTAAATTACAAAACAAGTTAGCTGCTATGCCATTTACGGAGTAGGTACTAGGTACGGACCGATTGTCATCACAGTAAAAAAAATCACGCGTGTTACATTTTCAAATCCTAATCATAAGTAGATTCGTTTTATCTCATATTTGGTAGTACTGCTGCTCCAGCCTACAAATAAAGAGATAAATATTGGTGCAGTTCCTGACTCGTTCCATAAATCAAAACGTGCGTGATAAATAAAAACAAAACATTAAAACCATCCACGAACAACACCCATACAAATTAAACCTTCGAGATATCATTATCAAAACAAAACACAACATTTCCTAAAACTTCGTCCCCAATTACACCTTTTACTTGATTTATTTGCCCCCCGCCAGCAACGACATTAAGGGCCGACATTATGCAACTCAGTCGGAGCCTGACTACCTTATAACACGACCAAAATAACAGCGCAAGCGGCAAAAATATGAACTAAAAATCTACCAAACGAATCGCCTAAAATTCCTTAGACAGTGCTGCCACCGCCAGCTGGCAGTATAAATTATGTCTTTCTAATGTCAGTTGCTGGCCAGTTTCCGGAGTATTGTTCATTACACGCGTTTTCGAGGAAAGCCGCTTGATGCTCATTTGTTTTGAAAGTGTGCGCGACGCTTTTGTCATTTGACAGATGTACTGGCGTTTTAGAAATTGTATCAGCTGAGATGGTTGCAACTGTTAGCCCACTGTGCTTTGTTTCGCAGAGATCTATTGAACCTACAGTTTTTTTTAGTAAGATTAATGTTTAAATATGCATTTTATTTTGACGCTTTGTCCTTTGCGACTAAAGTCTGAAATTTTCGAACGTCAAAGAAAGATTTTGTGGTAACGTATGCAGTTTTTAATATAAGTAGAAACAATTTAATTTACTTGAGTGTGAAGTCAAAATTTCACTGCCTTGCTATAGTTTAAATAGGTACAGTTGCACTCAAAAGTAGCTCTACATTTAACGTAGTACCTTGTTGCAGCAATTGATATAATAAATTGAGTGAGGGATATTCCATATTTATTTAAAGATCACTTTGCTTTCTTAATTGATGTCATGTTAGTATTAAAATTGGACATCCAGTCATTTAACAATGCACATGGACAATTAATATTATATTTCAGTACCTACAACTTTTCCTAAGTTCACCCCAGTCTTTAAAGTAAATAACGAGATTTGCCGCAAAGTCTTGTTCAATAGGTCCCAGTCACAAAACAAACGCATAAAGTCAAATCATTGTCCGAAACGTCCAGTAGCAATATATCACTGATTACTTTAAAATGGTCGGAAGCCGCACTCGAAACTAATACTAATAGATAATTACCACTTTGTCGGCTATTCTGCGAACGCATGCGTTTAGCAACGCCGTGCCGACTTTAAAAAAAAATCTGCCGACAGTTACCCGAGATCACGAACAAAAATAATAAAAACATCACAGTCAAAATATATGTTGGACTAGAAAAAAATGCTATAAAAGAAATGGTGACTTTGTCGACTTTGTGACGTGCCGCGACCCACTGTCCAGAAAAAAAGACGACTGTAGAAGTAACTCTCAGCAGAGTAGCATTAAGTTCGATTTGGTTTGTTAACTATTTGTTTTTTTTCTTGTTGGATTTTAAAAGGGCGTGGCCGGTCCCGAATAGAAACATTTGCTAATATTATAGTGAAAGGAATGAACAGATGAAATAATTTATTTCCCGATGTCTCTTTGTGTCCAAAACTTTACGCTTTTGTCAGTTTTTTGCGTCGGCCGCTTTGCTACCCCGTGTGGCTTTTACATCTCTATTTATCCTTTTAGTTAAAAGAATACCGACTCTACCAAACATTTAATCCAACATACACCTTCTATCGTTGTTTTACAAGTGGTTTTTCTTTACGTTTTTCAGTAGATTTACGACGTTTTTGGCGTTTTGCGTGGGTGTTTGTTGGATGCGTGTTGACGACAAAAGAATTAGAGTGTTGGTAAGTGACCCGTCGCACAATGCTGTTGACTTGACTTTGATGGTTCGGTTTAATAAATCTTGGCCGTAAGGCGATTATGGCTCGATGAAGGTGGACTTAGAAATGGTAATGTTATAGCTAACTATTATACGACTATGTTCAAAGTGCTGTAGCCCGCGACTCCGTCCTCGTAGAAGTTCTTTATCGCTATCAGGAACTTCCCAATGTTCCAGGATTAAAGTATTCTATGTCCTTCTCTAGGGAACGATTTATCTACTTGCTTAATTTCAGTAAGATCACTTCATTCGTTTTGTCCTGACCATACAAACTAAATTACAACAGTGGTGACCCTGCCTAGCCATTACTAGCCAACGAAGCTAGCGTTCCCGGGTGAATTTCAGTAAAGGTCCAGTCTTGGATATTTTCTATTATTTCTCTCTATGACTAAGTTTATCGTTATTTAGTACAAGCCTAGATCTTGAGGCTAGGGCAATTTGTGTGTGATTATCCCTGACATTTATTTATCTCAAGCATAGGAGAAACTTGAAGAATAGGAACAGTGGCGGACTCGCGGCAAGTAAGGACAGAAATTTCATATAACTGCACATTTGCAAAATGCAATTATGTGGACGAACTTACCGGTAACGTCTCTTACGGCCGTTGTACAGAAAATTTGACACTGGGTTTTAACATTAACTCGATTTAAAATGTCAGTTTTCGTATAAATCTGACGTTTACTAACTCGAGGTAGTGTCGTAACCCAGTGTTAAATTTTCTGTGCAAGTGGCCCTTATTTTTTTGTAGAGTCTGTGCGGAAAGAGAAGAGTCGTGGCAGAAACGGGAACCAACATAGTCAGCATAGCAAAAACCATAAAATAGCACTGGCACGCCCTCTGATCCTACGACTCTTCTCTCTCCGCACAGACTCTACAGAGGGTTGTTAATGATCTAATCTCACATAACCCGGTATTGGCTTCCCTATTCATGAAAAAAAGGATTGCCGTTTTATCGTTGTAATAAGAGCCTAATTTTTAGAAAATAAGTGACTATGTGGGCCCTGCCAAGATACACTACGCCAACTAGCGTTTCTATTCGTTTCGTTTTTAAACCAATCGCGTCATTGATAGATCACGTGACTTTTCGTATCAAGTCATCTAACAGTGACGCGATTGGTTTAAAAACGAAACGAATAGAAAAATTAGTTAGCGTAGTGCATCTTGGCAGGGCTCTATGGAGTCTCTTCCAGCGCTTCTTCTCACCAGTGGTCTTTTCTTGGGAAGCGCTGGTGGATTTTTGACGTCTAAAAGTGTTATTGAATAAACATCTTTTATCTTTTTACACAATCAACTCCTCAGTTGAGTAAGAATTCCAAATACTATTTAATTTCTATACATAACAAATTCAGAAGCGCTTTCTAAACAAAATTTTAAAGTATTCCTCAGAGGCTGGTGCCTGCTGCTCCACTGCTGATAAGATAATGAGGGACCAAATACACAACAATACATTGTCACAATGATTTGTCATCGCAGATTTCAAAAGAGCATTTTGTTGTTTTTTGTTCTGGAACACCGGTAGACTTAAGACAACATTGTTTTTCTGTGTTTTTATTTATGAGCTGTCATGTTTTGGATTTAAAAGCCGGACTCAATTAATGCGTTTCTAAAGTTGCATTTTTTTTGTAAAAAGCAATAACAATATTTAAATATTATATAGATAAATATCAGGGGTAAATGCCACACAATATTGACCTAATCCAAAACTAAGTTTTAGCTGTGGCTTTAGGCTCGTACGGTCGAACTCGGAAGTAGCTCTACATTTAAGTGCCTTGTCACAGTTATTGACATACTAAAATCACACCATTCTCACTTTAATTCGTTACTGTGACTAGGTACTAAGATGTACAGTTTCTTATAAGTTCTATTGTACTATGGGTACTATACAACAATAAACTTACATACTTACATACATATTTACATACATTAAATCACGCCTGTTTCCCAGAGGGGTAGTCAGAGACCACTTCTTTCCACCTGCTACGATCTTGACAAATCTCTTTCGCTTACATAGATAAATAATAACTTTTTTTTAACGTCTTTTATTACTCACTTTTTATTTCATATAACACATTAAAAAATATATAAACAAAAATATAAATAATTACTTAAATACTTACAGAAATCATCCAAGACTCAGAAACAAATACTAGCGCTTATCACACAAAGATTGCCTTTACTGGAAGTAGAACGACTGTTAGCTCTGTAGGCAATTTCACTGCCAACTAGCCTAGGTTAAGAACATATTTTTTTTATAATTTGATAAAATGATGCAAATAGTATTGATTGAGAATAATATTCACAATTCGTCCTTATTGTTTGAGGCAAGCATGGTGCATTCCTGCTGATATTTTTTCCAGAGATTTTAACATGGCATGTTTTCAATTCCAGCTTATCTAGGCTTAACTTCGACTTCATCATCGTTTCACATCAGGAAAGACTGTAGCCAAATGCATTTTTAACCATGAAAGAAATCTGTTGTCGGCAAAGATGCCCGTATATTTCTACAGCTAAATTGTTTATTGTTTTCTCCGCAAACCATATCCCAACCGCAGCCTCTAGGGCCTGCTGTGCTACACATTTCTCTACCACATTCTAAAGCATCCATGAAATCAAATTACTGTAACGTTACGCTAATAACGACCTTTTCACCATTTCCACTGACCACAAGAACCAACGGAACCCTGTTGTTTCTTTCAACGAAGTTCTTTGTTATCCGAAACCACTAAGCATCGTTCATTACCTCATTTTTAAAGAATCGAATCCAAACCGCGTTACAAGTCTTTAACGTCCATGATCGTTTTATAACACTGCTTTTTAAATACAAAACGTATCTTTAACTCAAAAGCTTAAGCTTTTTCAACCTTCTTCTGTTAAAAATGAGGCTTAGTTTACTAAAGAAGGTGTATAAAGATGTGCCCTTTTGGACTAGGTTAGTAACATAACCATAAAAGGCCTTATGATCATGAATTTGTAAAGACAACCGACCTTGTCGATTCAAATGGTATTGTAAACCTCCGTGGTGCGAGCTATGGGGTCTGGCGCGACGCCTGTAAACAATGAATTTATTGTTTTATAGTAGCCATATAACTATCAGTAGGCTCTGTGGTCTTTACAAAGATGTAATAAAACCATCATGGCGGGGAAAAATGCAATGTGATTTGGTGCGGTCTGTTGTGAGTGTTGAAGAAATTTACGGTGGATTTGCTGGAGCAGGAGAGGCAGGGTAATTTTAAATACAAACGTTACGTTAGGGTATTTAAAGGGCTACCTTATTATTTGGTTGCTCGAAGGGGCTGTTTTGATCGAAGTAATAACCAAATATCACGGGATATTTCATCCAAACTAAGCTCTGCTCTTGTACAGTCAAAAACTTAAATTTGTGACCCACGTTAAGTCCAAAGTCAGAGTTTCCTATAAATAACAAATAACTTGGCATCTCTAATGACATTGACGACTTCAAGCACATTTTTTTTAAATTTGTGTTCTTATTATTGTAGTCATTGAGAATGCAAATGTCTATCCATAGATCCAACTTAACATCAGGTGGCCTGTGTTTTCCTTCGCCTTCTCAATGTCATAAAAAAACATTATAAAGAATGAAGAAAACAATTTTAAATATACACTAATGTAAACTTTAAATGTACCGGTTCCCTCTCGCTAAACTAGGTACCGAACGCATGTCATCACATTCAAGCACAATCCCCCAACAAAAGCAAAGTCGCGCTAAATCAAGTACAAATTCACAACATTTTCGAATGTGCGAATAAACCCACGTTCGCGATTCACACAAACCGACGTGCACACTTCAGTGGCTGTGAAAGGCGCGTACGCAGCACGAGGGACAAAGCAACCCTAATGATTCGACCGACATCGACAATTTGCTACGAACGATTGCGTTAGATCAATGTGATTTGGTACACCCCTAGCGTTACCCAAAATCAGCAAAATGTGTAGCTTATTCCTTTAGTTTAAAGTTCAATGTGGGTTGTGTTGTTACTGGTCTAGGGATGGAAAGTAAAACGTCGTTAGTCGATAATTGTGCATACAGGATGTGTCTTTTTGGAATTGAATAGATTTTTATGATGATGCTAAAATGAAGACATAAGCGTCATGTATTGAGGGCGAACGCAATAAAATATTGTCGTTTATCATGTTGTTTGTTTGTCGGTTTTTGTGGTAAACGGCGGCGTTACCACCATTATCTAAAAGGACATCTGCGTGCGTTTGTTTGGGAATGATATTTGGAATTGGTGTAAAATAATTTGCGAGATGACACGAGTTTATGTTGTTGACTTGAAGCCATATTACTGTTAAGCGATTTTATTTCTTTTCGCGTTTTTATAATTGTTAGAGGTACGTATTTTGTTCGAATTTATGTGCAAATACTTAGTTACAAAATAATAAAGCCTACATCGATTCATTACATGATTAAAACACTTACCCAATATTTTTTTCTAGGTTTTTTTTTACATAAATTAACTAAACATCTATGTTCTTGTTCATGTTGTAAAAAACACCATTTAGAACGTCTCTTTCTTCATATAACTTTTTTGCCATTCTGTAAATCAAAGCCAGATAGCAACGTATTTCAAAATTCCATGTTTACACGGAAGATTACAAGGACAATACAAGTTAAAAGATTATGAATTAAATAAACCTTCAAAACTTCTATTAAATTCAATCAACACATATCCATCATTGTCAACAAATCAGTATAGCAAACATGCGTTAATCTTTAAAACCAACTAAACTATGCTGGTGGCGAATTTTGGAACTAACTTTGGTACATACGATTTTGACAGTTGTTGTTTGTCAGTGGCGCCAATGTGACTGTATTAATTAACTTTGTAGCGTATGCGCAGCTTTAACAAAATGGCTGCTAATGTTGCTAAATATTTATTGTAATAGGGGACCGGTGTTTTGCGTTATTATTTAGTTGTAGGCTTCCGGCTAATCAATAGGGGGATTTTTGTGTTAGACGAAGTGCGAACTTTTGCACGTTCACATTTTAATAAATAGAATGAAAATGATAAACGAGCCGTTTTTCGTTCAATTTCTATGGCAAGGAGAAGATAAACGAGTGCACGCCGCCTGATGGTAAATTGGATCAACCTATAGATTTCATTCTCAAGACTGCAATCCTGAGATGTTTGAGCGTAATAATATTCTAAAATAATATTCTAAATACCTTTTTTTAAATTAAAATGTTGTTGATTAGTTTAACTTAGGTAGTAATTTTTAAAATTTGTAAATAACTCCTTAGACTATGAATTTAGATCGATTAGGTTTCAAGTGTATTTAAATCCTAGTCCCTTAAAAGAAAAATACGCTCGGTGTTGCGATTACATTCACAATTGAACGTAAAATAAACAAGTACTTAACGGTATTTTTAAATCCTTAGTAACAAAGTTACCGCCTTATCACGTACGATTTGCACCACCCTAGTCAGAAACCTCTAACACTTTTCAACTCTATTTATAAAACTATAAAGACTAAAACGTGGTCAAAGATTTCGGCAACCATACAGTATGTTCACTTAAGCAACCAAAAACCTTTTTGTTTATTAATACCATTCTTCCCAAAACGCATGAAATTAAAAACAAATTGGACAATACCGCTGAACGTTTGATTTGACGATCAAAACATTTGAAAGCACGCTTGCGCAGAAAGGTAAATCACGTATACTTATCATCTTTTGGTGTAGTGGTCAAGGCAGCTAAACAATGATTCAATACAAAATTGACGCGCAAATGTCTCGGCGCTTTGAATGTTAGTGTGCTTATGCTATTCGTATATGATAACGCACACATATACCCACGCAAGGTTGAAGTGTTTTAGTTGTGTTTTGTTATTTTAGTATGGTCGGCGAAGCATAGGCAGGCCACCCGAGAGGGATTAGGGAGAAGCAGCGAGGCGTGGCTAGTGGAGCTTTCAAATCGGCGAGCTCAAAGCTTTTGAGTGCCGAAAGCGCCGATAAAAAGCTAAGCGTGGTATTGATATCACGACACCAGCCTAGGGACTATTCTCTGTAGGGAATTGTAAATATGTTTTTACTTTAACCGTAACAGATCCGTGGGTTTGGATTGTTTAATATCTGCCTTACCGTTACGTTACGTTACGTTAGCGTTTACCCGTGACTCCGTCTACGTAGAAGTTTTTAATTGCTATTTTCTCAGAATAAAAAGTACCCTATGTCCATTTTCTGGGTACACACTATCTCTCACGTAACTAACTAATCAACATTAGCTATTAACTAGTAAGGGTAGGGAGTTTCCTAGTGTTAAGTTATTAAATAATAAAAATTAATATGGGGGTATATCTCACAAAAAATTCCTAAACTAAACTCAGGGCTTGTACTACGGGTACTTCTTCTTCTATTGTCGATGGTTTCACTATATTATTCGCGCCCAGGAGGTCGCAGTGCTGATCGCTCCGTCCGTTGCATCTCTGAGATCTTTTTCGCAGCAGGAAAATGGATGAGTATAATTGTGACCAAATTCCAATCATCATCATCTTCAGCCCACATCAGTCCACTGCTGGACATAGGCAGTGGCGTAGCGTGTGTTTTCGCCGCCCGGGGCCGACCAGAAATTCGCCGCCCCCTATTTTTAACCGTCTTCGAAAAAACCAGGAGGTTCTCAGTTCTTCGGGATATTTTTTATGTATATTCCCCGATATTATAATAATATAATATTTTCCGTATGCCGCCCCCTTTTATCTGCCGCCCGGGGTCATGGCCCCGCCAGCCCCCCCCACGCTACACCACTGGACATAGGCCTCTTCCATAGCACGCCACTGAGCTCGGTCTTCAGCTCTTCTTCTCTAGTTACCACCAGCTACCTTGCGAATATCATCGCTCCACCTAGTCTGAGGGCGCCCTACTTCACGCATACCAGTTCGTGGTTTCCATTCTAGAACTTCGTCACCTCGTTAGTCTTCCCCAACGGCCATCAGTTCCATGGCAAATATGACCAGCTCATTGCCATTTCAGCAAATAAATTCCAATATTTCATTTTAAATCGGTTGAATACCCAATCATCCTGTACGGCCTAACGCAAACCCTATTTTTAAGCTTCGCCTCGGGCGGTTAAAGGTGGGTTTTTTATCGAGCAACAGATAACCATCCGAAGGCGATGCGGCTACTATCTTACGCAAATCTCAATCGAGTTACGATCGAGACAAATATCCTCCACTTGTACAGCTTTGATTGTATCCCCTTGAAACCAAATAAGGAGTTAATAAAGAATTTAGATTTTGGCTAAGTATTGTCAAGTTTTAATAAATAGTGTTAACAAAATAATATGCAAGTAAAAGCACTAGGGCTCTGTTTTACTCGGTTATACGATATTTCATTTGCAACGTTTTTGGAGTTGTTGGTAATTCTGTAGCTCTGCCTACTCCACTCTGGGAATGAAGGTGTGAGTGTATGTATGTATGTATGTTATCGTCTCGTTTACTTTACGATAGCTCTTATTAACTTGACTGTAAAAAAAAATCGAGAACAATGTCAAAGGCAATATGGTTTTACCTTGTAGAATAGAGTCCGTGTAGAGAAGTGAGGCTGAGATTTTTCGCATAATCTTATAAAAGTCATTAGTGAGAGTTTGTTCGAACATGCCGAAGCATTGCATCTATAGGTACGTTATAGTTCACATTGGGTTCAAGGGCCGGAGGCTCTCGCCGTGAGGCAAAAGTGGAACAACATTAAAAAAAGTTAAACGCAGTCTATTGGGGCACCCATCAATTTGGGGCAAAACACCAATTAAAGGATAAGGATAAATATTGGCGTTGGGCGCCATCTTGGAGCGCCAAAAAACGGCGCCAGCGCCACCCACGCGCTTGCTGAAAAAATAGGCCAAGTGCTTGTGGAAATGTAGTTTCAGTAGAGTTCCGTACATTCAAAATAGAAAATAGTTAAGTTAAGACTAGAATGTACTTACTTAATTCAGGTCAGGACAGACCGAAGAAATGACCCATTAATAAATCATAGGGCAATGAAAAATGACTCAAAACATGGAACCCTCAAAAGAGTAACGTGAGGACTAGAAAATAATCAGCACGTGCCAGTTATGACTCAGTTACTCGTAGCAAATGTGTCTTACTAAAAGCACTGACTATATAAAGGTTAGTGACTTGGCTGTGCCTCTGGCATTGCTAACGAGTATGGGTGATTGACGTAGACCGCTTTCCATCAGTTGGATCGTTTGCTTGCTTGACTTCAAACTCTGGAGAAAAGTGAAACATACCTAACCACAGAACACAAAAAAAACGGAGACAAATGGCACACAAATTGACCTAGTCCCAAACTAAGCTCTAGACTTGTATTGTAGAGAAAGACATACTTAAATACATAGAAAATATGCAAGATTCGGAATCAAAATTACTCGTGATCACACAAATATTTGCCGATACCAGGAATCGAGCCCGGGACCGCTAGCATACTCATAGGCAGGGTCACTAACAACTACGCTAAATACCTAAGTCGTTAAAAAGGCAGGCAAGTACTTAATAGACACAATTAACACTGGAAAGTAGCCAGTGTTGCGCTAGTAAGTAAAATAAGCTCTCACAGCAAAAGTAAATCTTTGTCATGTTATGACTAAGGATCTCTAAAACTGTGGCATAAAAAAGCAACACTTAGCAAAATTTACTGATAGCGGCTTTACTGCAAGGTTATCTAAACTACCCTCTTGAACTCTGGGTGGTATTTTTTACCTTTTTTACCAAACACGCGTTTTGCTAAATGGATACTGACATCTGGTGTCTACGCGAAGATGTCACTTGTCAACGAGTTGATGAGCTACATCGTTAAAAGATCGATAAAATAAACAAAATGTGTCGTTTGTATATGTTTACTCACTAAGGTATACTTTTGTTAATCTAACACACATTCAGCATAGCAGGCGGTGATGTTTTGATAAGAAAGCTGGTAGAATTGAAAGTATAGAGGCGTTCCATTTTAGCAACATTTACAAAAATGTATAAATTCTTTTACACGTCGGTAATATGGAATGAATCTACTAACGCTTCCGACAAGACCATCATTGCGGAGAAGAAGCGCCATTGTTTTGCAGTCTTGAAATCACAAATGCCCCTCAGACCTCACACCCCACAGGACATCACTAGATGCTTCTATACTACTTACTCATTTGAAATGTGATCTTAGCACCGGAACACAACAATGCGAAAACTGCTGTTTGGTAGCAGGTTGAAGAATAACATGTTGGCAACAATCCGGATGGACCCTGCAAGTCCTATCTCCACTAAACCACCACTACTCATTTGCCTTATGCCTGCAATAAAGATTACCAAGTCTCATACTCCGGAAGTAAGCCATTGTTTCTCTTAGAAGCGGGTTGAAAGTTATCCATGTCAACATTGCCAACCCTAGGGAAGAAAATAAATTTGAAAACAAGAACTATGTCAACGGACCTGTGCAGTAGCAGACACCTATTTACAGCCTATCTGTAGTAAGATTAGATTATTCAAAATAAAAACTGACCCTGTACTGAGCCATGCTAAAATCTTATACGGCACCTCGTAGTGTTTTACCCGGGTGAAAGTCACCATTTATTTCACATTGATCCCTTGGTTCACAATCTACTATTAAAAGTTTACCTTACCTACCTTACCTAAAAATAAGCAGCTCAGGCTAACTTTACGCATGATAAATAAGGATTTATCCCACAAAACACTTTCAACTAAGCACTTATTTATAAATTAAGAATTATAAAGGCTAAATATAAATATTACCGTAATTCACATCTGTCATACCGTCTCTAACAAGACAACGTGTTAATATTTTCCTCCCATTTGTCATGTTCACGTTCCCTTTGATGGGACCACCGCCGCGTGCGCAGACGTGCTAACGAGGTCCAAACAATTAACTAACTAATGTCACTAATTTTCATTCACCAAATTGTTTTTATGGCTAGCAACTCAAATTTCACCTGATTGTAAGTGGGCTCTTGGCTACATGGCCTTTTGCAATGTTATGATTGCAAATGCGTTGCAAACCCTGAGGACTAATATGGAATGCCTCTACGCTTGTCATGCCATCGGATTTTACCCTCTATACTGGTAAAGACCAGGGCAGTGCTTGGCGGTAGTAGAGGTGTGATTCTCAACTGTTCACTTTACAGTTCATCTATGAAGGATTAACCGGAAAACTAAAGTTGCCTTGCTCGAGAGTAGGTATGTTAGGCAAAGTTAGGTACCTACCACTTTGTCCGAGATGCTTGGTCAATGAAACCGACGACCAAATTAAAAATACACGCACTAAAAATTACCATAAAGCTCTGACAGACAACTTAAGCTCGCTAGCAATAATTGAACAACTAATCAAAAGGTGAGTTGTATAAGGGAATCATCTAGAAGATGGATGTAGTAATAGTAATGCACAAGGCCCTCTCACAAAATCATACAATTCTTAAAGCCATTTAAGACAGATGCTCCTACTTCCACCTCAAAAGCATCCCGCTTCTGAAGTTCGTCGTTACCTTCACACATCCAGCCAATTAGCCTCATTCAAGCGCGCATCCTTTTACTAATCGTATCGACTCGTGCGCACGAACCATTTAGAAATAGCATAAGTGCCATTTCATTGCCAATACCAAATACTACCTTCCGTGCCTGGTCATATGGACGCAATCACAGTATGAGTTGTATATGTGTTTCGTCATTTGTAAAGAGGATGGTTTGAACAGTGGTGCCAACCACGTATGTATGAGAAATAGGTTGTGAAGAATTTTGATTTGTTTCTAAAATTGGACAAGATCTTTGAAGTCACGCGTCAGCACTGTTGTTATCCTTGGTATGCGACATTGGAGGTCGTTAGTTGGTTTTCCATTGAAGATTATATTCATCAAGAGTCAAGACTCGTTAGATTTTGAATCTCAGCGTTGTTCTTGGTCCTATGAAATAGGTTTTTTTGCAAGGATCGTAAAATTTCATGAAGATTGAGTGATAGGAAAGATAGCTGGTGAAATGAGCAAAGGCATTTCATCTTAGTCCTCTGGACAACGCCTTTGAGGTCTTAAAATGTCAAATAGCAGTGTTTTTATTGTCTTCAGGTGCAGGGCAAGAGTAAGACACCCGGTAAAATGACTTGCACAGAGGCATTCCACCTATGTCCTCACGGTTGTCAACGCATTTGAAGTCCTGAGGGTCATCATAAGATTGCTAACTGATATGGACTTTAATTTTATTATTTTATTTATGGACTTCAGAGTCTACTTCCCATCAGGTGGCCTGTTTTCGAGTTTGCTTCTCCATGTCATAAAAAAGTGATACTTACATAAATTGTCTCTCTCTTTTAATCATCTTCAAATATTTTTCCAAATTGAACACAGGTGTCATACCGCCCTCCCAAGTTTCCTTTTTTCTAAAAAGCCGGAAATACTCCTCAAACTATAATACCATAGTTTCATCGAAGCGATTACCGAATCATTAGCAAGCGACAGAATGTTGTCGAAAAAATGTCGCACACGACTTTTGTCGCGTCGCACATTCCAGGCGAGACTGCGATTAATAAATATTAAAGATGTTAGATACCGCCTTTTTGACATCAGGGAGGTATTATTTGACGAATTCTTTGAGTAGATACTAATCTAAAAGAAGACAAATACTATTGTTATTGGATAAAAAATACAGCTATCAATTTTGGTCTAGATTCTAGAACTTTCAGGAGTCGAACAAAGTTTCACTTATTTATCTGCAACTGAACTTCAAATTTCAAGCTCGTTGGGAAATTAAATTTAAAACATGCTTAATTTAAAGAGATCCTAAAATACACATAGAAAATTTTTACTTGAGATATTTTGTCACTTAAACAGAAAACCATTTTTCTACGAATGTTCTGTTTTGTACTTGTTCTTCATTTTATTAAATATACCTATTATACCTTCCTAAAATTATTTCAATAAACTTACATACTTACCTAAAATGCGTGGTTACGATTTTCAAGATTTATTTATAAGTAAGTATCTCCCTCTTGTACCTATTACCGATTATTTCTTAACGCCAAGAATCCATCACGTCCCTTGCCAAAAATCTTACTCAACTTAAAAAAACAGCTCCATTTCACACAACCTAATCCCAAGCGTCGATGCCGATGACAGTTGAAGACATAATTGACACTCGAGGGCGGCGGGTTCGAGTCCGGACCGAGGCCAATTAGCGATGGGTACCTACAGGCAAAGACGTTGAAGGTTGCAAAGATGAGCTTATAAAGATGTTACCAGATTTGAAGAACTTTAATAATGTTGTCTGCATGGTTACGTTTTAATTTCTTTTGTCAATGGGTTAGGTTTAGATAAATAGTTGAATTAAGCTACATTAAACAATGGAAGATGTGTGAATTAACATTTTAATATTATATTTACGTGGACGCAAGATTTATTACAGATGCAGGAAGAGTTTTTAGATAAATGAAGATATGACAACCGAATCAACAACTATGTCAGTGTGGCTAATGATGATGATGTAGGCGAACGAAGTTTTAGATTTTAAGACTGTATTAATAAACTGAACTTGGCTGAGGCGGCCATCTCAAGACACGTCAATGTAAACGTCAAGTCATTGAAAACCGTAAATTCTGCTGTGGCTAGAGACAGAAAGATATTAATACGGCCCTTAGTTACAAAAATATTTTATAGTACAATCTTGCACAAATCGATCAAGTTACCAACTAATCTCAAGGTTTCTCAAGACTTAGATACATCCAAAACATCCAAAACCCACAAATACAAATAACAAAAACATTTGCTCTATTTTAACACAAACATTTCCGACACGTACTTTCTGCTCAAAGGATACACTATTCCCAAAATTTTCCCAACAGTGATTAGATTTACTTGCCCGTGCAATAATAATATGTTTATCCCCTGTGGACCCACAGTTAAAGCAGCGTATAAAACGCTACATTTCATTTCCTCTTTTGTTTTGTCCCCAACCTTTTTATTTTGAGGCTTAAATAGACCCGAAACTTCACCGTTCTCGATATCTTTATCCTTATCGGGATTATGGGAGTATCTTACTAATACTTTATTGTTTTTGAGTATTGTTTAAAGATTTATTTAGAAGGACCGAGAAAGGGATGATCCTGTTGACAATTTAGTTGTGTCAATATCTAATAGCTGTCTTTGAAAACAAATCCTCTAAGTACCCCCTATTTCCGAAGTCCAATTATGGATGCTAGCTCGGTTTTAATATTAATTACTTAAGTTTTTTTTCAAAATGTTGGGTTGAAGTGAAAATGAAAATATTTTGCATTTTGTGGATGACGTCACTGTTTTAGTTTTTTTTCGTTTTATACATTTGATACATCAAAACTATGAAATCTAATGATATTCTTTTCCCTAGAACCATTCAAAAGTATTATTTGTCCCTATCCAGAATCAGAACTATTTGTATGCCAAATGTAATGGCTGGATTGAAGCACCAATATCCAAAAACACATTTTCGCATTTATCATACATATTAATAGATTTCCTACCACTTGAATTATTATTGTAAAGCAATACGTCCTATTTGCTTGTATCTTAAATCAGATCGAGTCTCTCTCGTCTCCATTTTCTTTTCAATCTCAGCCATATCTCCCCTCAAGGGGTCGGAAACGGAAGGGGTTCCATAATTGTTATTAGCCTCAATGGGACTCAGGTGGCAGCGATCGCATCTAGAGGGCTCCGTAACGAGGTGTTAAATTGTAAAGAGGTGTTTAATAAAGTAATTGAGGCTTAGTAGATAGTTCACTGCGTTTAGAGGGAAGGTAATTTTATTAAAAAGCACCTACCTACTTACTTAATCTTTGTAACTGATTGTGTGAATCCAAAAAGAGGTATTTACTTTCTCAGTCTGTGTATGAAATGAGTTAAAAAATCGTTTTTCCACTCTTGCTCCTAAAATATTAAACCGGTAAAATTGGTAGCATAGAGGCATTCCACCTTAGTCCTCGGCGTTGGCAACTTGGCAACGCATTTGCAGTCTTAGCATTGTGGTCTTTTGACTGTAGTCTATTGAGGATGCCAATGTTTATGGTTTTTAGATCCCACTTAGCATCAGTGAGTTGGGAGAAAAAAGTGAAAAATAATTAATTTGGCACATATAAAAACAGTTTACAAGCATAAAAATGTTATTGAAAACATATTTTTCATAATTACTAAGTCAGAAAAATATAAAAAACACTTATTTTTATAATACTTTACAATATTAATTTATTTTGTGGTATACAGCCGAACCTATGACTTTTTTTAAATGTTTTCTTACTACAGCATTTCACGTGACAGTCACAACTGTTTTTGTAGAAATTAACAACGCGTGTCGTCTCGGAATCACTAATACAAATCATATGTCCTTCGGCGTAGGGTGGCCAGCCTTCTAACAACACTTGAGACCAGTCTCGGGTAATAATCGATACATAAAATAAAAGGCTTGCGTAGTTCACTGAATCATGGACTGACAGTTAAAGCACAAACTTAAAATTATGGATAAAAAAGTGTAGGCACTCTAAGGGTGTTTGAAAATATCTATGTTCGCTCGTGTTAAAAACAAATTTGACGGTATTGTTTAATAACCTCTTTCCTAGATTTTCTTGATTAAAATCGTCAAATTTAATTTCCGAGAAACTGATCCGTGTGTGAATACGAATATTTGAATAAAAATTTATGAACAAGAAAAATATATTTATACTGTATTGTATCCTTGAAATAAATCAGCAGTCTAGACCAAATTACCTTTGTGAAGTCTCTCAAAGTCGCCTTTAGTTATTCATTCCTTATTAATTCAGATGGACTATATTTACTTCTCTGTCTTATTAGCATTTAAATTATTCTTAATAACAATGCATGTGTGCACAACTTTGTCCAAAACAATGACTTAATGACGTCGATCATTTCACGATGGCGGTAAGAAAATATCACCGTTTCTACGCGTGATAGTATATATAGAAACGTCAAGTGCGAGTTGGATTTACAAGTCTACTTAGTTATGATCGGTATTTTTGTGAACTCGTCTTTTAAAACCAAAACGTAATTCGTAATGTTTTCCAAGATAAAAAAGTAGCCTATTTATGTGCAATCCCAGAATATAATCTATCTCTGTATCAAATTTCATTCAGATTCGCTCAGCCGTTCTGGCGTGATTTAGTAACAAATGTCCAAATTTTCGCATTTATAATATTAGTAAGATTAGTTAAAATCCTTGCTTTAGTTTTTTATTTTATTTTATTTTGTTTTATTGAAACCATAAATACACAGCACACATTACAATAAAGGCTTATTTCAGATATAATTACAAATCAGTAGAAAATAATCACTTTGCCTTGAGGAATGTCCTACATAACTTCAAATTCATGGTCGTTCTCGTGCATATGGTAACACTCGAGGTTCACTGGCGCGGAACCCTTTGTGGATCCTATTGAATGACCCCACAGCGAGGACCCAATAACACCATAAACATCTTTATTGGTAACATTTTATGACATAGATACAAAGACAGCAAAAAGGTCTAAATGCTATACTATTAAACGAGCCTGTGTGTGGTACCTGGAAGACCAAGTAGCGCTCGGGTTGAAGACGAATTTTCTGTTAAGCTGTCATGTTCGGGAATAGTAATCATAGAGGTTTGTCTTAACCTTTCACGCGTCGCTGTATCCAACGTAGAAGTCAACGTCCAATCTAGAATATTTGAATTTGGAACTCAGAGTGGTTCCAAATAAGATTGATATTGTATGTATATCACATGATGTTCGAAGGGTAAAAAGCATATTATTTTTGTTACAAAAAATGTGTGTTGTAAGCTTTAGCTCAAAAAATTGCCGGTGTTTTTTGTGATTAAATTTTACACATGCGACGTGTCAATTTTATTAGACTTCACCACTAGTCCTTCTGAATATTGCTAAAACAAGAAATTCGATTCCGAACTACGTACCTAGTGTGGAATTCAATTTAAAGAATTCAAAGTAAACGAATACAAAGTTTTAAAATCATTTTACTGAGGCTTATTTTAATGTATCAGCCAAATCATCGTATTCAAAACCCACTGTATAAAGAACTTATGAATAGCATCAGTAATGTTATTAACTTAATTAAACATAAATTAGCAAGTGTTCTCTACAATTATCCCAACGGTTCGTTCTTTTGTACACCAAGCTAAAATTACTATAACGACCTACACAATGACTGGATCATTCATATTTCCAAATTATTTACTTTCTAACGAATAACAGGTGCAAAGAATAATATAACAAACAATAAACTTCCGTCGGAAACGTATTAACCCTAGAAATAAAATCATTCTAAAAGCAACATTAACAAAATCTTGTTAAGAGCTAAACTAAATAAAATCCATCCTTCACATAATTCATTTTCGATTCCAATGAGCGAAAAACATTCTAAAGAAAATTGAAACTTCAGTAACACCACCCCAAACTGAATTTCTTTCATGCGATTCCCGCCTGTGCTGCTCAGGTTACTATGATGGTATTGCTCTGAATGTGTTTGTTGTCCGTTTTGAAATTCGGCTACAATTATGTGGAATTACCCAATTATTCGGCTAAGGCTTATTAATGCGGATGACGTGGAGATCTCGCGATAGTTGTCCACAGATCAGCGAGGATGAAGAATTACTCTCTCTAGACGTTTTGTGCCTATTTCTTTCCAAAAGATATGAAGAACAGGAACAACTTTTCTCAAGTGCAAAACCAAGACATAAAACTAATAACAATTGATACCATAATCATATTTTTGTCCAAAATATGCAAGCAATATTTCGTCCATGTAATTAATGCAAAAACTGAAGAGCGCCCAGGGATGATTTGCGCTGTAATTTTTGCTGTTTTCCGTTAATTTATAATATAAGACAGATAAGAAGATAATTTCTGCATATCTTAATTTTCAATCTAACAGAAATCGTTATAAACCTATAAAGATTTAAGAATATGATACTTTAAACAAGAGCCTAGGAGTAGAAATAGGAGATGAATCAGGAAATCAACACCGAAACCAGAATACTCGAATTATTATTCAACCTCCTTACAAACTTGTAGCGATTCTTCTTTTGTACCGTCTGAAAATGTTCTTTCTCTCCAAAGTACCGCTTTGCCAGCCTGTCATTACTACCATCGCCTGCCCTGTAATAAACGTATCGCTTCACACGCCGCGGAAAGAAACAATAGCTTAAACTAATAAGCACTTCAATACCTCGACAAAACGGCACATGTAGTACCAAGACGCTAAACCATTATCAACACTGTTCTGTTGTTCATAATGGTCGCTTTCAAAGCATAAGTTTTGGAAATATGTCGTTTTGGATGGAGAGAGAAGAATTAACATAGCTTGTGGAAACGCTACCGTTTTTGATACGTCATCGGAGAGTGTTGAAGTCCACAATCTTTTGTTTGGGCGTAATTAATTGAGTTGGTGTGGGATAAGTTTTTATACGTCCAAGAAAGAGGGTAATGTGTTTTGACCAGGGGCTCTGTTCTACTCAGTAAAACCATATTGTTTTTGATAATGACTCTTATTTACTTGACAATAATGGTGGCAAGTTATGGCCGAGTTAAAAACAACTCTCGGCCATAACATGTCAGGAGAAATACGGTTTTATCGGCTAGAATAGAGGGAGAGACGATGTGTAATATTAGGGTCTTCTTAGTGGCCAAGTGTCACGGGAAAAAATATTGAACCTTCTCTTTATTATTGTGTTTCATCGTGATTTTCCTTGGCAAGAGAGAGCTAAAAATAATTAGTTAACAAGACAAGCCTAAAGACCAACAGGAATAAAGGATTAGAGGTGAGACGTATATACTGGAATAGGTTTTTGGAATAGGTTTTTGCTTGGACGTCCAAATACGCGATCCCATCAGAGTGCGCCAACGCGTAGGTACCGAGTCTTTACACGTATCCGGGGATCAGGACGCGAAAACAGCGCGGTGTATTTGGAGTAGGTAAAGACTCGTTTCACCGGGCGAAGAAAGATTAAATAAAAAAACTAACTTTTTTCAATTCAAAAATTGTGTATGGATCATTTTAACCCAATTCAATGCGTGTGTGTGGACCATTTTTTGTAACCGCCATAATATTGACACAAAACATAATATTGGATTATACTGAAACTTCTGTCAATTCTATACTGAGTCTTACTTTTATAAGTTTTCGAGTTATTATATGAAATATATATTAAATACGTACTCTCAAACTCTCAGTCACTAAAACCCGGGCCGGACGTCAGCGTCCGCGTACCGAGAAAAACCTCTTAATACTTAAGACTCGCAACACTTGCAACTCGGAAAGACTCGGAATCAAATATTTTACTCATAAGCCGCGTATTTGTACTCGTGGAACTAGTCTTTGGACCTAGTCTTTTTGTGGACGCGTACTCGGAAGACTCAGTACGTGATTTGCCTAGTACCTACGTCTCACCTCTATAAAGGATTGCTTTAGGACATCAAAAATCTTCTCACAAACACTGACTGCAAAATTTTCCTTTTTTTCTGACATTTGGAAAAAACTAGACCCGTTTAGTTGAAGTTATTTACACTAAAATGGTACATTCACAATGAATACAAACTTATCGATCACAAATTAGCTATTTCAAAGTACTTTCGTTTAGTAGCACTATTTTTGGACATTGCCGTAGGACATTTCCCATGAGTATATTTTTGTCACAACTACCAAACACTAGTATCGTATACAGACGTAAGTCGCTTTAAGGATTTGCATCTTTACACAATGTGACTCATTTGCAAACAAAGTCTTAAGGCTTAAGCCGACCCCTTTCGGCTTATCTCAAAGCCTTCCAAAACTATCGATTTCTGTTTACCCAAAATCAGAATACAGGATTACTTTAAAAGTGAAAACATCGATGACAATGTAACAATGGTTATTATGGGAATAATAGAAATGTCGCAAATAACGAAACTAAACTAAGACCACAGGCGCGGGCCACCCACTCGCTCCTAATTATCGAAGACAGATGTCACACGACATTAAAGAAAAACACAGCAAAATCAATGATAACTCACAGCAATGTGATCCTTGAATCCTAGATGTTAAACCTAAAGTTAAAGAAAAGGCTTTTGTGCGTTGATGCGTTTTGGGTTCGCGACGGCAATGTGCCGAAAGTGAATGTTTCTTTGAAAAAAAGAACTTCAAACTAAGCGCCGCCAGATTAAGGAAAGATGGATTTGAGGATTTAGGGAACACAAAGGAATAGGGACTTTAAAAGTGTGGTATAAAGTGGTAATTGGTATTTCTACGACAGGAATTATCATTATAGTTGTTAAGAATGAAAGAGGACTAAGTCTCAGGTGAACTTTCTTCAATGTACGAATTACGAGAAGTGGAATTTAGATTGAATTTTGAACCGATGTATCAAATGAGTTAAGCGTTTTTTTCCTTTTAAACTACCACGTGCTAATCAAGGCAGTTGTTAGCTATGACAAACTGAATAGAACTGTAAGTGTTTAAGATTAGGAATGATATAACGATGGCGAAAAAAGGCAGATTGGCAAAGTTTATATTGTCAAATAAGTTGTCAATAGAGAATACGTCACACAAAGCCGGGATTTATTCATGGCGGATTATTCTCGCCGACGCAGCGGGCCTTAATCACTTTATTTTGGCTCGTTTTACCGGCTGATCCCGATTTGGTGAGCTTGAGAAACAAATTATCCATGGGTTCTTTGTGAAGTATAATGCTGAATGGATATTGTAGTAAATACATACTCGAGGACCACCTTGGAATGATTCGTTTACGGGCTTTTTGGTTTGAACGAGTAATGTTGTATTTTCCAGTGTTAGGTAGGATCTGTATCTGTTCGCTACCATTATCTTACAAACTCACTGATCTGCCGCTAAACAGCATCAGTGACAGTGACCTATACAGGAAGAGCAATCTAAATAAATGGTTCAGTATGGAGAATTCGAAAACTATAAGAGTAAGGGTAAATTTGTTCTTAAGAAATAAGGCTTTGATTTTGGAAAATGGAAACACTCTATTTTTTTTTTAAATTATATACTTGTTTATTTATGGCTATCATTGATAGTTTGGTATGAAAAGATTTAAATTGGAGCTCTATGCCCAAAATAAAACAAATAAGATAGGACACTAGCTAGGTAACTAGGTTGCGTACCTATTTTTTTTAAATATTTTAATGCAGATTTTCTCGTTTCCAAAGTCGACCTTGGATTCTAACATTACCTTAACTCTTATAGTGTATATTAAGAACATTTGGGTACATTGGTTTGTTAAAGAGCAAAATTCGCTCTGATTATTCATCAAGATACATTCGGCAACATGCTGCGGTGTGGACAAACATTTCAAAAACATCTACAAATGTCCTTCAATTCTTGAAAATAAGGTGTTGAACAGTTTCATTATCTAATTTGCAGACTGTACAAGCTTAAATAAAAACAAGAAACAACCATATAAACCTAACAACTTAATCGAGAAGCTCTATATTTATGCGCCCGCGCAGATTCATTAGTTTTATATTAATTATCCAATCAACAGGAAATCTAAATCTATAATAATGTATGGGAACGAGTTTGTTCGTTAACATATTTGGTAGTGACTCGATACCGGCTCCAGTTTGTATGGAGATTGAGAAGTTTGGCCCTGAACGTGGTATATCGATGCCGGATCTAATTTTTAGGGAAACGTCCAAGCTAAGATAAGATTTCTCGATGTTATGTTAAAGCTTCATCATTATGGAGTATAAGGGTATTTATCTTTATTAATCGTCGTGTTATAAGTTTAGCACGTGCATCTGTGTATCCATATTAATAGAAAGCAGTTTTACAAGGATGGTCCTTAGCTAGATTTGACGAATATCGGTTAGGCCGTTTAAGAGTTATAAGAATTTTGGTGGACTTTATCTATTAAAGATATTATCACGGATCAAGTATAAAAATGTTCATAAATGAATCAACAATCTAGTTTTCTTCTGGCCGATGTTACCCTTAGTAGCCATTTAGTAGCGGTAGGATCTTGTGCAAGATCCGTTTGGATCGCAAGGCTATCCCCATGTTATCCATCAACCCACCGCAAAGCAACAGTGTTCGTATTGTTGTATTCCGGTGTAGGGATACGACAAACGGTAAAATTACTAGCCTAGATAGACGAATTCCACTTTAGTCCTCAGGGTAAACGTAGGTTTTCCGCAAGGCTGTGTTCTATGCCCAAGTGCATTTTTCCCTTTTTGTTAGTTTTATTCAATTAGTGTAAGATGTAAGTATTGTGCTTGTATAAAGGTGTTGATTGAAAATTAGTGTGTCGGTGTGTGACACCACGAGTCGCGAGGACACACTAATTTTCGTGTTTTTATTTTATTTTATTGGATAATTTAATTTGACATAAATGTACCTATTCTTTGAGAAACTTACCGACGAGTTATATTATTTTTGACTTTTAGTCCGATTATCAAAGATTAAAGCCTCTATTCGAGACTGAGTCAAATAATTTATTTAGCAAGTAGGCCCTGCAGGCACTTTTCATATAAGCCAGATGACATTCGCTATAATGTCGACTATTATTTATTTTGTCGAAGAGAAGCACTTTGTGTGAATCAGTGATTGACGAAAGACCATTATTTTGAGATACGGTTTTAGTTCATTCTCTAAGTAGATACTGAGGATACTGTTCGGATCGCTACCACCAATTATCCTTTAACCTACCGCCAAGCAGCAGTGCTCGCATTGTTGTGTTCCGCGGGGTGGAGATAAGACCACCGGTGAAATTACTAGCATAGAGGAATTCTATCTAAGTCCTCAGGGTTGGCAACGCATTTGAAGTCTTAGGATTGCAGTCTTGAGAATTATGTATCTGGGTCTCAGATCCCACTTACTTTTGTTATAAAATAAAACTCGCTTCATATAGCATAGCGGTCACAGTGGTCGTTGCCCTTACCGATATAAAGTGGTCGGTATATTAACACATTAGAACATATTAATTTCAATCTTAATAAAGAACATAAAGAACGATACAACGGTCGGTAAAGGCTGGCATTCATTGCTACTACAGTTTTTAATAACGGCATTAAATGTTATGTAAGCTTGGAATTTAAATTACGCGTTTTTACTTACTTGAAAAATTTATTGTAATCGATTATTTGCATTTACGCGAAAGATTTTGTTTTAAAAGTGGAGCGTTAAGTGGTTTCATTTGAACTAAATACAAAGAAAAGTCATTATATCGGTAAATTATTAATAATACTAAATAATTATAATAAATACCTATATTTGTTCGTCTGTATTTCTTTAGTGACAAAACTGCATGTGATACGAGAATATACCATACAATTTAGTTTGTCAATATGGTTATATCTTGTAAACCAATTTATACCAGAAATAACCTATTATGTTAATATAATAGTTTTCGACCTTGATGTGCTGAAACCAACGAAAATATTGTAATTATTCAGTTTTTATAAATCAAACATTGAGTTTAAGTGCAAAGTGGTTTTTATAGAAAAAGTCCTAACTATCTATAGTTTGAAGTGTCGTATCTCAGTAACTATTAGATATATAGCAATGATTCAAAAACCAAATTGTAGAGCATTTAGTCTTGTTAATTCTTTTTGGAAACAACTTTACTCTAAAACCCAAAGTTACCTCACGACGACGATTAATTAAGGCTCATCGATTTACGAATATTGTTAGCACTTCAAATAAAAAACTCAATAGCAATACACAGTCTGCAAAAAAATCGTACAAATTATTAATAATAAAAATTGTTAATTCAACCTGTATATTCTGTAAATGTATTCTAAATTCGTACCTCCCGTGTATGGCCGCGGCTCGTTTATAGTGGACGCATTAGCATAATCATGTTGTAGCGCGCCGCGTGCGCCGGGCACCAGGCGGCGCAGGCGCATGGGACAAGAAAAAGAAAAAATGTGTCTGTAGTGAAAAAGGATACAAGTCTTGAGGTTTAAGTTAAAATTAGTATAAGTCTAGTATACTCTGTACATGGTGTCCCTTTTTATGATTTCGTACCCGAAGATCACCCAACGGGACTCTATTTCTAAGCCTACGCTGTCCGTCCGTCCGATCGTCCGTCCGTCTCTCTGTATGCGCTAACTTTAAGGAACTGTATCTTTCGAACCGTACCCTAATAGATAGCGGGAATATTTTTACAGCGCATTTACTAAAAATTAAACAAAGTAAATAAAGTGACATAATACAAGAAACGTTTTTTTTTCAACGTATTTTTGTTTTTGTTGTATTGTAAAAACGGTAAAACATAGAAGCGTCAAATTTGGTAATTTAATGATCGTGTTACAAACCAAGGTTGTCGATATAGCCCAAAGGATTAGCAAGCTGAAATGGCAGTGGGCCGGTCACATCCCGCAGAACCGACAATCGTTGGGGCAGACGTGTTCTGGAGTGGAGACCACGGCTTGGCAAACGTAGTGTGGGAAGCCCTCCAGCTAGGTGGAGCGATGACATACAAAAAGTGGCTGGCAGACGATGAAAACAAAAAACTCAGGACCGAGCTCAGTGGCGTGCCATGGGAGAGGCCTATGTCCAGCAGTGGACGGAAGTGAGCTGATGATGATGATGTATTACAAACCCATAAGAAAAACAACAAATACTAAAAATAGTCAAGTCTGAGTTGTATAGAGATAGCTGGAGGGTCATTTACTTCACAGTTCTCGATATATTCATAAACGATCTCTACGCGGACGGGTTCGCCTGCTAAAGTTGGTCGTATAGATGGTAAAAAATATAGTGATAATTGATGATTATAAACTCAAAAGATTCAATTTTTCCTGTAATAATGAGGTTGCCCATATAATCAGATGTTTCGTGGGAAATGCTAATACATATTTTACAGGCCACAAAGCACATAAATATTTATTACGTCTTTAAGAAAAGTGAATATTATAAGCTGTTATAGAAGCAAGAAAATATTTATCTATCCCCATTCTGTTGTCATCGTAATAAACATTAAATGCCGGACAGTTCTGAAGGTATAAAAAAAAGTTGTGTTTCAAAAATAAAAGTGACCGAACGCCATCTCACCGCGCATGTTTAATATGTTTATTTCCAGTCTGTATTTAATTCATTTGGACTCACAAATGTCAAAAGGCACCGAGCAAAAAATCGAGGTGTCAAATTTTTAATGAAATTTCGGATCCCTGGTCATCCTACCGCAACCCGCTGAGAGGCGAATAACATGTCTCCGCTACAAAATATTAAGGACCATAAACCACTATGGGCATGGTCACATTAGTTTTCATTAACTCGGAGCCAGATCGAAATAAAACAAGAGACAATGATGTTATTGTGTTTTTCTGCAGTTTAATTCCTCCTATAGTTCTAACCTATCAAAAATACATTTGATCTCTAGGTATATAACTTAGGTTTTTTATATGAAAGTATTTCAGAGTTACCATTATACACTTTTGATATTGACAGTATTGCTTTTATTATTTTCATATTTTTTTACCAAAATAGTTTTTTTTTGGCAAAAACGGGTTTGTGTAATAGTTGGTAGAATTAAAATGTTTTTGACTGGCAACCTACGCAGCAGTTTTGGTGTAAAAATTGATGTTGTTGCTAATTTCACACAAAACAGTACCTAATTTATTTAAATATTTTCTTGCTAAGCTTTGTCTGTACCTACTAGCAATGGTAAAATACCCTTTTAAACAACGTTAACGCACTAATTTTAGATTATCTACAAACACTCCTCTCAGCCAAAACACACTATGTGTAATCAAAAGTTTATACAAAAAGAGTAAAGCTGTTAAGTAACAATACCTTGAACAAGTAAATGATATTCGCGGAAAACTTAATTGGGTTACTATTGTAATCTATTTATTTCTCTGCTTGTACTTAATGTATAACAAACTTATGTTCCTAACATTTTAAAACACGTTTCAACCGAACCCCTAAAACTCATAACTCAAATAAGCCCTACATCTACTTTGTAACTGTAATGTATTCAATTTCATTTTTATTTACAGCAAGCACGTTAGCAGAACAAACAACAAAAATCACCATAAAACCCATGCGAAACATTCATTCATTAATTCGTTCATGAATGTTTATCATTCCCATTTATTCTGATTCACTTCAATCCATTCAATACCAAAGGCGCCATATCGGGTAAAATTTATTTATAAATTTTAAACGCTGGCACTGTTTAAATTGACAGGGCACCCTCTTATAATGAAGTTATCGTCGCATACGCACCGCTAATGTGTGGGTAAGTTAGTCCGCGCGGAAGTCAAAATCATTGTCACCCTATTCACAAAAACGTGAACTTAAAATGAACTTTATTCAGTTTCAAGATGTGGTTGATTTTTGTTTGGAGATATTTTGGTCCTTTTAAGTTTTATTGTCAATTTTATAGAATAGAAGCAGTGGCTCGAGAGAAATTAGCTCGCATTCATGTCAGTATTGTGCGACGTGTCACTGCGCATGTCATAGCACTGAATGAGGATGTCTCGTGTTTATTAGGGCGAAAGGACACTTTTTATAAAAAATGTAATTGTGATAAGGTTGAAAATACCTTAATATTGCCTCAATGGCTCTACAACTCTGTCATAATTGTTTTAGTCGATTGGCATAAAATGTTATTTTAGGCATTAGGTCCACCATTTGTACTTGTTTCTGTGTAATAAAGATTAAATAAATAAATAATTAAGCAATTTTGAATTGTACCAAATCCCGAGACCGCTATCTTTGTAAGCAGGCTACCATTTATTTGAGACCGAGTTGAACATGAGTTGGACTTTTGTATGAAGCAGAAATTACGCGAAAGAAAATATGCGATTATCAACTAAAAAAAAAACGCGCGTTTGGCTTCACCCACCGTTATGTTCGCCTATAAGCATCCGTCACTCTCACACTTACATACTGGTCAGAAAGTGACAAATGTTTTATCCACATTTTATACACGACCATAATAGGCCCGCTGCCCCATTACACAGCTCTTTTTAAAAATATAAATAAAAACAAATTCCAGGTAATAAGCATAACATAATTATTCATCCAAAGAGAGAAAGAAACCTTTTTACAAATTTACTATTAATATTGGCTTGTAGTACGATTAGGCGAAGCTTGCAACCTGTCATTAATACACTAGTAAACATCACAGTAGGTTACAGAATTATCAACAAGTTTTCAGAGTTGTTGGTAATTCTGTAGCTCTGTCTTCCCTACTCTGGGAATGAAGGCGTGAGTTTATGTATGTATGTATGTACTATCAACATTGTAAGTACAGGTGGTCATAATGAGCTTCAAAATAAACACATAATGACAGAAACAATTTTAACACACATCTATAATGACACTTCATTTATTCAACTCAACATTTTCATTGGTTAAGAAAACGGATATGCGGAAACGTAATTTTTTTCTTGATCAATATTTAAAGTGTCAGAATTACAAAAGGAAATACAAAGTCGCGCAATAATCATGAGTATTGAATGATAAAGATGTTAATATCGCACGATGCGCGCGCAGCGCGTACTAAAGATATGACATGCGTGTGAGTTGTACATTAGGTACGTTACGTATACACTAAAACCCGAGCCAAAACGCACCATGTGTAATCGAAAGTTTATACAATTTTAAACTTTAATATGGTTCCATTAGTTTCAAAAAGATGGATCTTTTTTGAAGCTTAAAGCTTTTTAATTTTGGTAAATACGTAAACGCAATCGTAACATGTTTATGGGAAGCCTAAAGTGTGAAGAATGTGTAAGAATTAATTTAAATTTTAAATTTATTTGCCACTTCGTGAATGTTTTTAACCCCCAACGCAAGTAGGGGGGTGTTGTTGAAAGTTAAACGTGTGTATCTGTAGGTATATATGTAACTCCTAGGTCGTAGTGAAAAAGTCGATTTAACTCGTAATAAAAAAGGCCTTTTTTTACTTGATTTTCAGGAGACTTAAGTATATCCTTTTTCACAAGGACCCCAGCTATGGTGATACTGCAATACCGCGTAACTAACAAATTCAATAAGTCGCAAAATGTACCTTACTGACTTGCTTGCTAAGGTGTATTTTGCATCTTATTTAATTTGTTAGTTACGAGGTATTGTAGTATCACCGACTGATTCGGACGCGAGTTTTTTTACATAGAAAGCTAGTTGAATGCTAGTATTCAGCTAGCTATGGTGAAAATCGGGTTATTACGAATTATCAGCTCTAAAGATAGAGGTCGCTATCATTATAGCTATTGTAGTTGAGAATCCAAAATTAGGGTCACAGATCCCACTTAGCATCAGATGGCCTGTTTGCTTTCACGTCGCCATTTTTTTTAATCGAAAACATTCGCAAAATCTGGGAATTCCGAGTTTTATCTTCACTTTTATCAACAGTGATAGTGAACACGTAATAGGCTTATTGCTATGATGCAAACCCTGGTAATGTTTCTGTATTCTATCGACTTGAAGTGTATGGAGTTGACGTAAGCGGTCGCGATCTGACATCAGCCTACGTCAATCCTTTACATTTTATCGATTTTCGAAAATCGCTAACTTAGCGTCATCGATCTTTGAAAATCGAAAAGTTACGTTAGCTCCACCCCTGTCACTCGTCACTAGAGACTGAATCAAGAGAAAGGGATGGTGCTAAAGTAACTTTGAACTTCAATTTTCAAAGTAGTCTGGCCTTGTTGACACATGAGAAGCCCTGGTCTATTTCTATGGAGTCCCGAATTAAATTAGCCTATATAGACGAATCCCGACGGGTTAGGAGAGGCATGTGGACAAACAGGCTGCGGCCCACATTCACCCAGCGCTGGGGTGCGCACAATACCGCTCATTTTGGGGGTCTAGGTGAGAAGAGTTAGCGGGAGCGAGTCATACAATTTGGATTATGATTTTTTTAGCAACAACGATTTTATGTTGGTCTACCATAATTTTGTAGTAAGTACAATGCGCAAGCGAAACCTGCACTCCTCCCCTCATCAACAACGGTGTGGAGGGAGAATCGCTGGGTTTTAGTTTGTATTCCGGTCACCTTAACCGGGTCCCTCCGAGCGTAGGTGGTATGCGAAAAAGCATTTTGCCATCAAAAAATAAGAAGGTCTACCATATTTATCGTTGTCAAGCTAAACGGCAGGTGCAGGCAGACCGTTGCTCTGTTTTGAATTTTCTAGACTACTAGACTAAGTAGGCAGTAGACAAACTGTTTACTATACAGGTTAACACTTATGTAAAGGATATGACACCCTCCGAAATTATTTGCCTTTTAGCTCGAGGTCGGTAGAACAGCCTTTTTTTGTATAAAGCCTACCATAGTTTTGCCATACGGAAAAGAAATCCCAGCGTGATTGCGATTTACCATTTGTTAATGTAGAGGAATTGATGCTGCTAATCAGTCTTCTGTCAGAAGAGTTGCTTAATTGTTATTGTTTTTGCTTGCCATTAGAGCTCGCATGTACATCACGCTTTCATAGTTCATTTGGCCTAGGTATCGTATAAGACTGAATTAAAGCGTGATATTAAGACGAAATTGAATTCCCAATAGGTATATGGATTTATTTAACGTGACAGGTCGCTTGTGAAGATTAGAACAGCGCTGTCGAATTGGTTTTACAAGCTACAGCGATTCGCTTCCGCTTTCATCTTAACCGACCTATCCTAGCGTGCTCTCGCGCACCCAAATAAAACATTTATAAATATTTGCCGGCATTATTCGGAGGGGATTGTGGCTCTATGTAACAAATGGCCCAAATTGAATCTGGTTAAGCGTCGAAATACAATATTGCTTTCGTAGTTTCGCCGTTTGAAATACAGATCTGGATTTTATAAGGGTAATAATAGGGGCACATTTTTATGATAGCTCATACAGTTATCCATACAATAATAAAAAAAGTTTTGTGTTGAAAAAAAACGACCGGCTATACTTAATATTTTACCATTGACATACAGAGGAATCTAACGTTACGATAATATTTCACGATGGGAATTCATGTTCGCTTGTCATTCCGATAATGGATATAGTTACTTGCGATTAAGATACAAACATCGATAATATCGATTCGTTATGTATGTTGGGTTTTTTTAATGCTAGACGAGGCAAGTGAGTCACTTTAGGTGTTATTCTAAAAACGGCTTTCTACCGAACGGTTGATTGAGTAAGCGAAGTCTTACGAGCAGGCTCAATTGATCGGTAAAGCGGGTATGCTGAAAATGGCTGTCCTAAATGTTGATTTTATTCTCTGACGCGTGATGGGACAACTTCAACTGACCAGTTAATAATTGGTCCGTCGATTTCAACAGCGAATTGTTTAAGAGAATCACTCGGATGATGTAAAGTGTACACCACCGCCCATGGACGACCGCACCACTTCGAGAAGAGCGAATTGGTCGAGGTTGTGTCAAATGGAAACTTGTAACCTGTAAGTTGTAATTTTTAGTTTTATAAAACAGGCCCCAAGAGGCCTGTGTGCTCGTTGACTTACACATTTCTTTTAATTGTGTTCAACGTCAGTTTATGATTATTTTCATCGTAGATATTTAAACAATTATTCTTAATAAGAGTCAAATAAAATCCAATCCCTCTACTAAGTCTTTAAACAACAACACAATTCTAAGTGACTAACGTATTGCCCAAAAACAGCCAATTTCCATGCCCTCATTGATATGCCGAATATTTCTAAGCAAATTCCACAAGCAAAAGTTATTAAGTCGTCAACGTAAGCGTCACAGCATGGGACCCCGCGGACGAGGGTAAACTCTAAATAACGTCCATGTTTATAAAAACATATTAATTTGTCGTTGCAACTATTCTTTTGTGTTTATGGGCTGCAATGTAATTTAGTAATATTAAGAGAGTAAAAGTGTATCGTGTAGTTTTTGCGAATTTAAAACTTATGAGCGTTTATTTTACTTTAAATTAAACTTTCGTCGTGTGTTCCTTCGTCTTCTTCACGGTATAAAATATATTGGTTTAATCTAACCTACTATGAAACCGTATGACATCATTATATCTACCGAAATAGCGAAGGTAAGGTAAGGTAAGTTTTGAAAAAGTGAGGCTTGACTTCTTAAGGCCATATTAATAAACTTAATCATGAAAGAAAATCCTATCTGAAGACACGTCAAAGTGCCTGCCTCGCTATGCGCTAGGCCCGTATTATGGAGGCTTTATCGCGGTGGACAAAGCATCCGTCATGCTCGCACTTAATTATTGGTCAGAAAGTGACAGCGGTTTTATCCACGTTTATCCACATCGATAAACACGACTGTAATAGGCCCGCTGCTTGTAAATTTTTTGTTAGCAGCTGGGAACTTTCATTAAAATTGTAACATTTCAAAACGAATGTCTCTAGACTTACGTACTAGACAACTATATAGTACATCTAACTATGTAGACAAATATATGTTTAGATACATACCTAAACAACGTATCTATAACACGGGAACAGATATTTGCGTTCAAACCACAAATATTTCCCTTTTACTTTATAACTTTACCAATGGTGTCCTAATGTGCGCTCAATGTGGGTGTACATTTGCAGCAAACAATGGTGAGGGCAGAGGCCAGAGAGCTGCACCAACTGGCTCTGCAGCATTTGATAGTTCTAGAAGCGTCGCTATAGCCGAGAACAGCATGATGGCATCATCGTCATTTACTTATTCAGTCTTTATTGACAAATAAAGGTGAACTCAATGCCGAACCGGGACAGTCAGCTTCGTAAGCCGGATCATCGCCAAGACTCTACGGGGATTGTTTCAATTAATGTGTTTTTTTTGTTCATCTCACAAGTTCCAACATGCCTACCCCCATTTACTTCCACAAGCTACAATCACAGAAATTCACCCCATCCCGTTAGCTACGGTCACAATGTTATCCAACATGGCTCCAAAATATGTTCCAAGGGTGCCAACCCCTACTTACGTTTGAATTATTTTTATTTCATTATTAACAATAGATTTCACCCGTTTTGAAATATGATTTGGCCGCCATCTTTCATATTTTGTCCCCTGCGTACACGCTGCTTTTTTAACTAACAATAGTGTAGCGAATGCCATAAAAACATCGGCGGTTTCATTTGGTTTAATTTGAGGACAAAAAGCCGAGACGAATTCCTCGCTGGATATATTTTGACACGTCGGAGCGGGTATTTTTAGATATTATTACCTACACTTTGGCTTTAAAGTATTAAATACTAGCTTCTGCCCGCGACTTCATCCGCGTAGATTTCGATTATCGTTATTCCTTTGGGAACTTTTAAATTTTCCGGGATTAAAAGTGGCCTATTTGTTAATCTAGTGTATAAGCTATCTCCATTCAAAATTTCATCCATATCCGTCTAGAGTTGCAGCGTGAAAGAGTAGCAAACATCCATACATCCATACATCCTTAGGTAAATACAAACTTTCGCGTTTATTATATTAGTACAGATGTGCAAAATTATGTTTTTCTAGTTTATTTTGTGCTATAGAGATAACTAACCAGCGCACAGGCCTGTTGGTGTTGGTAAGTGGGATCTGGGACACGTAGACATTTAATTGCAATATCTAGACCTGTGGCTAACCCTGAGACTTAAGATGGAATGCCTCAATGCTAGTAAGTTCTCCGTTTGTCTACAACTCAACAATGCAACACTGCTGTTTGGCGGTAGGTTTAAGGATAAGATTGTGGTATTTAGCCATAGCCATAAGATCCGGGCGGATCCTGCACTAGACAAGAAACCACACCTAAAAAAAAAATGCCATTAATTTTGGACATAGACATTGATATTGTAAATGCCTTGACAACTATGATGTCCACTTAGAAGGTCATATTGCCAGTTATCCGCGTTGTGGCACACAATGCCGTCATTCCAAAGAAGGCGGCTATTAGCACTATACTTAATAGTTGAAGCATTTTCATACATAAAGTTTCATATACAATACGATTCCTATAACAGATAACTTGTTTCTTTCGTACGAAGGCAGCAGTGAACTCAATAGTGCAAGCAGTCAGCTACCTACTTAGCGGAGTTAAAGACCCTCCCAAGCCTCTCACAGCGACACATTGTTTTGGCTTTTGCCACGATGTTTGGATATGGTTCTTATTCAATTACTATCTAATCACTTTGTATGCTTAATACATAATATCTTGCAACATCAATATTTGTCTCAAGATAAAAAAAGATTCAGCATTTTTGACGTAATGGGAAAGTCCAATATTGTACACGCGAGCTATGCCTGCGTAGACAACTTCGCAAATATCAAGATAAAAATATTTGGAAAACAGGGCTTATGTTGTTTGTTTAATTTAGTATATTTATCCTACTAATATTATAAATGCGAAAGTTTGTATGTGTGATTAGTTTGTTACTTCTTCACGCTGCAACCGCTAAACGGATTTGGATGAAATTTGAAATGGAGATAGCTTAATACCCGCGTCCGTTCCATAGAGTCCTATTTTCTTATGACAAGGAGAAGGCACACGAGCACACAAGCCACCAGAGGCCCCAGTCAGATGCTCAACACTATCGAAAACGATTTTCGAAAACCGTCAAAGTGTATGTAACTGACATAAGCGCTTGACACGACCATCTGGCAGCATACGTCAATCTATACATTTTCGTTAATGATCACGATCTCGCCATGCATCTTACCTAGGGCCACTGACGGTATAAAGTGGGATCTGTGACTCATAGACATCTAAATTCACAAGATTATCTCGAGACTCCAATCCTAGGACTCCAAATGAGGTGTCAACCCGGAGGACAAAGATGGAATGCCTCTATGCTAGTAATTACACCGGTCACTAACGGAAATCGTGGCATCTTTTGGGATAAAAGTAACGTTTTATCTCTATCAATATTTGCAAGGATAATTCACATTGAATCTGTAGTACCTAACGTACTACTTAAAATTCGAGATCATCTTAAAATTGCTTTAAATTTTAGGATAGCTTTTGTTAGTACCTCGTCGTTTTTACTTGTTTGATCATTTCGTATAATTCGTACCTATAGCTATTTAAAGTAGCAGTTAAAGCGACATGGTATTCCTATAAAATTTACTGTGATACCAGCTATACCACTTAATCGAGAAACCACAATTTTTATCTCATAGGTTTATCTCTATCCGTCACCAGTAAATAACTACGCTATCTGAATTTACAACATTTACAAACGTTACGTCTCTCGTAAGATTTCCCACCCGTAATCTCGATTCCAGGCTCCAAATCTTATCTAGTTTATTCTGTAATCTACGCATTTGTCTGCGTAATTTGATTGTTGTAGAGTTTTAGATGGGATTGCAAATCAGCGCGTTCTGAGGTATTAATACTCATCATCATCGTCATCATCAGCCGCAAGACGTCCACTGCTGGACAAAGGCCTTCCCCAAGGTTTTCCACAACGATCGGTCCTCTGCTGCTGTCATTCAGCGGTTTCCCGCGACCTTTATCAGATCATTGGTCCACCTTGTGGAAGGCCTGCCGACACTTCGTCTCCCGGTTATATTGAATAATATTGATAAAAAAAAATCTCAACAAAGTAAACAATGTTATGGCAAAAGGTTAAAAACTCTGTGGGACTAGGGTCTACACAGCACTGATTTTCAGCCTGTACCTCTCAAAGTGTGAATAAGCCTTTAGGGGCACACTGCATTACATTACGAACTACAATATAAAACAAAACATAACACAGAACAAAACAAAATAAGAACTTCTTGCTAATCCGAACTTAGTCTAACGGAGGAAGCAGCCTCTTTTTGAACTTTGACAGAAAAAGTCTCTATCACTCTTGAATCCTAATTCTTGGTGACAACAGATTGCCAACGACATGCGTTAGTTGCCATATTAATGATTTAGGACAGGGGATTAGGATTAAAACTAAGTTGTCTATAATGAAGTAGGTATTAGTTAGCATTGAAATTAATGTTTTTGTCAGATCAGTTAATCTAAAAATCCAGGAATAGAAACTAAGCTCTGCATAGAAACTCAATAGACTTATTGCAAAGGTGCTAGTAATCGTTAATTTGTTAGAAGCGGAAATAAGTAAGTGTAATTCTACTTTCTGCTTTACTTTTACCAAGAAAATGACTACATGCTCTTTATTTAATACGATTACAGCAAACAATAAAGTCATCATCGCAAATACTAAAACCGCCAGTCATCCAAGTAAATAGTAATACATAACGTTATTGCTTAAGGGAAATGAAGCCATTACTTACATCCGTATTATAATGAAAACCACAAATTATGCTATACATTGCTTGTTAACTATGCACATCAAGAAAGTTTTGAAGATAGTTTCTATTTGCAGGATTCTGTGGATGACGTCCAATGTATAAAACATGACAATACATTTAGGGTGGCAGAAAGGGGCGCGTACGGAAATATGGTGATTTATTTAATGGCATGTACACACAGGGATGTATTGAATAGTGACAATAAGGCTAAATTGAGATGTCACATTCGCCACGCATTCTGGTTCCAAAGCTGTGGGAGCGACAAAGCATTATAATGCTTAAATAAAGTCATATGCCGCAGCAAGGTTAACAGTACCATTCTAAAAACACATTATTATACTTGTATTCGTTTCATTAAGGTTTAAAATTATACATTTCTCGGTATTGTTATGTTGGCACGGTTACCATAAATCAATATTTTTTCCTCTATAGTTGCCGATGTCAATTCTTATACCTGGATGTGGTAACGGATTAATAGTTTTGTATTTTTTTTTTTAGTTTATTGTGCAATAAATTATAATCAAATGTGGTACAGTTTTATTTATGTAGTAAGTAATAATCCATGTTAGTGTTAGTTATTGTCGGTGATAAATCTTTATTCACAAACAGATTCTGTAACGTGGTATCCTTGGCGGGTTCATGTCAACCGTTTTTTCTTGTGATCTTCATTGAGGAAGTGTCGTAATCAGTAGTAAGTACCTAAATGATATGATGATGATAAAATATTTTTTGACAAATGGATACTTTCTCCCGTCGACTACCTATGTTATCACTTACCATCAGAACAATGGTCAGAGAAAAGTGAATTTAATTTTAAAAATAAACTTTACATTACCAATTTAGATTATACAGCAGATATACATACGAGTATGTGTATTTAGAAACCAGTAATCAGATGTAGCTAAAACCAAAGGCATTAAAATTAATATTCTTTCATTTTGTAATTTTTTTGTAACACACTGCAGATTATTTTAAAACTTTTAAACCAAATAATTATAGCTATTACAAGTTTAAGGAGCAAACTAATATGTACCTGGTGGGCACCAACAGTAATAAAATTATTATAATAAACATCTCTAGATTTTTGCAGCGCTGCCTCTCAACAGGTCTTCTCTTGAAGAGGAAAAGCAAACTGTAACTGGTAAAATTGCGAACTTACAGAATTACATTTGTATTGGTAAACCATCACCATTTTGCCTTTATCTCAATCATCTGGGATCAAAGTAGCTCTTCTTTTTCTTCCAAACATCCCTATCAGCCGTCATCTCAGTATTCACTGCCTTGTTATTCATATGGTTCTTCACACATAGTATTAGTACATTCGCCAGTTATAATACATCTTAACCAACATTAGGCTCAAGATATTCAAATTCAAATTCAAATTTATTTATTGCATGTCACATTACAGGTTTATAGATGGAATTACATGGAAGGTATACATATGACACCCTGCAAGGGCGTAGCAACTTAGGACAGTAGGGCTAGTACCTAATTATTAAAACTACGAATATTGCACATATCAATAATTCTTACATAACTTACTTTTAATTACCTACGTGTAGTTTTATATAATTTTTATTTTTTATTTTTATTTATATTACTTGTACATTATAAACAATTATACTTGCATTCATTAATCTCTAAATTCGGTATTTAAAAATTCACTTAGACTATAAAAGCAGTTATCACATAGAACATTTTTTAACTTACTTATAAATATAGGGAATTTATTTTCACATTAGATGGAATTTGGTACGTGGTTGTATATTTTGATCATCATTTGGTGTGGACTGGACGCAACTAATTTTAATTCGGTAAACGGTAGTTTAAGTTTATTAAGATTTCTATTATTTCTCTTTGTTTCTGTGAGAGTCCGGAATAAGTCTGGATGCTTTCTGATGAATTTACATGATTCTAAAATATACATGGATGTAAGGGTAAGTATTTTGAACATTTTAAAGTGTGGTCGACAGGAGTCCATAGGATCAATATTTGCTAGTATTCTGACACACTTTTTTTGCAGGATAAATACAGCATCTACCTCACAACAATTTCCCCACAATATAAGCCCATACAGCATTCGGGAATAAGCGTATGCATAGTACGCCGAGAGGGCAGTTTGGAAGTCTGTGACGCGTTTAAGGTGCTGGAGGGCGTATATGAAGGATGATAATTGTTTTGTTAGTTTTTGGATATGAATTTTCCACGTTAAATGAGTATCCAGGTGTATGCCTAATAAGGTCGCAGAGTTAACTGTTTCTATTTTTATGTTATTATGACAATATGAGATGGGTAGTGCCTGCTTTTGGTAAGGTTTAAATTGGATTATTTTTGTTTTATTGAGATTCAGTTTTAAATTATGTGACTCTAACCAGTGAGTGATTGTGTTTTGATTAATATTTAATTTATTTACAGCTTCGCTAACAGTTTTACAAGAGAAAAGGATGGAAATATCGTCTGCGAAGAGCACACAGTTGTCAGTTACTACATTTGGGAGGTCGTTTATGTATATCAGAAAAAGGATGCAGCCTAATACGCTACCCTGAGGAATATCTTATATGCTTAATACCTCTTTTTTGTGCTTGAAGTTAAATATGATATTGCTGATGACTGCATCAAAATTCCTGACTATATCGCCCAGAATCTTAACGTTTTATCGATCCCTCTCACTGATCCAAACTATTCCGATATCAAGACATTTGGAAGTGAAAGCGTGAGGCTGTTCACGGGTTTCATTAACATTAGCGGTTAATTGCCTTATTACAGCAACAGTAAAGGCCGGTTATCGCTGTCGTCGGAGTGAAGAAACATCACTTCTTGGCGGCATTTTAATCGACCATTACTGATATGGATGAGTGCTGCTGGGTTTGCAGGTAAGTCATGAGCGGAAGCGATATGTCTGGATCTACAGCTGACCTCTACGAGTTCTAACTTTACCTACCCCTAATCCTATAATTTGGTGTGGAAGCTCACTGTTGGGCATATCTCTTTGCGACTTCCAATTTGCCTTATTTAGAGCTTGAAATTTTGGAGCTTGAATGAAAACTGAGGCTTTATTCGAAGTTCTGTCGCTTGTCTTTGCCTTTATTTCTAACTCTTCTTAACGTTTTTCCTTAAAAACTATTGAAATATCGTTGTTAAAACCTAAGGAGGTTCTCCTTAGGTTTTAACTGCTACATTTCTTAAATATATCTGGCTAGGCCATGACAGAATCTCTACACACAGGGCCTTTATTAAATATTTTTGGTGGAACCGTTTTAATTTCATGTGCATTTCAATGATTTTTACCCAGCTTTATTGATCTTGTGATTCCAAATATCCATGGGGTTCAGAGCCCACTTACTATGGGGTTGCCTGTATTTTCGTTTACCGTCTTCATGTCGCAAAAGATCGGATACTTTCCATCGCTTGCGCCGATAGCTTGCATACGGCAGAAGAGGCTGCCGCGGCTTCTCTATTTGGAAACAAACGTATAGATTTGCATGAATCAGAAATAAGTATTAACAGTTCGTTAACAAACTGTATCGTAAATATTTTGCCGTTGGGAAACTGGTGGATGGGAGTGTTGAGGTTCTCCAATGGGTTAGACGTGTCGGAGAAATCAATATTGATGAGAAAGTAGTCTTGATTTAGAATTTATAGTGATAGGAAAGAAAGAAAGATTGTATCAGGCAGTAGTAACAGGTTAGGTACAGGCAGTAGAACTTGAAAAATAATGAAATGCCAAACCGTGTCAAACAGGGAACCACTCGGCGTCATGCCATGGCAATCCACGAAGCGGTTTTCAGTGGTCCCTACTTGAATAGCCCAATTATCGTTGGCGGCGATAAAAATTAAAATTACAATAAAATACGACAAGGTATTACAGAAAATAAAGAAAAAATAATGATAATTAAAGCTAATAGACAGTACAGCTACTTATAACTTTAAGCCGCGGAGCGAAGGGAATCTGAAGTATCAGGAGCATTTCTTGAGGGATTTAAGTTTAGCAATAAACGACTCTGGGCATGATTCTGATGTTTATTGATGAAGAAAAGTCTGGTTTTGATGTCGTTGAAGCCTTCATTGTTTAAACGTGGCCAAATATTTTTGAATTGGTTCGTACAGTCCGCGGTCTCAGATCTCGGGATTGGTTTTAGGTTTTGTGGCTGATAGCTCCTGAGAGATTCTGCGAATCTAGTAATTTCCTCGTTTGGCTAAATTATTGGATATATTTCTAACCCAAACATATTTTCACTTGGTAACGAAATTAACTGAACTTATCATATATTTCACGCAAAAATATTATATCTCTTATCAAAAAAACACTCTCAACTTAAGCATGAAGCCACGTTTTTTTAACTTAATTGTTTGCGTCCATAAAATCTTAATCGATAAAACAACCTTTTTGGACCGTTGCGGCGCGCCGGCGCAGTGGAGAGCCGCGTTATTTAGAGTATCGTCTTTAATACATATTAATAGTATTAATTCTGATGTAAATAAGGTTTCTCTGCGTCGGCCGCGCTCGATCGACGGTCGGTGGACATTAGCTGCGCACGCGTCTCCATTGTTCACTTTACTGTTTATTTTTAAGTTGCTACGACTTCAGTTATTAGAACCGCCATCGCATCAGACAAAATAGGATAAATATATTGAATTTTGCGTAATTAAATGCGGCAAACTACCAATAAGTAGCCAATCCCTAAATAATATCTGGTCAATATACCAATGATTTGGAGTCGGCGTATTATATTTTTCTTTCACACATTCCTCTCACCTCACCTCACCCGACGTTTCAGCATCTTTCTCAAATCATTGCTCGCACTGACCAACTCTCCTTCCAAAACTCTTTGGTAACACCTACTAATATTATGACCGGATTGTTAGAACATGTCTACCACTATAATGAACGAAATGCATTTAGAAGCGGCTTTATGTAAGTATAGTATCAAGACGATCGTTGTCACTGCATTCTGGTGGTAATTTACTAATAGGCTTAAATGTCTAGTAGTGAACCGGTTCCGGCTGAAATTAAAATGTTGGTGATGAAAATAGGATTAGCCTTCGAGGGAAGCCAAGTGACAGTCAATTTTCACTGGTGATTCTTGCCAGTGATTTTCTGGAATGTTTTCGGAATACACCAATAAAAATAAGTAAGTATTCGAAAGTGAAACTTCTATGATAATAATGTATCCCATTTTACTAAGTAGCTTTATTTCGTACGAAACATTAAAAAAGTGGAAAAGTTTACGGTGTAAGATGCCGTATCGTTCTTAGCAGTGGAAACCAGCCGCTCCATAAAGATCGGTATTGAATCGGTAGCTAATGCATTCTGGTTCCATAATTAATATTTTAATTCGGAAACTGGCCGGTTTCTTGTTGTGATGCGATTTGCTGCGTTAACCCATCGCGTTATTGGAAGTTATTTTAATCGGTCCGGTCCCAGAGTATGTTTGTTGATATCTTAATTGGAGAAAACATTAAAAGATGTTACCCCGATGTTACTTCGATCGATTTTGTTACTAAATTCAAAGTAACAAGGTCATTGTTTGACTTGGTTTTACTAAAGGACTTGAGTCGTTAGTTTAAAGTCTTTTTTGTCGTTGATAAGTATGGTCATACCGATTTGACTTTCTCTGAGCCTGTTAATGTTTTTAAAAATGTTTTTGGACCCGTTTTTGGCTTGATTTGCGCAAATGCGCTCGATGACAACATTATGACTGGATATTAAACAGTCCAATATCTTAATTAGTCTTTCTGCGCCGATTTTGGCAGGTTAATTGTTTGGTTGATACGCCAGCTGGCTATAAAAATAATGGTATTTTTTAAGTGTTAAACCTGTACGAGACGAAGCATTTTTAAAACAAAGCACTTATTTTGTTAAAGTAAAATCTGGAAATTAAAAGTTTACATCCCGTACAATAAACATGAAAGTTTTGCGATAATATTTAGACGCTTTAATATCTAACTCACTGTAGAAAGAATTTTAAATAATCGAATTCGATCGGTGATCATTCTATTAATGGGTACACTTTGAATTCATCAACGAATTATTTAAGCGACAATGTCGTAATTATGTCGGGATATTTTATCTTTTCAATAGTTTGCAGTAAATTCCGCTATCAGGTTTATTCTATAGTGATAGTATTTATTACATGTCTGGCCCATTTTAGGGTTCCTTACGCAAAAGGTGTCAACAGAACCCTATTACTAAACCTCCGCTATCCATCCGTCTGTCTGCCAGCTGGCTGTAGGTATCTTATGAACCGTGTGTATTTGGGTCCGTAGCATAATATCGAAAATCAAATTTCATAAGTAGGTACGAAATTCCTAACACAAAACTTCGAATATCAAAATCAAAATTCCTAAAGATGCATGTCCTAATGCAATTTTAACCGAATGATCTTATTTTCGAAAATCAATATTCCTTTGTACAAAATTCCTAATGACAATACTTGAAACTCAATATTTCTAATGCTCAAAATCGCTACGTGTAGTGACAATTCTTCGAATAACAATACATTTTAGGTATGCTAAAAACTCCACCCCTAATGAACGTAGCATAACTTCAAAAATTCAAATTCCTAATGTACTAGTTTCTAAAAAATAGCTGGAAAGTTATTCGAATCTTGTTTCCATAGAACTATTTTAGGAATTACGTACATTATGAAATTTGATTTTCAATATTATGCTACGGACCCGTATGTATTTCTATCGCCGCTATAACAACAAATAATAAAATTAAAATACAATAATGTTACGGAAACCTTCGTGTGCGAGCCCGACTCGCACTTGGCCGGTTATTTGTTGTAGTTTCGGATTAGCTGTTGCCCACGACAAAATGACTATTATAAATTGCGAGGTACATCTTATCGCTGCTTATGATTATGGCTATTATATCGTGCGCAAAAGAAAGATATTTTATTCTCTAACAAGACACAAATATTAAAAAAACAATGATTTACTGTCATTAGGTACAAAATAATGGAAAATCGTCCACGTAAAATTACAATTTTGAAGTTAGATCAAAAGTAATAAATAGTATCCAAAGTGAATTTAGTCAAAATATAATTGTGCTGAAAAGTCTTTATAACCAAATTTATTTTCGTTGTAAATTAATTAAGTCCCAATTGAATTTTGTCCATTATAAATTATGAGCAACATGAAATACGCACAAGCGAATGTAGTGTAATATGAATTAATATCATATAAATATAATATAAATTGTACATATTTCAGGTAGGACGTATTTACAATTGGTCATATTTCTGAGTGTACGTAAAAACAAATAGACATATTTTTTTCGACCAACATCATATAGGACAATTTTACGTTATTCGACGTTATTCAGGATGGAAAATTTTCCTATTTGTTGTATTTCACATGGTCATTTTTCTGAACTGACGTATAATTTCAAGTGGACGATTTTCCATTTGTACCTAATGACAGTAAATCAAAACAATGAAGGCAACAGGAAGAACACGGATTGTGTGTCATCGCGGCAGTGAAACAGACACTGGCTCAGCAAAATGCTGAGGTGTCAGACATGTAGGTAAGCACTGAATTTCGGGCATGGCTGAGATCCTACAGAGTAAAACCTTATTGTTTTTGACGTGTTTCCGTATTGTCATTTTGATAGCTCTTATTTACTTGACAGTAATGGCGGCCAAGTTGAAAACAATACCATAAACACGTCAAAGACAATATGGTTTTTCCGAGTTGAATACAAGCCTAGTACCGCCCTGCCCATTGTAAATCTTAACTGTTATTGTGTTTTCATTCGCTAATCTAAAAATAAGATTACGATTATGACGTCAAGGACACTAAACGCTAGTCATTGTGGAGCGATCTTGTATAACGTCTGGTATCTTATCTTTATATTACAAAACGGTTCCGTGACTTACTCACTGACTCACGCACAGTCTTAACCGCTGGGGTTGCACTAAGAAAGGATTTTTCGAAAATCTACTTTCTACAAGTAGAAATAGTGCGGGTAGCGGAAAACTAGCAGACGGTTCACCAGGCACTTTTTGCCTTGTACAGTGAAACTGTGGAACCAGCTCCATTAGGTGGTATTTCCAAGCAGTAATGACATGAGGGGCTAGACAAGGCGCATTACGCTAGCTAGCGTTTCTATTCGTTACGTTTTTAAACCAATCGCGTCACTTGTAGATGACGTGATACGAAAAGTCACGTGCTCTACCAGTGACGCGATTGGTTTACAAACGAAACGAATAGAAACGCTGGTTAGCGTAATGCATCTTGTCTAGCCCCTATGGGGCCTTCAAGAAAAGAGAATTCATTTCCCTAATTGGCGCCAATGGACCGACAATTCTTCTTCTCTTCTCTGGGCGGTGGTCACTTCCCATCAGCTGACCCGCCTAAATCTCTCATAAAAAAAAATAGTTCTACACGTACGAAGTCGAAGTCTGTATGTTTTTTGGTGTTTGTCACGCGACTACTCCATCAATTGGAAACCGATTTTGAAAAATCTTTTTTTGAGATTCGTGAGGAATTGAGAGAATTCCTCTAGTATTATAAGCATAATACGTATTATGCGAGAAGCGATGTCCGATCGTTGACTGGTAGATAATGCCTTATAGCATTAAGTCGACCATTTGTACTTTTTTCATTGTGTAATAAAGTTTAAATAAATAAACAATTAAGGCCCTGTCATCCCGGCTCATAGACACCTCCGGAGATCCAAGAGCTGGTGCTTACCTCTCCCAAAGGATTGGGCTAGCTATCCAGGGAGGTAACGCAGCCAGTGTCATAGGGACCATGCCGCGAGCGGACCTGCTAGAGGGGGTGTTCTTTTTATAGTGGTGATTATTATTTACGTCTTTAATATTTGAGTAGCTTAGTTTTTATTTCAATTTAAATAAGTTTAGTTTTAACTTTTAATTGTATTATATTAAATGTATTAATTTGGTAATAAATGTGTTAATTAATTTGAAATTTTATTCTCACACTATTGCAAGTTACCTATCCAATGCAGAAAACGCATTCCCTTACCTAGCACCTCCATAACTTCCTCGACACTTATTAAATCTTAAAATAATAAACCTTACATATTATAACACCGAATCAAACAAAAAACTGCCTACATAGTTATTAGAGTACTGTAATTGTATCGTCAACAAAAGGCGGCTTGCTGTTTGTTCCGACGGTACCGTAATTGGGGCGTGTATAATGAGCATGATACGCCGTTGTATTGTGCGGCTTTCTTTGCTGACGCTCCTTGTGATTTGCTACTGACGTACCGACCGACTAACTATAGATAAATAGGGATATAGAAGGTGTATAATTACGTGTTATTCTGAAACGTCAGAATTTCACACGTTGCGTTCTTTATAAATATAACTTACTAGTTTGTGTGCAGAGCGCCTTGGAATTGTGTTAGTTTTCGCAAATGCAAATAAAAATATGAGCGCCTTACTTTAAAAACGGAATAAAAAAAGAAATGGCTTGGTTGGTGCTAGAAGTAACTACAGAACCACCTATAGTAAGAAAACTCCTCCTTTTTTGAAGTCGTTTAAAAACACAAGACTAAGATATGTAGGAACAAGGAATACTAAGAATACTAAAAATACCGTATTGTTAGGACTCCGTGCTGTACCAAGATCCGACTCAGGTATCAGTGCAGCTCAAATGGTTTATGGTTGTAACATCAAGTTGCCAGGTCAATTTTTTTGTAACTCAAATAAAATAGTAACAGATCCACATGAGATGTTAAATAAAATTCATGAGACAATTCGAAGTTTGAAACCAAGACCAGATTGTCATCATAATAATAACAAATCCTTTGTCAGTACAGATCTAAAAAATTGTGATTATGTTTTTGTTCAAAAAATTGTAAAAACAGCATTAGAAACACCATATGAAGGACCATTTAAAGTTATCAAGCGAGATAATAAGGTGTTTAAGATTCAATACAAGGACAAACAAGTGAATATGTCAATAGATCGACTTAAACCCGCATATTTAATTAATGAAGAAGCTAACTCGTCACAAAATTTAAACACACAAAATACGACACAAGCGGATAGCGGAAACGCTATGCCCATGCCTTACGTCACACGCAGTGGTCGAGTGATAAAGCGGTCAGTAAAATTTAGTGACGAGTAAACTTCATTTGTAGCTATATAAATGTATGAACTAAGCAAATTTAATTGCGAAATAACAAAACTAAGTAATAAGCATTTAGGACACTAATGTAAGGTTACGTATCGAATAATTAGCACTTGAACACAAGCCCCGCTAGCATTAACACTATTGGTAATCATGGGTAATTGGGGTAGCAAGAAAGATTCTGAGAATACTGATAAGTCAAACACCGTTACGGCGCAAGCATCGGTACATATGGCTGGAATTGCATCGCAGTTAAACACATTCACTATTGTTATTATAGTAATCGTCGCAATCTTAGCAATACTCTTGATAGCAATGATATACAGAGGTTGCAAAAAGAAGGTGGACACGTGGTTCGTCAAACGAGTGAGAAAACTAGCGCAAGCACAGAACCAGGTTCAGACTGCTCCAGCCCAGCCGCAACAGATAATTTTGACAGTGTAATACAAGTTTAAAAAAAAGTAAATTCAGTGCAGTGCAAACCGTTCGATACGTAACTTAAGTTAAGATTGTTAATATACTATGTACTAATTCTATTCTTAAAAAAGCAGCATAAACAATAGGCAGGCATCGATGACGAATAGCCTCAACTATGTCGCGCAAAACAATGTAGTGTGTTTAGTTTCATAAGTCACCATTACGTAAGTAAGTGAATTGTTCATTTATTCTAAGGGAACATAAAGAAAACATCATTGTACTTGAACAACAAATATATTTCAGAATAAGTTGGAAATTTTTATATAAAAATTTTTGTTTTAAGGGGGGACGACTGTAGGAACAAGGAATACTAAGAATACTGTCGTCAGCATTTAGCTCGCCTCGCGGCACGAAGTAGCGTTGGGACGCGGCACGGTTCCCCAGTCGTCTCCCGAGCGTGTACTAGCTTATATGTGTCAATATACTTATAATTAAATAATTGTGTTTAATTAAAGAGCTCCCACATTAGAACCCTAAAAGATACAAAAAGAAACAGAACGATATTCGTACCAAATCGAACTTTACCCTTTATAGAGTTTTTAGCTAAATTGAGATGAAATTTTTAGCACAAAAGCGGTCTTATAGTTTTAATGTCGTCATTTTATTTTTATTTTAAACAGTTAAGTACAACCGTTATTGTTCGAAAATATTTTCATCATATATTAGGGTAACAACAATATACGACAATTAGGGACCAGTCTCAATAAGATAACATCTACAAACGTACAAAACGCCCTTTTAGCGTGTAATATGACACCACATATTTGTATGGCCGGGAGCGACTGATAGTTATCTAAAAACATATTATTTTTCACTCAACTAGCCTTATTGTTGACTGATAGTTATCAGGTTTGTGCAACGCGTGTGAAGGACGCATTTGGACGATTTTAATCGATTAAGTTGAGCAAAAGCTTATTATGAAGCAATTTCTATTGAAAACTATGAGAATTTATGTGTAGTTATTGGACAGTTCTTTATAAGTTTCTTTTGTGATGTTTTGTTATAGTTTTTAAGTAGGTGAAGTTTGTATTTAAATTTATATTAACAATAAGTAAGGCAATAAGGCGTAGGTTTTGGTATAAAATGGTTATAAAATGTAGGTACATATCGAGGCGTAATTGTACTTTGCATCTGTTTTAATCTGTAACTCGAATGAAATCTGAAGCTCCTCAAGATTGTATTATTTGAACTGTGCTATTTTTTTCAATGCTGCTAGTTTAAGTTTCATTTTTTTGCAAAAAAATAAATGTGCACAAATTGTTTTAGGTAATATTTACAATAAGTACATATATATTACTAGATAGATAGAAAATAGGCTGCGCGGCTAATCTACCAGCACATCCCAATGTCTTCCTTCCTTCCCCGAAAGGAGAACTACTGCTGAGAACAATCGCCTTAAGAAACTCAATCCAGTCTCCTAATACTTAATGAATGTTTAAGTGTGCTTAAATATTTAAAACATGAAAATGCAAATATTTTAGCGTTGCATTGACACACAAATATTAAATCGTCGGAGACAGCGATGTTCGATTGTTACCAAATATGAAGAAAACCACGATAATCCCAATCAACGTTGGCGCCAAGTTATTGTTAAAATGTTTTTGTATCAAGTGACAATTATAAACACCAATGAATGACGCAAACAGGATCAAACCGCAAAAACCGTAAATCTCACGAAAATCAACACCGGCCCCGAACCGGACACAACCGTAAGGAAGTAAACCGACACTTCCACCAAAATCCTATTATTTCCCAAATCCATTGTCACCCTTGTTAACGTGATATTTTTGTTTCCCAAACACGAAACTTTTGGTCACCCTAACAGATAAGATCTTGAAATTTGATCAGCTTATTATAGCGATATTTGCTATTTTTCGGCTTTCGGCTTTTCTTTTCCGAATTCAATAAGTAACAACTCCAATTTAACAGTCAGCCTAAATAACACCTTACTAGAATAATGATATGGAAGTTTATGCAATAACAGTTTAATAGTAGATGCGTCGTTTTTTTTGTTTTCGGCCTTTGTTGGCCGAGATCGCTGATAGCTTTGTTCGGCTAATGCGTGTCAAGTTACGACGAAGTTTGTTTTTGATCGAGTGATATGTAACTGTCATTTTATTGTGAAAGTAATAAAAATAAAATGATCTAACCGGGTTTATGGGTCTGGTCAAGATTTCGGGTAGCAAACCAAACCAAAGGTGAAATTAAAATTTAAATCGGTCAAGAAATACGAATGATACAAGCATTTTAAACTGCTAATTAGACAGCGATTAGACTGAGAGATCCGATATGCACTGTGACGTCATGTAACACGCACATATAAACTCCATATTAAATTCTCTTTTGCTAGAAAGAGATAGGAACAAATCTTTGTTGGCTTATATCTTGGTGATTTTTATAGCTATTCAACAAATGATTTTTCTCAACTGTTTGTTACATGAATCGGCTTTTATCGAAGATGTGAAAAAAGTGATGAATATTCCCTTTTGAAGTTTATCTGACTAGCGACTAGAAGGTTGCACTCTTGTATTATCTAGCCGCGATTATAAAAAGGATTAGAGGTGACAGTTTTACCATATACATACGTCAAATTGCATATGAATTGACAACTATTCCAATCCCAAACTAATAGCGGTCCAGGGATTCTCTTTGGGTTTTTGACAAGATGGCGTCGCTTTCTTAATTGTTTTTGATTTTTTGCATATTTTGTTGTTTAATGGATAGTAATGATGTATTAATATGCAGTAAATTAACATTCAAATGTGCAGTATAATGAAGAATTCAAGTTTGAACACGTATCGCCTTTGGAAGGATTGCTCCAAGAAAATCCCATCTGGTCTTCGTAAAGTTCTACCTACATCGCTTCACGGAGGCTAGAGGATCACCGAACAACGTCGAATTATGTTTTTTTTGATATCTATATGTAACTCCTAACCTTGACACTGGCAGAATTGTCCCAATGGATGGACAGAGGCCATTTAATAAAGAATTGAATTGAATAGCGGTCCATAACAATTAAGACGCGATGCAAATCTTCGTACTTGTGTATCTGTGTGTCTGTCTGAAGCGTCTCGTAGCTCCCAAACGGATGGAAAATAAGGATGCGTTTTTTTTTAAAGAAATTGAGTTAAATTGGTGTGGTTCTTAGCTAGGTTTCATGAAAATCGATTGGACTTTTTTATCTATTAATATATTTATGGCAATTAGAAGCCAAACCAGCAATAATATAATTATACACATTTGTTAATATGCTTTTGACACTTACACGATCTTAACGATCCATGTGATTTTTCATTATTATCAGTACCTAATTCAGAAGCTAGAGTTGAGCATCTGACTTTTTTCCAAGTACATTAACTAACTCGACTGTTCAAAACTGCATAACCTTTGAGTGTAAATTTTGGGCTACTTCTAAACCGTACAAATTTACCACTCCGTAGTAAATGCTAATTAAGAAAAACGATGCGAATGGAGTTGGTAGCAAAAGCTAGTTCATCATAGCGTATGTTTTCTTGTTGCCGTGATAGAGCAGCAATATTTTGTACAAGGCGAGAAATGCGGCAGCTACCATAAAGATACTACCAAAATTGATAATAAAAAGTCATACAAGCATATGCAACTTTATACACTTAAGTCATTTCATTTTAAACAGCGCAGCAACGTTTCAAGTCAAAAGATCGAATCTACAATCAAGATATTAAAACAAATTCAACTCTAATCAGCTATCATATATTTCATATTTGCAATAAACCTAAAACGAACGCGTCCTTTTCCTTAAAAAAGGCATACCGCACCGCCTTTACAACTAAACAGGCTGTATGACTATGTTATTTCTATGTACATAAGCTTTTCTGTGTTGGATAGTTTAAGTAGATACACTGATCTGGTCCGTCCGTCTGTCCAGATGGCGTGAAATTGCCCCGGGAGATACGAGATCTCTATTACACTCGGCTGACACTTGACCTGGGGTGGCTAGGCTTTGGAAGTTTACTGGGACAATCCTATTTTTTTATTTAATATTGAGAGCATTAAATTGGCTTCACTATAATGCTTATGGCATGCTTAAGATAGCTGCTGAATTAACATGATGCGATCCACTAAGTATATATAATTATGTCATTATTTGTTGAAATTGGGTGATTTTCTCAAATAGTTTCAGTAGGGAATAGTTTATGAGTTTATGTGACCTATGTCACTCTCTTGTTTTTTCTTAATTCGTTTTACTCTGGGATCTGTTCTGTATTTAGTACGTCACAGAAACACAAAAATCAAAAAGTGATAGTTTGACATGGTTATGATATAATATTATATGAAAGCAGCCATTAAGTTTTTTTTTTCGTTTAACAATACTTTGTCCACAATTTCCCTTAAACCAATGTAACCCTACTGGTCTACCGCTTCGGCAGACCAAAGGCAAGTCCAGTTTGACCACAATATCCACCTCACGCTACTCCCACACAAAATAACACACAACACCCATACGCTTAAGGCTACAATCGCTTGGACACAAATCATTGCCCATCTGTCAGTTACATATCTATGCTTTAATATAGAAAGAACTCAACTCGAAAACAAATGAAGAACGATTCAGAACTTTATTCAAATAAAATTCTAAATTTAAATGCAATAGCAGTTCTATTTAAGTTGATTCGCTTTTGTTTCGAAAGAGATTTTTCGCTTGATGGCCGCGCTCTAGCTGTCAGTTGATTTTGACATTTGACGCGCATGCGCTACTGAGAGCTCGGAACGGGTGCGTTCACGATCTGCCAGTCACACTGTTTTGGTGCGTTCGTGTTTTGTGGCTTAACATTCTTGGACGAGCGGTTTTTTGTTTGAAATTGAATATCTGATAGACTAGCGTGATGTTTTGTTAGTGTTGTACATTTGTTTGTTACACATTAAAATATTACGCTACTACTAAAAATCAATACAAAACTATAGTAATAGGAGATCAGAGCTCTGTTCAACTCGGTAAAACCATATTGTTTTGAACTCTGCAACCATTACTAGCACATAACTAAGAGCTATCGTAACGTTGACAAATACGGTATGGTTTATAGGCTGTGGTAGCCAAATATTAGTCTTACGTTAAAACCACGTGCAGTTCCTAATTTGTTGACTTGCAAACTGCCGAGTTATGACAAAAGTATAGTAATCTACCAGGGCAGCAGGGTCGGTGAGAAGGTTATGTAGTTTGGGAGGGAATCTGTTCAGGGGGAATGGTATAGTTACAGAAAGAGCTTAATACGGGCCCATGTGTGCTAATCGCTCGGGAGACGATAAACGGCGCGTGATTCGCGATGCGCGTACGCATGTGCTTAGGCATAATTGTAATAATCAGATTAGTTACTTTTATCATATCGTATGCGTCAATGTGTAAAGTCCCACGTATCTATATCGATCAAGGAATTAAATTACGCAAATTGACCTAGTCATGAACTAAGCTCTAGGCTTGAAAATATCAGCAAAGGAAAACTTGACTTTGTACTCTTGTAACCATGTCATAATAATGTCGGGGGATAATCTCTAATAAATTGTAGCGGAAGGACCTTGTGCGAGGACAGTCCGGCTCGCTACCACCATCTTATTATTTTAACGCAAAGCAGCAGTGTTCGCATTCTTGTGTTCCGGTGTGGGGATAAGACAACTGGTGAAATGAGTAGCATAAAGGCATTCCATCTTAGTCTTCATGGTTGACAACGCATTTGCAATGTTAAGATTGCAATCTCAAGATTGTAGTATTAAAGATAAAGATAAAAGATGTTTATTCAGTAAGTAGGCCGCACGGGCACTTTTACACGTCAAAAATCTACCAGCGCTTCGCAAGAGACCACTGCTGAGAAGAAACGCCGCAAGAAACTCAACAGTCAGTCGTTTTTTAAATATTGCTTATGATAAATGATATTATACAACGAAAAAAAAAACTTAACCTAGCATTATATAAAACAATGAATGTAACAAAAAAATATATGAATAAATATAACATGCGTAGTTGAGCAGGAAAATGTGTCAAAACTCAAAATTTCTACAAGAACTCATAAGTAGGAAATATAAAAAATAAATAAAAATTATACTTACCTATGACGGTGCAAAACAACACATAAAAAGTTTCGATACATTCTCCTACAGAAACCGTGTCCCCTAGACAATACACAATGTTTTACATATTTGTATGATTCAGTTATTATGAAGATATTTAGGTGTTTAATTTGGTGTTTAATTTAGTGTTTAATTTAGGCCAAGCATTTTTATCTGTTAGATAGTCTTCGACCCTATAGTAAGCTTTAGACATCAACGACTTTTTCAAGTAATTTTTAAGTACTGGAAATGGTAACTTTAAAACTTCGTCAGGTAATTTATTATAGAAATGAATGCATGACCTACAAATGATTTATATACCTTACGGACACGAATTTTTTTATTAAGAATGCCTATGTCTATGGTCCCACTTTATCAACAGGTTGCTTGTGTGGCCTTCTTCAGGCCATAAAAAAATACCAAGACCCAAACTGCTCTAGGCTTACTTGTACTTATATGGGTACTATAGGTAGAGATAAACATACTCAAACAAAGAAATACGTTCTTAAATAAAACATCTAAGACTCGCGCTTGTCATACAAACATAATATTAGTCCTTACGCAAGATCGAACCTGGAACCGCTGGCTCCGCAGGCAGAGCCGTCGTCAAGATGGTTTTATAAAGAAACTAAAGAGCATTGGTTACTTGTGGTGGATGCTTTTTTTATTTTTATTTTAGTGTAAATATGATTTTTTTACATATTTAGTACCATAATCTAAATGTCGCCAAACTGTGTGTCAGTTTGTAGTTGCAGCGTCCGTGCCCTCATTCCCTGTCCTCAGTCTAATTAGGCGACACCATAGTTTACGTGGCAGGTTGAAACAGACTGGTTTGGATCCATGGCTTGCAAGACAAACTCGGTTGTGCCTGCACTCCACTCGTCCGTCGTCGTATATTTCATTTGACAGGCCAACCCCAAGGTTTGCCCCAAGGACCGGTCTTCCGCCGCTTTTGTCCATCGGTTTCCCAAAATTAATTAGGTCCAAATAAAGAATATAAATTCGACTATAGGGTGTTATAGAGGCTAACATTTAAACTCAATAAGCGTAGCATCCTACAATAAACTAATGTTGACAAACTTAGCCCATTAAACTCTTTACCTAATAACGGCCTGCACACGTAAAGTTCGGACCGCGGGAAACCAAGTCCCAATCTTCGTTCCGAACCGTACGTGTAAATGCTATTGTAAAATAGTAAAATATGTACGGTTCGGAACGAAGATTGGAACGGCGCGTGGCGTTTCCCGCGGTCCGAACTTTACGTGTAGAGGCCGCTAATACCTGATATGATAACAGTCGATAGGCGTGAAAGTCGTTAGTCATGACAACGTCAATGATTATTATAATATATTCAAAGTTTGTTCAGTCTGTAAGCACTTAGAAGGTAGCCTGTACTTCGGGTTTGTACTTCTCTCTTACTCGTTCTTAATAAGAGATTAGAGTGTATGAGAGACAAGTAAGAATCGCACTGTAGGTACATGGTTACATAATCCGATTTACTATAATTAAATGTTTTAAAATAATTAACTAACACTTCCTATGACCTGTTCTAGACGAAATTAAATATTGGGACCACCCTCATTAATCATTTAATAATAAATATTTAGAAAACTACAGTCGAATTGAGAACCTCCTCCCTTTATTGAAGTCTGTTGAAAAAGACATAAAAATCGGTTGACAATAGGGAATATCTATGTTTTTTTTTCACAGCTTCAATAAAAGCTGATTCATGTAACAAACAGCTGAGAAAAACATTTTTGAATAGCTATAAAAATAACCAAGATATGCCAACAAAGACTTGTTCCTATCTCTTTCTAGCAAAACATAATTTTACGCGAAGTTTATATGGCAATGACGTCACAGTGCACTTCGGATCTCTCTGTCAAATTAGAAGCTTAAAATGCATGTAAGTTCATTCACATTCTCCATTTTTTTAATTGATCGTATGCAAAGGCAAAGTTAACCAATAAATAATTTCCAAGAAAAGTTGTAGTTTCAACTCCATGTTATTGAATCGTCGTTCAAAACGTCACGAGCAACACCGCGTGCAGTCATTACGTCCTGAATACTGCATGAGCTGGACAACGTAATAAATAGCTACATTGCAACATACATCATAATATTTTTCAATAGAACAGGGAAGGCGAGGATGCGCTTGTAACTTTAATTTAAATTTAATAGTATAACCCCAAAGAGCCTGGCCAAATTGCTACGGAACCCTCATCTTACCAGCTAACCATGCCCAATGTTTCAGGGTTAGACAGTAGTTGCTATTATTAGCATAGAGAGAGAAATTTTCCGCATTTGCATTCCATATGTTATATTGTGTATTGTATGGGCCTCGGAGTTTACTTAGGTACTATCAAAAGCACGTTTTATAAAGCTACAAGTTACAATTTTACAGGTCTAAACTGGCAACACTGCTCAAATGGCTGGTCTTCATTGGTAGAGGTTGTGTCAAATGGAAACTTTTAACCGTTAATTGTAATTTGTAGTTTTATAAAACAGGCCCCAGGTGGCTTGGGTTTTTGCCTACAAATGAAACACAACGGCTAGAAAACCAAAATAATTTTCGGTCATTCATAGCATAAAAAAGCCACTGCTGGCGCAAAGCCGCCATTTAAATTAAGATACTACTCGTCGGTGAAGTTTGCCACTTTTCTCTGTTCTCCGCCAGCTTTTTCACCCGGTACGACACGACATTGGCCTTCTGTCTTATTTGGCTAAAATAAGTAAGCCTAAGTCTTCCTCTTTTTTTTTACTTTTACTTAACCCTCCAGGATGTTCAAAACGGAACTATCGTGCCGTATCAGGGGTCCCATCATCTTTCCTCTTCTATATGTTCTATAGTTTTTTCCCATCTTCAAGACATTGTCGTTGGTTTTCTTTTCTGCTAGCTAATACATTTCATTATCCGCTAACATTACAGTTAGCTATTTGCAGACAAACTAAAACGAATGTTCCTACTCCATCACATCTCTGTTCCGTCATAGCGTTGCGATCAGCCATCAGGTGTCACTTCCCGCGCGTCCCTGCATATTTAACTGCCCTGTCCCTCGTAATACCTACCAGTACTTTCACCTGAACTCCAGTCCAAAATCAAAAGGGAGTGTGAGCATTATAGAATTCTCAAACTCATACTACGTTTTTCTTTTAGACGGTGCGGCTGTGTATCTTTTTTGTTGTAATTTGCATTTGGAAACGCAGTTTTTTTTTAAATATAAAAATAAATTATTGTAAAAGAATAAAAGGATAATGCAAAAGGGGTGTGAACGGACTGGCCAAATTAGCAACTTTTTACAGTGTCATAACATAACGTTATGTACTATACGAAACTGTTTTGTGACGTCTCAACTTTAATTTATAGAACACATCCTTTTGGCTATCAAAATTACATAAAAATCGAACACAAAAACTAAGTTTCGCTATTTTCGTCCACCAATAGGTTGAAGATAGATAGGTCTACGAGGCCATACAAAACAAATAAAAGTGATAGCCAAGATCGGGCTATTGATCAGTGGGCAGACCATGGAAGAGGATGGATTTAAAGGAGAATGGGCAAATATGTCACCGGATAGATTTTTAAAATATAAACCTTTTACTATGGCGGGTAGGTAAGTAGTACATACATACATACCTTCACGCCTGTAAGCCCAGAGTGGGGTAGGCAGAGCTACAGAATTACCAACAACTCTAAAAACTTGTTGATAATTCTGTAACCACGTTTAGCACAATTAGGCTTAGATGTCTACCAGTGTATTAGTGACAGGTTGCAAGCCCATCGCCTAACCAAACTACAAGCCTTTATTCCCTTAGTCGCCTCTTACGCTTACGACATCCACGGGAAGACATGGAGTGGCACTATTCTAACCCGGCAACCACTCGGGGTTAAGGTAAGTAGTATATAGTAGTGAAAAGTTATCACCGCGTAAAGACATGGGAAAATTCAAACAAACTTATCCACATGTTTATGGTGATATTCTAGTTTAATTTAAAAATGAAACATTCCGACATTATTTTGTAAACACTTGAGATTATTTCTTGAAAAACTCGACCTTTATACGTTTCTATCGTTTCTAAATATACAGGGTGTCCTAGAACTTCGCGTAGTTAAGGAAAATGAAGCCTCTTCTAATATAGTTTTAACTGTACTATTTTATTTAATAATTTATTTAAAAATATGTTTATTCGTTTAGGAGTTATTTATTAAAGTTCTAATGATACTGGTATAGAACGCTGCCTTGGCTAAAAAAAGCTTTAAGTCATTTGTGATTCCAAAACTCGATGTTTAATCCTCAATAACGTAGCAATGTAGAATAAGAATAAGAATAAGAAATGTTTTAAAAATAATTGAATCAGGTACATCATAATTCCAAAATATCAACGCATTTGAAATAAATCTATACTTTACAAGCCACTAAAGCATTTCTCGTTTTTCAATCAACATTTTTGACTCGTTGTACTACGAGTGTAAAATTATTTACGAGTATCAATAAAACCTTAATAAATCTTAAACTTATTAACATACCGGAAAATAAAAAATCATTTTCTGGACCAGTATAGAAGGGGCTTCCTCGTCCTTGAATTCGTCAATTTCTGGAACACCCTGTATACTTCACCTTATCTTATGGAAGAGCACCCTGTTCATTCGTGCTAAGTTCCATCTTATCTCCTATTGTTAATATTGCACAATAGTTTTACAACATTGTGAAATACTGTCACGTGCTACAATCGATTTATTTTGTCAACTTTCATCACGATATATTGATAAACATTATCTATTTCAGGGACTCCACTTTTTTCGGAAAATCGTAATTGCTTTTGACGTACAGTGAGTAAATCATTTTATTCACAATAGTAACACACAGACAAAAAAAGTAACAAAAATAAAGGAAAATACGATATGTATTGCAAGTGTTGCGAAATGGTCCCAACTCAGCATGTGCTGGCTGTGAAGTCAACGCTGGTCTATTATGACATGACATGCTATCTTATTGTTTTTAACTCGGTAACCGTTACTGTTAAATAAATAAGAGCTATTGTAACGTTCAAGCAATATGGTTTTACCGAGATGAATAGAGCTCTTCATCTTGAGTTACGTCTCAAGATACTTCAAAGTAAAGTCATGTCATAGAAAACCGTCGCTTCTGACGACTGGAGACCATTTTTTACCCGAACATGTTGTTACATGATAAAATCTACGACCTCGATATTTTGACTTATGTACAGTTCACCCTTTTAGCTAAATACTGAACAAAAGTAGTTATGTCAATGGAATAAGAATAACCATTTAGCAGAACGTGTTAAGTCTAATCTACAGTTCAAAAGGAAGCTTACAGAATGGCTACCTACTATGCAAATGATTTTACACATTGTATGTTTTTTTCTTAATAATTATTGTACGTCCGAAATTAGCAAACGGTTGGAACCATCAATGTTATGATTATGACATGTAATTTATTTATTTATTATAAAATCTTCAATTAATTATTTATTTATTTATTTATTTATTTATTTTGGGAAACAAACAGGCAAATACAGCACACAGAGATAATTAATTTAGACAATTCGTAAGCCAAAACAGTTTCCACTTATAACTAAAACATTTAATACCGAATAACGAATGTACACAGTTTGATAATAAATACTCATCTTATCTTATCTGTCCCTTAGTTCTCAGGATTGGCATGCTTGATAATGTAGAATTTCAAAACTTTCCTTACCACCATTACTTAAAAGCATTTTTTTTTAAATGTATTCGAAATACGAACCGTACTTTTCAAAGGCCCTGATCGCGTTTAATACGATGAAAAAACTGTTAATTTACCCGCAAGTTAAGTAGTAATTACAGTTAATTAGAGTCGGGTACCAGGCGTGCATAGCCGAGTAGGCAATGTAGTAAACTGTGACCACAACACTTAAATAGGTGGCTTTTTTCCTCCAATCGCTGTCAGCTGGCACCGCTCCCAGGGCTGACTTACAGGGGTATATTGGCTTTATTTGCTCATACCACGTCCATTGATGCTTTTTAATGATGTGAATAAAGTGTTAATGTATGAAGGAGGCACTCAGGCCACCTGATAGTAAGTTGACTTTGACTACATTTGCAACCCGAGGTAGTCCTCAGATCGAACCTTCCATTTTAGTAGATGGAAGGTTCTTGTGTGATTTCACTATCGTCTTACAACATTACCAAAACACACCTTTATTTACCACCTGCTTAAAGCTACTCAATGTAAGTGACTTGTCATTTCTGTTTACCTAGCATAATTCATGAATCAAGAAAATCGAATGAAGTTTAACTAAATAACATCAGGAAAGACGTCCACGTTCGGACCTTCTCTTTATTAATCTTGTCACCACGTCAAATTTCATTTAGCCAAGCTATAAGGAAAACATTACCTTTTTACCCCGTCATTGTACTTCGAGCCATCCTAGACCCCCGTTTTACAAAACGAAACTCCCTCCCTTCCCCCTTGTTTCCATAATATAATAATCCACTAGAAAATGCCAGCGATTAAACGGTGCGGCAACCACTTATTAGCGTTCGTCGTCGAATAATTCCGTAATTCCTCGAGAAACGGAAAACTGTTATTTATACGCTTTCAAAACAAAATGGGATAACTTGTACACAGCTTTTATTGTTTTACCAATTTAAACATAAGCCAGAGAGTTGATTTTACTTTGACGGTTTGGTGGCAGATGTGTGATTTCGTTTTGAGGGTAGATTTGTCGTGGGGACACGATTAATAGTTTATGGCTGTTCAGGTTTTTTTTATAGTTTGGGTAAATACGGTGGAAATGGTTTTGTTTTAGTGGGTTATTATAGGTTTGTTGTGGATAGGTTAGTTTGACTATAATCATAAGAAGAAAAAGAACTTTAAAATGTTAAAGCCATTTCTAAGCAGACAGGTATGTATTTTTGACGGGTGGTAGGACAAGTTCCTTCCTTTATAGGATCTGTATGGAGCATTACCAGCATCCTATTCTTAAACCATGTCTCCAAGCTGCAGTGTCTGCACTGTTATGAATAGAAGCACTACCTACCTTTTGCTCACTTTACTCTAGCGTAAAAGTAAACTTTATCCGCTTTGGAACAGTGATTTTATTGAGACTAAAGGTGTGTGCGATTGAGGATACAACCCATACAACCATTTTCGAGAAGTCAATAGTTGTCACAGACTTGGTAAAGGTGGTAGCAGTGTCGAAACGCATGTATGGGTTGCTTAATATCCATTCCAAATTCATCTTAATTCACGCAACCGTTTCAGCACGGAGTAACTAACATAATATGTCTATTATGTTTGTTACTCCTTTGTCAAACACCTTTAGTCTCGACAAAATCACTGTTCCCGTAGGATGGTCAACCCGGATCTGGGGGCACGGGAGTGCCCCCGCCATAAAGTTTACTTTTACCTGTATGTGGTCACACACAACCGGTAAAATTACTAGCATAGATAGGCATTCCACCTTAGTCCTCAGCGTTGGCAACGCATTTGGAGTCTTAAGATCGTAGTCTTGAGAACGCAAATGTGTATGGGTCACAGATCCCACTTACCATCAGATGGCCTGAGCGCTCGTTTGTCTTCTCCATGTGTAGAAAAAAAATCTCTCACATTATTAACAGAATTCACTTGACATTAACGAAATCACTCGATCAAAAATGGTTCTCACACAAGTTCTGAAATCTTAAACAAATAAAAGTAACATTTCGATACTTTCCAAATTCGCGAGTAACATTTAAACACCCACTTACATGTTCAATAGAGTGACAACAACGCTCCGCGGGGGACAGTCTGTCCGAATCACTTCAGAACGTGTGGATACACTCGCAAGAGGTTCTCATAGTGTTATATGACTTCTTGAGTAGGTTAAATTGTATAGAAGTTACCAAATTTGTATGGAAGTTATAAATAATTAATTTAAAAAGGTATTGTTGTAAAAATGGTTGGTTTTAGCATTCCTGTGGAGTTTGGATTATTGCTCGTGAGAAATGCTCAAGTCTTTTCATGAGATCACGAAATATTCAAGTGGTACCAGCTCAGCATGTAACTATAATTTTCATTTCAACGCGAATAAAATTTGCGATTTATTTACATCAATTTGCAAAATTATGACTCTATGAAATTGTAAGAAAAACAGTAAACAAAATTGTACACACATCAAAAAAGTCTTGGAATACTCAGTATCCCAAACAACCTTAGACAAATTTGATGTTTTGACTCAGTAGTAATATGCCTATATTGAAATGTTCAAAACTGTCTGAGGATAAAAAATATCCCTAGGCACTTTTGATGTGTGTAGTTAAAAAAATAATGTTAAGTACATTACTTTAAGTTAAGCTAAATTAAAAATTAAGTACGAAAATAATTATGTTTACAAAATAAAACTACTAGTCTTAGGTTACTACTAGTCTTGTATATAACTAAATTAAGGCTAACGTTGCTTGTGTGAGTAAAAGTGAAAGAAAAGAGTAGAGGAATATAATATAGTGCTTTCAATTCAATTCAAAAATGAAAAAGCATTAGTATGCTGTCTAATAACGTAACAAAAATTAATTGTTGAGTCACTATAACACCCTGTCACAAAACACCAACGATCAATTTCAACGTAATTCCCTTTCTTCTGACATGAAGCTGTCATTACGACACAGTTCTATAATGACAACGATTCCTTGACATTACCATGATCGATTCCATTTACAAAATAATTAAAGGCCTTCCTTTTAAGACTTACGAATATTACATCACATCGACGACCAGAACACAGCACCTAACTAGTCTGTTTGTCAAAATACCTTGTAATCTTACAAGTTACAAACGATTCTAACCGAAGCACGCTTCGACGTAATTTGCCAACTGTCAACTCTCACGATCACCGATCGTCGATTACTAATTCACGGACACTACTGACTTCCCACGGGTTTCAGTTGAATGCCCAGGACTTCTATCGGGGGTAGAAAAGTCTGAAAGGGAATACGAGCACTGATTGTGGAAGCTTCGTTTATTATAATTTATAACGAGACAACGGACGAGTGTAATTAAATTGCTTTGAGTTACGATCTACTTTCAAATTGATGCAGTTCAGTGCAGTGTTCGTCAGTGCAAGTTGTCAAATTCAAATTCAAATAATTTATTTGTTAAACATAGGTGTAAACATAGATGTAACATCGGCTTAATTAGGATACAAATGCCGTTAGGCATACAAATAGCTAATTACCATGCAGCATGCATTCTTACAGACTAAATATACATTTTGACGTTTTTATTTACAAATATAATACTTTTTTCACATCTTAATTATTTAAATATTCTTGTATGGAATAAAAAGCCCTATTAACTAAAAACGTATACAATTCTTTTTTAAATAGCGACACATCTTGTAGTTTTAAGACAGTTTTCGGTAATTTATTATAGATCTTTGACGCCATTCCGAATATACTTTTCGATAGAAGTGCGGTTTTGTATGGTCCATTGTTTATTTTTCCCTGCATGCGACTACTATTAAACTTAGGGAAGTTGTGTCGCTTGAAAGGTTTTTCATGACAAGGAGAAGGCGTCGAGCATACAGTTCACCTGAGGCCCTTGCCAAGATGCATTACACTAACTAGCGTTTCTATTCGTTTCGTTTTTAAACCAATCGCGTCACTGGTAGACCACGTGACTCTTCGTATCACGTGATCTACCAGTGACGCGATTGGTTTAAAAACGAAACGAATAGAAACGCTAGTTAGCGTAATGCATCTTAGCAAGGGCCTCTGATGGTGAGTGGGATCCATGTGGGATCTGAGAACCATAGATATTTCAATTTTTAAAACTACAATCTCAAGACTACGGTCCTGAGATTGTAATCTTAAAGACTACAAGGTTGGTTGTCTTATCCCCACACCGGCACTGCTGCTTGGCTTAGTTAAAGGATAAGATGGTGGTAGCGATCTTATACCACCACTAAAGTGATGAAAAATTGTTCCTAAGGGCTGATTTTACAATCTCGAGAACACGATGTCAGATAAATATTAGCTCTGTCCTTCTTTCATTTGGCAATTTTAAACATCAGATACTTTCCTCGGGATTGAAAAAATCGGCCCTTAGTATGTTGTTTTTATATATTTTTACCTCAGGTTGGGTAAAGGCCTCCTCCAAAGATTTCCACTTCTCTCTGTCCTGCGCTGTTAGCCACCAGTTAGAGCCAGCGACTTGTTTGATCTCGTCGTCCCATCGAGTAGAGGGTCTTCCTCTCCGTCTTTTCCCTTGAGGTCCTCTCCATATGGTGGTATTGAAGGTCCATCTATTGTCACTGAGCCTCGCTATGTGACCGGCCCACTTCCATTTTAACTTTTGTGCGTAGCTCAAAGCATCAGTGACTTTAGTTATTGCTCTTATTTTTGTGTGACGGATCTTATCTAGTTTTTTTACCTTAAGCATGCTTCTTTCCATTGCTCGCTGACAGGTTGTAATTTTTTGCATGGCTTTAGATGTAAATTTCCATGTTTGGCACCCATATGTCAGGCATGGTAGGATGCTAGAGTTCATTGTCCTAGTTTTCAGATTTAAGGCCATGTTACTCTTGAAAACATCTTTCAAACTCCAGTATTTGTTCCATGTTCGCTGTACTCTTCTTTCAATCTCAAGTTCATTGTTTTCTTTTACAAAGCTGATTGTTTTTCCTAAGTAAATACATTTATCTGTGTATTCTAGTGGATTCCCATTGACTTTTACCTGTTTTTTGTTACTGTTAGTCATTGCCATGGTCTTAGTGAGATTGATTTCAAGTCCCACATTGGTGCTAGCTTTTTGTAGATCTTCAATCATGAGCTGCAGTTGTGAGCTTGACTCGGATAATATTACTAAGTCGTCGGCGAAGCGTAAATGACTTAGAAAGGCATCCCGTATGTGAATTCCACGTTTGCTCCAATTCAGTTTGTTGATGACGACTTCGAGTATAGCTATAAATAATAGTGGCGACAAAGGGTCGCCCTGTCTCACACCTCTCTTTATGGGGAAGCTCGGGCCCAGTGTATCTAGCTTTATTCTACCGATGTTGTTGTTATATATGTTTCTCATGACTCTTATATACACTTCGCTTACTCCCAGGTCTTTCAAGCTTCGCCAAACACTGTCGTGAGTTACCGTGTCGAAGGCTTTTTGGTAGTCAATGAAACCGAGATATAGTGGTCTCTGTTTTTCACGATACTTCTCTATAATTAATTCAAGGGTATGTATATGATCCATCGTGGAGAAACCCTTTCTAAAGCCGGCCTGCTCCACTGGTTGTCTTGCTTCGATTACGGGGCTGATTCTTGAATTAATAATAGCGGAGAACAGCTTGTACAGGGATGGCAGCAGGCTTATAGGTCTATAGTTACCTATATCTTTTGGGTCTCCCTTTTTATAAATTAAGATAATATTAGATTCGGACCATTGTGTGGGTGTTTCAGATTTCTGTAATATCAAGTTGAATAGAACGGCAAGCGGTGATGCCAGTATATGGTAGGCTGTCTTTAAAGCTTCGTTTAGTATGTTATCTGATCCAGGGGCTTTTTCTAATTTTAGCCTTTGGACCTAACCTGGGGACCTAAGCTTAATGCTAGAAATAGATATAGATAACTAGACATAAGTAATTTAGCATTAAAAGAAACAGTAACTTAAGTATGTATACCTAGCAATTAGTTTAGTACGTAATCAATTTAGAAACTAAGATGAAAAATGTAGATTAGCTTATAGCTTGGTCAAATAAAGGCTTTTATTTTATTTATTTATTTATATATTTTTACCTACTCTGTATCCGAGTGTTATTTTGCTGTTGTACCAACGTATATCTACCTATATTATGTTATATTCCGTTTTATGTATTCAATCTATTTATTTGGACGACAGTTATTTATTTATTTACCTAGTTGGTAAGAATTATAGGAAAAAAGGTATCAGAGTGTTTATACTGTTTATCAGCCTCGAATGGGTACAAAGTCAACTCGTCCGTACACACCGCCTTGTGGTTCGGTTTTTTATTTGTACTTATATGTATTCTAATTTATTTTGTTCTATACCATTATATATTTGTTGTATATTAAAGGCCGGTTTCCAAAAAACACGGTCCGAGGTCCTATATATTTTGTCGATCCCAAACGGACGTATTGAAAAAAAAGTCTGCAATTTTATAACTTTTAATTATCTTTAGGCTTAAAATACTTAAACGTTCTTTTATCTATTAAATATCAATGTTTGTTTAAAAACACGGTGCAATCAATTAATATCAATTTGCCGAATGACGATGCATTATAAGAAGGCGATTATCTGACTTAAATAATCAGCCGCGGAGTGCGTGATTCTAATTAAGTAATAAAAACAATTCGGACAATCTCACATGGACTATCGTCTAACTTACACATAATCTAAGCCCTAGGCTTCAAGTATAAAGGTAATTTTGCAGTGTTATTGCGCTATAACTAAAATTCCTCACTCCCCTTTCTAGGCTACTATACAACTACAAATAAATAAATAGATAAATAAATATACTAATTTTTAAAACCAATATTATAGAATGACTGATTGTTGAGTTTTTCTGGCGTTTCTTCTCGGCAGTGGTCTCTTGGGAAGCGCTGCAAGATATCTGACGTGTAAAAGTGGCCGTGCGGCCTACTTACTGAATAATCATCGAATAATTTTAGTGATAAATATATTATTTATGTACGGTGATCAGATTTGCGATATACTGAATAAGGGCCAAATCAAAAGCACCCAAAACCCACGCACGAGCATGAAGAGATTGATGAATGTAGAGGAAGCGAAAGTTGTGTATAGACCGGTGCACCAGGCGTTCCATAGTCTCTGCCTATCCCATTGGGAGACAGGCGTGAAGGTACGTATGTATATTTATATAGAGAAATACAGTAAGTACCTGGAAGACCGAGCGTTGTCCGGGTTGAAATCGAATTTCCCTGAACATGACTTGACAGATCGATTTTTGCCCCAAATTTCATCGACATCGTTATAGCCGTTTTCAAGAACGTTATAACAAATACATGTTTACAAATTTTGCTCGTTTAATAGTATAGGGTGATGGCACCAGTGTTGGACACTTTTAGCTGACAGGCACCAGTAATGGACACTTAACTGTTAATTCAAATTTCATTCGGTTCTAAATTGATTGTTGCAAATCAAATGAATAACCCTTATCTTCTGTAAAATTAGAATCGAGTGTCCATCATTGGTCGTTGTACATTACTGGGTCCATCACCCTAGGATATGGAATACTTTAATACATGGAAAACATCTATAAGTCTCTGGAACAAATACTTGCGCTCATCACACAAAGGGCTGAGGCCCGTAGACATTAATCCCAAGACTTCAAATGGGTTGCCAACCCTGAGGACTAAGATGTAATGCAAAATACGAATTTGGTGATAAATAAAGTCTAAAATGGTGGTAGTAATTCCGCCAGACCCAGCACTAGGTTCTCCTACAACCATTACATCGTTCGGCAGTAAAAAAATCAAGCCGTATAAACCAGTTGATACGCAAATGCTTTTCAAGTAGTTTTATCTCACATTGAATACCGTAACCTCCGCATCGAGTCATTTTGAGAAGAAATCGTTTACGCTAGCGCTGAACGCGTTTATAAATAATAAGTATGCAAAGGCAAGCGTAACAAGTCTTTGAGCAACTTTAATTCGGTCCCCTATGTAAAACATTGCTGCACATTTACTGACATTAAAATAAATCCAGTTTGTCTGTGTATTTGTTCATTGTGTGTATTTATTTAGTGGATATGGTTTTTAAGCAATGATCAGTTAAGACAATTCTTCATTAACCTTTTTGCTATGGAAGAGAATACGTGATACTCCTAAACATCTCGTTCTTGAATTCGACGCAACAATGTTAACCGGCCAGTTGAATTTGTCCCGTCAAAGCATAAAAAAATCCTCTTAGAATAAAACTTCAGAACTCTTGTTGCGTTAACTGTAGGAAAAGGTTATTTTTCTGTTAAAATTAATGTAAAAAAACATAAAAAGTAAAAATCAACTGAGTATATTTGAACTATTTGATCAGAAAACCAGGCCTGAGATAGGGCTCTCCCTAAAGCACTTTTTTTTTGTCGTTGTTGCAATTATGCGGCATAAATAATGAAAGCAAACCCGCCCGCATCGCCTAGTTAATTCAAACTGTGCAGCTTCACACCCCTTTACGATATAAGTTAATAAAGCGATATATTCCGCTGTCACGGGTGCACCGGCGCAGACACTTCCATGCATAAAATTATTTCGGCCAGAAATCATTAGCGGGCGCTGGGGTAGCGGGACACTGATATTTTAGTATAAAATAAATAAAAATAAATAAATTATATCAGGGGATAATATCACACCAATTGCCCTAGTCCCTAACTAAGCTCTAGGCTTAGGGTGACGGCACCAATGATGGACACTTTTAGCTGACAGGCACCAGTAATGGACACTAAACTCTTAATTCAAATTTTATACCGTCCTTTTGATTGTTGCAAAACAAATGAATAACCATTACCTTCTGTAAAATAAGAATCAAGTGTCCATTATTGGTGCCTTGTCCATTACTGGTTCCATCACCCTGCTATGGGTACTAGACAACGATATAGTATGTTTTTGCAAACATATTTAAATCATCATCATTTTGCACTTATCCCAATCATTGGTGATCGGCGCATAACGTCTTTTCTTCCAATCATCCCTATTGGTCTAAGATCCGAATAGGAGAAGATTTGCACCGGGCTGCTTATTCGATCGAAAGTATTTTATATCAAATTTGATACGCTAAATAATATGTGGCAAGTAGGTTGGCTGAAAAATTTCAGTTCAGGTTAAATCTCCAGGAAATGTGTCAAATTTTCGATTCCTTTTTCGAATTTGGACAATTAGTTGAGTTAACTACTGATCAATTAACGTACCTTTAGCGAGTTAAAATGAAAGTTTTTGTATAAATCTGACGTTTACTAACCCAGTATCAAATTTTTGGTTCAAGTGACCTGTAGTTTTTCACATACTGTTAAATTTTCTTTAAGCATAAAGGACTCATAAGCGTAAAAAACAACATTCAAAATGTACACTTTTTAATTAGGTACCCTTACAAATTCGTAGTAGTATGGAAATTTTTTTTTTCATTTGTGCGTTTTCTAGTACTCTAACCTTAGTTGGTCCCAAAGAGTGTTTTAATCCTTGATAGAAATGGGACCGATTGGCATAAAAAAAAAATACTCAAATCTGTTGATTTTCTCGCTGACTGTACATTTTATCAAAAATCTGTGAATGTCGATTTTAATTACTTAAAAAGTTAGTAAAGGTCTCCTAAGAGCATTTTCGCGTAGCAGCAAGGGATCTAGTAGCTGCCCTTACTGCCCCATCTCAACTTTCCACCCTGTATATGGCCAACCTGTTCATGACGTCACAGTGCATATAGGATCTCTCCGTCTAATCGCTGTATAATTAGCAGTTTAAAATGCGTATATCATCCGTATTTCTTAGCCGATTTTAATTTCAGGAGCTCTGATGCCACATACAGAGTTACACAAACACACAGACACACGATACACACGTTAAACTTTACAACACCCCTCTTTATCCGTCGGGGGTGAATTATCGTCGATGTATGCAATCATTAAACGAGGCTACTTTATATTTCCTCTCATTCACACCAGCCAATTACTGATACCAACTCAAAATAAATCATGTTATAACGTGTTTAAGTTCATTTTCAATCGCTTTTGCATTCTCTAAGGAAGTCAATCGGGTATTCTCGATTATTACAGATTATTACAAGCTTTATTCAGTTGTTATAGAATTCAAAGTGCATAGAAAAGATCGATCAATAAAAAATGCCACAGTGGCTTGCATAGTTACGAGTTACAGGTAAATTAATTAATCGATCAAATTGTATAGTGCACGGTCGCGACAATGTACGTAAAACAAGACACTCTAACACACGTTTGACATTATTAAACTTTTAATCCGCCATTACCTTCTTTGTCTTTAAATAGGTAGTATAAAACAAATTCGTTTTCCGCATGTTTCGTCTTTATATCCGTTAGCTATTCCTCCTAAACCCGCCGGTGTGGTGCCGGGTTTAGAATGTTGCCACTCCATGTCTTCCCGTGGATGTCGTAAGAGACGACTAAGGGACTAAAGGCTGTATAGTGCTGTTATGCGATGGGTTTGCAACCTGTCACTAATACACTGGATAACATCTTATCCTGGTTGCGCAAAATGTGGTCACAGAATTATCAACAAGTTTTTGGAGTTGTTGGTGAGTCTGTGGCTCTGCCTACCCCACTCTGGGAATGAAGGCGTGAGTTTATGTATGTATGTATGTATTCCTCCTAAACCAAGCGAATAATTTTGAGGCGGTTTTCACCATCAGTTAGATATTTTTTTACAGAAGGTTTTTATGCATAACTAGAGGACGCCCGCGACTTCGTACGCGTAGAATTAGTTTCCCGCTACTCCACCCATTTCTTCCAGTTGGGGGTCGATTTTCGGAAAATCCTATCTTAGTCCTCACTTACATCATGAAAGGAACCCCTGTACCAAATTTCAAGTTTCTAGGTACCGTAGTTTCGGCTGCGCGTTGATATATAAGTCAGTCAGGTTTGCCTTTTATATATATAGATAAATACTGGTTTATGTACCAACGGATGTTGCAAACTGATAGCGAAGTGACGGCGATTCGCTAGTTGTTACTAAAATTAAAAAATATATAACTTTTCTTCCCATTTATCAACTCTGTTAAATAGCTACATAAAAATAAGCTGTTACTAATAGAGAATATGTATTGATTTTTTAAATTGCATTTCTCAACAAAATGTGAAAATACCGTAAAAGAGATCACCAACAGTGAAATTAAAATTAAAATCGGTCAAGAAATACGGATAATACAAGCATTTTAAATTAAACTGCTAATTAGACAGCGATCAGAAAGAGAGATCGATGTGCACTGTGACGTCACGTAACAGGTCGGCCATATAAACTCCATGTTAAATTCTGTTTTTCTAGAAAGAGATACGAACATAGGTATCTTTGTTGGCTAATATTTTGGTTATTTTTATAGCTATTCAACAAATTATTGTTAACGACTGTTTGTTACATGAATCAGCTTTTATTGAAGCTGAGAAAAAAACATGAATATTCCCTATATTACTACCAAAAACTCATCGTATAGAATAAAGTGAGTATCAAGTGAGGCGACTTCTCATCGCCCCCGTGGTAGCGCGTCGGAAGACCGGCGCACGCGCCGCCCACGCGCGACCTCTCACTCTAATTCAATTTACATACATTCTAAAGTCTTCTAGTGATGTGCCGAGAATTTGCAACAGTGTAAGAAAAGAAAGTTTAAGCATTAAACATTTTACATTCAAAACTTTCGTCTAGTTTATGCTAATTAACGAACTTATTGCCAAGGAATCGAAATTTAGGTACCTGAATTTATAGAATATAGTAGTATTGTAGTTTTAATTATCTAGGTTAAGCTGTAAATGCTTTTTTTTTTCTTATTAATTTATTTTAATTATGTAAACGTGTTTCAATTTGTCATGGCGTAATATGTGAATAAAGATTTTTTCTATATCTATCTATCTAATATAGAAAATATTTATTTGCTCAAAAACATAATTGCAAAGTTCTAAATACTAGTAAGTAAGTGAGTGTCACATGTTTTGTCATACAATGGCATGCAAAAAGAAAAACCATCCAACCTGTCTTCTCTGTGGGAAGCTTTATTCTACGAGTACTTAGTGGTTGATAGACTCCAAGTATGTTATAATTTCTAGACCTAGCACAGACAAATTAGACAATACTTTCTAATGGTGGTAGAACCTTGTGCGGGGCCCTTCCACCATCTTACTGGATCGGTACCAAATAGCACCAATCTCTTTTGGCAGAACGGAACAAAATTTACATTTCGTATTGTTGACATAGGGATATTTTTTGCTTTGCTAGATCCTTAAGCTGATTTGTAAAGCAGAAAATGTAACTAAAAAACGTATGCCCGAAGTTTAATAAAAAATATTATGTTAATCATGCATTGTTTTTAATTGGCAACGTCATAGTTATTTATCATTTAACATGTCATCGTGAAAAGACAAACCAACAAGTTATATAACGAGTTATCAGCTCATCAGTGTATGATTCACCCCCGATATTAAGATTGATGATTAAGCATTTTTTTCCTAATTTTAATTTTCCTGATAGTGGAATTTTCCTTAGGGAATCATTCGATAAAAGTAGAACCGACAATTAAGACCGCAATCATACGACTCTAATCTTAAAACGGCAATCTTACAACTGCAATCTTAATACTGCAATTTTAAAAATGGAATGCCTCTGTTCCTGTAGGTAATACATGCCCTCATAGTTGACTGAAAAATAGCTAATTTCGTCTTTGGAATTCATCTTGATAGTAATAGACGGATGGGCGACATCACTAGCGTCTGCGCCGGAGTGGGCATCAATTATTTAACCTTAGTTAAGGTGCGGGTCACAAATATAATGCCTGCCTGACCGCGCAATTGCTGGAGTCATAACTGACAATATTAAATTTGTGTCATCCAACTGCCCCGGCCACATCGTCAACGATCCCCTACTTAAAGATTGTCTTGAAGCGGTCGTAATAATAAACTCAATCAACTCATGTTAACAACCCTCTGACGATATTTTGTTAGATTATTTTCACAAAAGCATTTTTCATAGTAGCCAATTTTCACATAGCGTTCTTTCATTATCGTAAATTTTCTTACTGCCGCACTCAGAGACGTCGATTAAATTTAATGCTTTTTTAGTGACGTTTAGGTATTCTATTGCTGTAGCAAAGAAAGTAACAGCAGCAACTTTAATCAAGCATTAAATTAAACTGAGACGTCTCTGAGTGCGGCATTTAATCGCTTTTCTTCAGGTAGCGATTTTAAATGCATTATTATTTATGTTCGTTTTATTCCACTCGGTAAAACCATATTACTTTTGACATGTTATCGTATGGTCTTTAATTCTGCCGTCATTACTGTCAAGTAAATAAGAGCTATGTTAACCTACTGAAATAAATCTCTTAAAGGGATAATTTTGCATCTCATATAAGTAATTAGTATTATTTTTTGTGTAATGATTATGGTACTATTACTTATAAAGACGTAAGAATTATGTTACTTACGTTAAAATGTATAAAATACATATACCTAACCTTCGAGTTCGACAGTTAATGTTTAACGGATCACCAGATATATAAAAATATAACGCCAAAAGAACATTTTTTGCTGCCGAAAATAGTAAATGATCACCAAAATCTAATCTAACCTAATTTTGGTGATCGTTTACTAATATTGGTGTTCATTATATTTGTTGCCGTTTTTAATTAAGGTTGGAAAATACAGAGAAAAATATTTTGATAGGTACCCAGAACTGAGCACTTGCTAAAAGATAAAATGTGGCTCTGTGTCCACAAAATATTGTCAATAACATACGTATTTAACACAATAACCTATCACGAGTATTGACACATCCTAATTCTACAATTCACTGTCGGCCATGAAACATACAAAATATTTACGCTATTATGTGTGTACTTGGGTGTTATTCTCTCAAAAACGGCGTTCGGTCGGTTGAACGAGTGAACGAGTGATCGCGGCGAACTACGGAACCCTAAAAATGAGAGTCATTTCGTACTATTCATATTTAAAAAGTGTATTATCACATGGAGGATTAGGATAGGATTTCATTTCTGGTTAAAGTGATGTAGAAACTGAAACAGGACTTACTTTTCCATCCATGTCCAGCAAGTACACGTCTTTTTTATGATGATGATGATTAGCTACTACATAATTATCCCAAAAAAAATACTCAAGGGAACATCGTAAAATAAACTCTACGTGACATAGTAAGTTTAAAACAAGTGAGCGATTAATATGCATTTGTTCAGCGTGGAAAACATTATTATTTAAACAGTTGTCTTTGCGACCTACATTTCCGCAGACGGGAATATTATGTTGTGTAACAAAAAGCTAAAATCCATTAAATTTAAAAATGTAATACCCATTTATATTATTTTAAGACGCGGTTAGGGGATCTAGTTAACTCGGTAAACATATTGATTTTGATCTGTTAGGGTCTCCCCAGATCTATCGACGCGGAATCGGCGGTATTATTTTAAACTGGGCCTCTCGGCCCATCTCTCAACTAGTCTCAACAACGACGAACGGACGGACGAACGAGTGAATGTCCAAGCGGCGAGTTTAAGTAGTCCCATCAGAGCGAACAAAAACACATTTTAGCGCGTGTAGGTATATTCAATTTGGCAGCATGGTTTTTCGAACGTATACCTAAGGCTGCCTAATTGAGAATGCACGCGCTAAAATGACGTGTTCGCTAGGACGGGACTAGTTAAAATCACCGCTGCGCTTTCGCTCGTTCGTCGACCAACCGCCGTTTTTAAAAGAATCACACCCCAGGTACACCCCAGGGCTTCTATTCTAGGCGGCGAAAATTATATCGTCTTTGACCTGTTATCGTATTGTCAACGTTACGATAGCACTTATTTAACTGACAGTAACGGCAGCCGAGTTAAAAACAATACCGTAACAGGTCAAAGACGATACGGATTTTAACGTCTTGATTAGAGGCCCTGGGGCCCTAATATAGCTGCGTTTATCGCGTGACAAAGTTTGGATAAGGCTTTCGTCACCTTCTGACACGTAAATAAGGAAGAGAGTGACGGATGCTTTATCCACATTTGACACGCGATATAGACGCAGCCATACTAAGCCCGCTGGTAGTTTACTTCCTACCTATGAATGGATAACCTTTTCAATAAACCTAAAGGGTTAAATACTAATAAATTTAAGAAGTAAACTTAAGATACCAATGGACCAAGCCTTTAAGCAAATTCCCCTTCATTGACGTCTGCAGCGATATGATAATATTATTGTCAGAGTTATTCAATATTTAAGCATTTTTTATTTCTCTAATTCAGTGCCAAAGACCCCTTAACGGGTCGGTTACGAATAGTGAATAAATGCTTGGGTTTTAAATAACGCTATTAAATTACGTGCAATGTTACACAGCTGTAAGTCTCGTAGAAAATGACTGGAAAATAAGTTCTCGTTTTTGGTTTGTTGGACATGGTTTTAACCGATGGTGCCAACGTAAGAAAGATCAACTAAGGTGGAGTAGAAAGAAAGAAAGAAAATAGAAAAAAATAAATAGTTTTTTTTTGTGACACATAAATAACAGAGAACGCACGCACAAGAAGAAAGTAGCCACGAAATGGTCCCTTAACGCAGTCTTAAGATTGTAGTTTTTAGATTGCAAATATGTGTATGGGTCACGGATCCCACTTTACCATCAGATGGCCTGTGTGCTCCTTCGCCTTCACCTTACCATAAAAAAACATAACCCTTCTTCTTAGGCAGTTGGGTAAAAGAATTTAACTTAACAATTGTACTGATAGTATGTATTATAATTTAAACGAACCATTTCAATACGTAAGACCCTCGATCGAATGACAATCGAACGTGGCCGCTATTCATAAGTAATTGGAGACAAAACCTCTGGCGGACAGCCAGCGGGTTAAGCGATGGGCGACAGCGATTTTGGGTTGTTTGATGAATTGATGAATTAGAGCAGCGCCTCTATTCATCATAAACTCACGCCTTCATTCCCAGAGTGGGGTAGGCAGAGCCACAGACTCACCAACAACTCCAAAAACTTGTTGATAATTCTGTGACCACATTTTGCACAACCAGGCTAAGATGTTATCCAGTGTATTAGTGACAGGTTGCAAACCCATCGCCTAACAGCACTACGAAGCCTTTAGTCCCTTAGTCGTCTCTTACGACATCCACGGGAAGACATGGAGTGGCAACATTCTAAACCTGGCACCACACGGCACTATTCAACACGGTAAAAACAACATCGTTTTTGTCCTGTTATCGTATTGTCAACGTTTTGATAGCTCTTATTTTATTGACAGTAATGGCGGCTGACGTCATAACATTACCTTAACAGGTAAACTACGATATCGTTTATACCGTCTAGAATAGAGGCGCTGTTTTTTTTATGGCGTGTGAAGGCAGAATCTCACAGGCCCCCTGATGGTGAACCAAATAAATGAAGTATTATAATAAAATAAAAGTACTATATTATTACCTTGTAATGTAACTTTACTTTTAAGTACCGGTAATTGTATTTTATGGTTTAAAAAATAACCTTCCACTGGAGTTGCTTCCAGCGCTTCTTCTCTGCAGTAATGGTCTTGTCCGAAGCGCAGGTAAATTCACTCCATATTACTGACGTGTAAAAGAGCACTCATGTGGCCAATTTACTGAATAAATTACTAGATTTCATTTCATACTATAATGCCGCAGATTCACTGAGTGCGGAGGCAGCGCGTTCTTATACTTAAGCGCCTCTGTCACACTTTGAAAACCCTTTTTCGTATGGGAATACGCCGCTACCGCTCGGACTTTTTCCAGCTCATATCTTATCGCTTGAACCAACCCATTACCAACCGCGACCTAATTGTACCCTTAGTCCAAGTTAATCGAATTAGACACAATGCGACTGTGCAGCGAATATCGACCGATCACACAACATGGCTGACGGTCAGCCGATCAGTTAGCGTATCTGATCACAGCGGTCACTGGAATGCATTAGTCAGCAGGCTTTCGAAAAGGACAAATCACGTGATAGATGTAACTCAGTGTAGGTTATATCTCGCCCGGCTAGCGTAACTTGGCCCTTGGTAGATGATTCTTTCAACGCATTCACCATCAGTATTGATTTTCGAATTTTTTAGGTGCCGGGTCTTTAAAAAATGCTCCTTAAATCCAACACTGACACTAAAATTACGAAAAATAACTATTTTACAGTATTGCAGTTAAAATAATTAACTTTGGTATAAATTACTTTTTTACATAGTGTCACTGTTGGATTTAAGTACTTAATTGATTTTATACAAAGCTTGCCTACTGTAAGAACGCACATATGCGTTTAAGACACTGTCGTTGAAAGTCGAACGCTTAAATGCGTTGCCGGCTGTGAATGCGTTAAACAACTCGCTTTACAACTCGACGGACGTATTATTAACCGACGAGGACCCTGTCAAAGCGTCGTTTCACGTGTCAGGGCGTACAAATACTATTTGTTGGGGGTGCAATCTTTAGGTAGCTTAAAAGTCTTGTATGACTTCGCTACGACACAGTTCGACAAGAAGCTTTTTTAAAAGATCTTTGAGACGTTAGAATTAGTCTTTAAATGGAAACAAATAACATATACATGACAACAGCTATCGTCAAAATATAGTGTCAGGTGATCAGGTAGCTGTCAGATTAGTACTTATAAAGTAAAATATTAAAGAAGTTTTATATGTTTTATGTAAAACCACAAAAAAAAGATGACGTTGAGCAATTCGGACCGCTTTTAGGGGTTTAAATGAAAGTCATTTCTTAATTTTAATATAATGAATTAATTGTAATATATTTTTAAACTCTATTTGGAGAAATTGAAATCAATCAACTACCTTGAAGCCTACCTACGGTTTTTAAACTTTCATACATTGTTTTGTTAAAAATAGGTGTATCCCATTTTATTGTGACTAACTTTACTTGCGATAAGAAATAAACACAGTTTTTCATTTTTACAAGTTATCACGGAAGCTAAATAAAAAAGCAACAATGTTGTTTTTTATTAGCATTGGTAATGGTTCGTATTATTATGGCCTCTATACTCCTACCACAAAGTTTCGCAACCCTTTCAAAAGATAAGGAAACAAATGACACTTCCGAAGGTAATTATGTCATGTTTTATCTTATCTTAACTTGTATTCATAATGATCTTTATTTTAACGTAATGATATTAGAGTGTGCTTATTGTTTAACAAAAGATATAAATAGATTAAGTAATATCAAATAATAACAATGCAACTAGATCAACAAGGTATTTATGCAATCTTTTACGCGTTTTCCATAGTTGGTACAGTCACCAGCAATAATATATAAATATCTGACACGTCTTTATTACTAGAGGTATAAGAGCGTGTCAGATATTTTTGCGCCCAATGTAGGATAATATATGTATTATTGCTGGTTACTGCACTGACCCTACCTACGACCCTAGCGGTCCTGGGTTCGAATCCCGTTAAGGGCAAATATTTGTGTGATGAGCGCGAGTATTTATGTTTGTATGTTTTTCGGTCGATGTCTAGTACACATAGTACAGTCAAGGACTTTAATTGTTATGCCACTATGGAACCCTTTCGAGATAACGTTAATCATTATTATGGCGTAATTTCTTTCATGTGGTTTGACGCTGTCATAATGACAGGGTTCCATATTGGCATTACAATTAAAGTCCTTTACTGTACTAGTCCAGAGCGTAGTTTGGGACTAGGTCAATTTGTGTAAAATTTTATGCATAATCCTTCAAAACACAATACTTATTTAGGTATTTCTAAGCCAGTAACAATAGATGTAAGGTCAACCGGGGCAATTGCGTTTATGGGGTAAATGCATCTTTCAAATAATAAAATGAAATACGAAATGTTTTAAGCGGTGTTGCCCTCTCATAGAGTAGTTTAGTAATTAAACTACTCTATGAGAGGGCAGCACCGCTTAAAAAAATGCCCCGGTTGACCTTATACGTAAAAAACATTTTTCTAAAATGGCCTCCGAATTGTTAAGTTAAGATGCTAATGATGTTTAGACAATTGCCTCATTAATTGTTACGCATTAATTTACATATTTGTAATAATTAACGAGTTCTATTAATTATTACAAAACAGCTGGCGCCTTTGATTCTCATTAACATTAACTAAGTCTGAGCTAATACGCCATCAAAGTCATTACAGGTCACGTAGGCCTCGAAAATATTGGAAAGATTTCGATGAGTGAGTTTCATAAGGTCCCTGGGTAATAGGGGTACAAGAATAAAAAAAAGAAATACAAAACACAGGCAATATAACGAAAAAAAACTACAAAGGTAACAACAAAGCAAAGGTAAAAACATAGAACAGTCTCTGAGCACTTAGAAGGTGCTCTTATTAAGGCAAGTCGCTTAACGTTAACGTAAACGGTTTTCGAAAACTGACAAAATGTATGGAGTTGTCGTAGGCGCTCGACGCGACCGTCTGACAGCTTACGTCAATGCCATACATTTTGGATAACTATAACGAACGCCGAATGCATCTTGTCTAGAGCCGCTGTGCATTTTGACAGTTTTCGGCCTCTAGGACCTCTATTTTTCTATATTGATACCCTCATAGCAAATATGTTGTCTAATGATTCGACCCATCAGGTCCTGGTGGCCTGTGTGCTCGACTGCCTTATTACTTAATGCCATGAAGAAAAAAAAAAGTTTATGCTATATATCTTTAGCTTGATACGAGGGCCTTTCAATTTTAAAAAGATCATGATATTAATTAATATAAAGGTATCTTGGTGTGTAGACCCCAAAAACTATAATTCAGAACAAAATTACTAATTACTATAAATAAATTGCAACCGAATTTGATCAGGTGTTTTCGAGATACGTCAATGCAGAGAACACTCGGTGTGTTCTGAGCTTTGTTTCAGAAAAGGCTTTGTACCAATTTCACCACACGATGTTAAATTTAAACATCGTATGGTGAAATTGGTACTTAGTCCAGAGGCATAACGAAAAGTTAACGAGGTTCGGTAATCGACAAAAAAACAAAAAAACCGCCTTCAAAAACGCAGAAAATAACTTCTACTACTAGGTACTTAGTAGTAGGTACCTATCCTATTAGGTTAGTCCAACTGAAGTTGGCTTTTTGTTGAAAATATTGTGGTCGCCGACTTCAGTTAGACTAACCTAATAGGATAGGTACCTACTACTAAGTACCTAGTAGTAGAAGTTATTTTTTGCGTTTTTGAAGGCGGTTTTTTTGTTTTTTAAAACATTTATTTTATTTTACACTTTTTAGTGATCATAATAAGCTTATGTAGTCCCACTTCTTAGTTGATATATGAAACTTTAAGACATTTCAAGCTCGCCGCAAGCAACGCCGCGGGAAAATCATAGTCATTTTAAAACAATTAAATGTGCTTCGTTGTAGTCGCTCAACTATCTTAATCGAGATATCTTATCGCCACCCTTGAAATCGGTACCGTTGAGGAGTTCCGGTGGCCATCTGTGGTCTTCATCATCAGTTCCGCTTCACCAAGTGACACTTTCTGAATGCAAATGCTACATTTGTTACTAAAAATACTAAAATCGCTATATGTTTGCATACAATATTTGAGGAGTTCCCTCAATTCCTCACTGATCCCTTCATCAGATTCAGATTTTGACACTGGGACCACCTCGGAAGTACACTCTATCAAACCAAAAAAGAATTTTTAAAATCGGTCCACAATTGACGGAGTAATCGGTGAACATACATAAAAAAAAAAAAAAAAAATACATACAGTGGAACGTATAACCTCCTTCTTTTTTGAAGTCGGTTAAAAAAAAAAATACATACAGTGGAACGTATAACCTCCTCCTTTTTTGAAGTCGGTTAAAAACGTACTTATAGGAATGATGTAAGATGATAATCGACAGATCGCGCGTCGACCGCTTATATAAACTCTATACATTTCCCCCCTTACTAATAAACGTTGAGTAACGGTGGTATAGCTATACAATGTTTTGTCCTTATCTGTCAAATTCAAATGTCACAATGACAGATTTTAGTAAGACGTTTATTAGTAAGGGTGTTAGTGTCGATAGAAAACAAGGCCCTAGCCAAGACGCTAACGCCACGTTTTACTTTTCTATCATTAAAAAAAAACCGCCTTCAAAAACGCAAAAAATAACTTCTACTACTAGGTACTTAGTAGTAGGTACCTATCCTATTAGGTTAGTCCAACTGAAGGCGGCTTTTTGTTGAGAATATTGTGGTCGCCGACTTCAGTTAGACTAACCTAATAGGATAGGTACCTACTACTAAGTACCTAGTAGTAGAAGTTATTTTTTGCGTTTTTGAAGGCGGTTTTTTTGTTTTTTAAAACATTTATTTTATTTTACACTTTTTAGTGATCATAATAAGCTTATGTAGTCCCACTTCTTAGTTGATATATGAAACTTTAAGACATTTCAAGCTCGCCGCAAGCAACGCCGCGGGAAAATCATAGTCATTTTAAAACAATTAAATGTGCTTCGTTGTAGTCGCTCAACTATCTTAATCGAGATATCTTATCGCCACCCTTGAAATCGGTACCGTTGAGGAGTTCCGGTGGCCATCTGTGGTCTTCATCATCAGTTCCGCTTCACCAAGTGACACTTTCTGAATGCAAATGCTACACTTGTTACTAAAAATACTAAAATCGCTATATGTTTGCATACAATATTTGAGGAGTTCCCTCAATTCCTCACTGATCCCTTCATCAGATTCAGATTTGCTGACAATGGGACCACCTCGGAAGTATACTCTATCAAACCAAAAAGAATTTTTAAAATCGGTCCACTATTGACAAAGTAATAGGTGAACATACATAAAAAAAAAAAAAAAAATACATACAGTGGAACGTATAACCTCCTCCTTTTTTGAAGTCGGTTAATAAATCATAATGTATAGGATGACATTCTCATGCGTTGCGATTTGCGATAAACCACGTGGTAAACTGTTATCTATACTTCTATACTAAAATACTAATATTATAAAGAGGTAAAGTTTGTGACGTTGTAGGGGGTAATCTCTGGATCGACTGAACCGATTTTGAAAATTCTTTTACCATTAGAAAGCCACGTTATTTGTGAGTGTCATAGGCTCTATATTAACCCAAAAAAAGGTTTAGTGCCCAACGAAGTGGGCAGAGGAACAGCTAGTACACACTAATAATTTACTTTACTTTAAATTTAAGATTTGATTTGATTTGATTGTTTGCAAAATTCTTTCACGTTTAGAATCCTAAATTATCCCTGATGAACTTAGGCTATGTTTTATTTTTCTGCGCGGACGGAGTCGCGGGCTACAGCTAGTCCCATACATTTTTAGTGATCGATAGCTTCCGGATGGTTATCGCTATCACGCTTGCACTCGCAACTGACAGTATATTTGTCACTCGTGTGTCATTGAAAAACGAAGATTGCAGATACCTATTAAGAAAATGTTAGCACGATTAGTAATTTCTTTGGTGTAAGAAGATTTTTGTAAATTATATGTTAGCTTCCGTATTTAACGTGAAGTACACGCCTAAACTGTAGGTAATTTCGAAGGATTGAAAATAAAAATGGTAAATGAACTTTGTTTTTTTAATTATTTAAATAAGTATCTTAAATACCAAAGATCCTAAGGTAGACAAATTTTTAAACTGGTTTCTCATTAAATCCATCTTGATTACCTGGTGTGTTTATTTATTTTATACAAGAGAATCTAAAGACAATGTTCTTAAGTATTTAAGTAGGATTACAAATTTCGTCAAACTACTAATCACTCTCTAAATAAACGAATGGTAGGGTTGAGGATCAAGTTTTTTTTAAAACGTTTCGCAACCCTTTTTTAAATAAAAACAAAACAAATAACACAATACAAAGATTATGTAACCTCAGTTAAAATTAGATTAAGATTAGTGAGCGCTAATCTAACTGCAGGTACGCATACTTTAAATATTACAAAGACATAACTGTTCTATGTATTAACGAGAATTAATTACCCCGAGATTTGCAACGACATTATTCGTTTAAAAATTAAAGCTGGTTGAATGACTGTTAAAACAAGGTAGGTACAAATAACGTAACCATACAACAACAAAAAAACTTTGAATATTTTTCCACTGGAAATTCTAGAAAAAATGTGCTTACCATTTTTTGATTAAGTATAACGGTTAATGATTTTTTGGTGTTTTATTGTTTTGTTAATTAATGCACTAGGGATTATGACCTTGATCAATCTGACACTTGGACCAACATATGCCAGAGGGGTAATAATAATATGTCTATTTCTTTAGCACGCTTTGCAGCCTAAACAGCTATATGGATTTTAAATAAATGAGGTGTCGTTCCATTCGTCTTGGTTTGTGGCTGTGACATAGACTATAAGTAATAATTATTTTAATTAAAGTAATGAGAGGGAAGGGTTAACGTTTATAAACTAATTTTTAACACTGATCAATATAAAAAAATGCATATCCAGGTCTTACAGCTTACTTTTCATTAGACTAGTTTATTATAAAAAAGGCGGAAGAGGTTTTAGGGCCCCGAAATACAACAGTGCGAATGCCTACTGCTGCTTGGCGGCAAAACAAATTAATTAAGTCATTATTGATAACCTTGAAAGATAAGTTAAAAATACGTTTATAGCTTCAGCACAAGTATTATCTAAGATATTCGCTCGGTTGTTTCGTGACTCAGCATATATTATTTATCAAGTTCTGATAAGCAAAGGGTAAAAGTCCCTAAATACAAATGCTATCATTAAACAGTCATCATCCCACACCGACACTTGTATGGTTTTTTTTTCGAGCAATATAGGCTAAAATACATAACAATATAAAATTTAATCTAACACCCAGGTGACAGAACAGCGTGGTCCTGTTTTGCCAAAATTAGAGCCATGTTCGCTGCTGGTAGGTTGCTCCAAAACCGCCGGAACACTACACCTTTCGGCCAGAAGTCAGGCACTCGACAATCCCCAGCACAAACCGCGGCATTACAAACGAACTGAAGGGCACGTAGCGAAGCGACCGTAGCTGGAACACCGTCAGACTGCATCCAACCTTCTCACGGACGTCAGAGTGATGTCAAGGCATCTAAATCTCGCTTCATCGTCGACAAAATCTTCGTCTTCCAAGAGCATGACTTTAGTCAAAAGCAAAATCAATATCAATGAAAGAAAAAGTTATGTGAGTGGGAAACAGAGCCTGAATAGTCTTCTTAGAACTTGTCCGGATAACTGCCTCGTCTTGTTAAATTATACCTACATATTTATTTAAAAAGTACATCATGTTAAAATTGATAAACAGTGGATAAAGCATTAAAGGACGTCAATGAAATTATCTTATCAAAAAGCCTATGTTTTGCCAGGTTCGCGATGATGCATATACGTAAATCAGTAGGTACGTAATGCTTAATTGTGTTGTGCCAATTCTTTAACAAGATTATGGTTCTGGAAAACAAACATAACGAGAGATTAGATTATAAATATACAGGCATTATCTTGAATCTAGACTTCGTCGGCGTGGGATACTTTAAACGTAATGGGAACTATGAAAGTCTCCGGGATAAAAAGTGTTTGGTTTAATCCAAGGATGTCGACTTTTCGGGCTTCTTTTGGATTCTTTTCATTCAAACATTTATACTATTAAAAATCACTAAAACTAAAAATCCACAGTTATAATACCTATTATTAGATTTAGTAAATTATTAATATTATAAGAAAGATAACATTAAAGAAATAGACATACATACATACGCTCGAAAAACATAACCCTCCTTCTGTCGCAGTCGGGTAAAAATTCTACAATAAAATACAATACCTTGGACACCTAGGTACGTAATAGTTTAAGTTCTTAGTAGGTAGGTACTCTTTATTACACACCACAGACATCAATTTTCGACAAATAATAAAAATTGTATGCAGCCTGGTAAACCAAAGCCGGTCTCATTGCTACATAGTGATCTCTTTCAGACAACCTTAGTAATAGAACAGACGTCACAAAAAGATAGGTCTACTCGTCTACTTGTGAGTTTAAAAAACTAAAATGCCCAAAACACCGTAGTTACCATCCCAAATCACACGCGTTATAATCCAGTAATTATTGACCCTAACAAGATTTGCAAACTAATTAGAAAACGAGCGAACTGCCACACCGTTACAACTTATAACCGCGTTTATAATTGTCGGGAAAAAACGAGATGGACAAACTCGAGTCGGGAGCAAAATAAAATAACGAAGCTCTAGGGAGCTTGTGAGGCGTGGCTATGTACGAAAGCTCGGCGCGTGATTGGTCCGAGTTACTGGCTGGTCGATCAGGGGCGGGCCGACTCGCGCGCAGTATAAATAACCGCGGCCGCCCCGCGACGTCAGTCGTCGCCCCGCTTGCTCGTAGTGCACACGTCGCGCTCGACTAAACTAGTGCTAAACAAGTGACAACATGGTGAAGTTCGAAGGAGATTTCAGTATAAACTCAATACTCATGAATCATGAGAACAAGGCGCCTCCATCCCCCGCCGCCTCGTCCACCGGCGCCTCTCACGAAGACCTCAGCGACTCGGAGCTCGATGTCACGGGCACAGAACCCGTCGACTGCACGAAACCCAAAGATGATGATAAAAAGGATAAGAAACATGAAAAACCAGCGTACAGCTACAACGCTTTGATCATGATGGCGATCCGCAACAGTCCTGAAAAGAGGCTTACGCTCAACGGAATCTACGAGTACATCATGACAAACTTCCCTTACTATAGAGAGAACCGGCAGGGCTGGCAGAACTCTATCCGGCACAACCTGAGTTTGAACAAGTGCTTCGTCAAAGTGCCGCGTCATTATGACGACCCTGGCAAGGGTAATTACTGGATGCTGGACGCGTCGGCAGAAGATGTGTTTATCGGTGGAACTACAGGCAAGCTCCGTCGGCGGTCGGCTCTCAACGGCCGGTCTCGCCTAGCTTGTTTCAAGCGTCCTCTCTTCCCTGGAGCGCCTCTCCCCGGCGGTTACCCACCAGCGACATACTCTCAACTCGTCGGTCTCTACTCACAACTACTATATCAAAGATACGCGCCGATGCAGATGAAAACGGCACCGGTAACCCCAAGTGCAGTGCATCCAGCGTTCCGCGGTGAAGCAATGGCCTACGGTGGCTTGCCTTATTCGCCAGCGATGTACGAGCGAATGCCGTCGGCACCTTTCTTGAGCCAAAATTCCCTGCTACAGAGCTCGCACTTGGCTCAAACATCAGCAATGATGGCGCAGACGTCACCGCTGCTGCCCCCGTCGCCGCCGATCATGGCGCACTCACCGCCTACTTCTGGAGCATCAAGTCCTGAGCTGCCTTCGCCTTCTCACCACCCGTTGACTCCACACATCTTCAAACCTATCACTGTTCTCACCCGGCACTGACTCGGCAATCTCTAAGAGGCTTGAAGTTCCTATCTGTGATTTAGTTGTATTTAGTGTACCAAAAGGACCAGTGGACGATGAGGTAATCTCTGTAGAAACACTGAAAATGTTTGCAATATTAGTGAATGTTGTACACGCGTTAACTGCAATAGCACTCGTATCCTAGCATTCCGCTATTTGTGTATTAATGTAGATAAATGAAGAATGTATATTTATTGACATAGGCTAAGTATTATAAGAGAGATATAAAATAAATGAAGATATTGTTTCCCTTATTACTTGATTTTATTTATCCTTTAACAATACAAGACAAATGGAAATTACAAAAGAGCAGTCACCACTACTCAGTCAAGACTAATGCCACGGATTAAAAAGGATTGATATTATTTATCAGGTAAATCTGCACTTTAAAGACATTTACTCGAGTTGGGTTTCCCTGTGATCCTAAAGTAAGATTAACTGTAATCGAGATTCCAAGATTCAAATCTGTTTACGCCCGGAAGACGGAGTTACTATTCCTATAAACAAAACATCCTCAAAATCGCCCACACACTAGTTTCAAAATAGAAGTATTAACTCTTAAAACAACTTCGCCTTTGAAGTCGGCTTCAAATAAACTTCATTGTAAATGTTTATTTATTTTAACTTCACTTCAAAACATTCAAACATTAACTAGTTATACAAAATATTTCACATCCGATCAAACTGCTTTGAGTTTTTCAGTTATCATCATTTTTATCTTCAAGTGTTTATTTTAAATCAACACGAATTTTATCATTATCAAGAAAACAAAGTTGCTCGCCGATAAAGAGATTATGATTGTTGTTCCGTTTGTTGGTAAACCTTTTCGATATTAGCTAATCGTGGGCTGAATCAGTAAGTATTATTAAATTCTTGCTAATGTGCGTAAGGTCTGGTAGTTACGTAACATTCATGATGGGTCGTTGTGTTGTGGTCTCACAGTGTTATTCAGAGACAATTTAACTTGTCTTGTTCCTTTTCAAACTTGAAAATAAAGTTTGGTAAACTTGTGTATGAAAAATAGTCACACAGGAACAAATTAATCTTCATTAACTGTCTCTGGTTCGGCCGTTAGTGTAGGTATACAGACTACGATTGACGCTGCAGTTATATCCGTGTACCACCTTCGACCTCGTCGTCACAAAACACCAGGACCCATTATGGTCACTTTTATCGCGGTGGATAAAGCATCCGTCACTCCCGCACTTAGGTACATATTGTAGTGGTCAGAAAGTGACAGTTGTTTTAACAGCATCGATAAAGGAGACCATAATAGGCCCGCTGATGAGACAGTTCAATTACCTATTGATAAAAAAAAGGACTCTTTGAGGTTATCTATGCATCTTTGGTTTATTTGTTTATTGGCAAGGAGAAAACAAACGAGCTCAAGCCACTTGATGGTAAGTTGGATCGGAGACTCATAAACATTTGCACGACTAATATCTTAAAACTGCAATCCTACGACTACAAATGCGTGCCCCTGAGGACTAAGAAGGAATGCCTCCATGGTAATGAACTCTCGCATTTACATACTGTTCAGAAAGGGACAGATGTTTTGTCCACACTATAAACACGACCATAATAGGCCCGCAGAAAACAACAATGCGAATGCTGCTGGGCGATAGGTAAAAGGAATAGTGGTGGCGTCGTTTGCCTACTCTCTGTTTAAAAAACAACAGCTACACACGGATACCGACAGCAAACCTTAAATGATTTTTACGATAATAGTGATATTATGAGATAAGGAATCTTTAAACTATAAAAGCTAAATTATGTCAATATTAATTCAAATTGAAAATTATTTATTTCAGAAATTATATTTCCATATTGCACACAAATTTAAATAAACATTAAAATTAAAATCGCAATTAATGTTTGAGTTTCTTTGACTAGGTATACAATGAGTTGCTAATTTTTATTAAGCCTCTACCACAAAAATAGTTGTGTGAATTTGTCTGTAGGTTGTCTGTCTATCACCTAGTTAACAAAGCTTATATCAATGCGGGTTTTATTTGAAGGCTTGTATTATGATGAATGACTTTGGTAAATCAACTTGAAATCGTGAACGTTAATTTGGGCTTTGTTTTATAAAAATCCGTTCCGTTTATCCTGCATTTTACAAATAAACACTTTGATTTAGTTCGTACCGTTTTTTAATTTTCAAATAATAGTTTATTTATTTATTCCATTCCCATATAAATTTACAGTATACACCAAACATTTATACGTCAAAGAATTACATTTAAAAAAATCAATTAAATAATATACTGATATAACCATCATAATCACACACACTAATCACTAACCTATTCTAATTAAATTGTCAATTACAAAATGCAAATTTTTACATTTTTAAACTTAAATTAAATCACACAAGACAATTGCCTACTAAACACGAAGACAATAAATGTATGTATATTAAATGAAGAAATGTATAACATATCTGACGAGTGTGCTACCTTTATCGGTGAACACATCAGCATCAGGGACCTGGATGACAATATTATTTAGCAGCGCCACGGCTCTGGCAGTGGGAGAGGCTGCGGCTCCACTGAGGCGGAGACGAGCGGAGCTGAGTGGAGCAGAGCTTTGAAAAGAGCTAAGTGATTCCACTGAGGCGGAGACGAGCGGAGCTGAGTTGAGTGATTACAATGTAGCAATGCAGTTACGTCTCCTCTCTGCTCTGTTCGTCTCCGCTTGACTGTTTCCACTGAAGAGGATCGGGGACGAGATGTGGATTTCAACTAATATGATTGGTCGATTCCTACACGTCTCGTCTCCGCTCCGCTCATCTCCGCTTGACTGTTTCCATTGAAGCGGAGTGGAAATGAGATGTGGATTTCAACTAATATGATTGGTCAATCCCTACACGTCTCCTCTCCGCTCCGCTCGTCTCCGCCTCAGTGGAGCCGCCCCCTTACGGGCACGAAGTTATGAATGTTGTATCCTTATGTTTCCAAGAATATTTCAAATTGGTTACTGATTAAAAACAAAACATTTTGTAACAATATCACTTCTGTGGCCAAAAATAAAAAACGATGCGCATGGACATAGGTAGAACGCACTTGACATATTTTTTTCTGATAAATGTTTTTTAATGCTTTAGCTTTATCAGCTGTTATCAAAATGACTCAGCACTTTCCTTTGGCGTAGAATTACTATTACTTACCATATTAAATTTGATATAAAATACTTTTTATTTAATAAACAGCTGGGTGAAGGTCTCCTATTCGGATCTCCTATTATTTCCCAGCTCGATTATTACGCGTATAAATTTTTTCAATCGCTATTTTTCCGATTCGTGATTTTATCGAATCGCAATTTTTCCCATTCTTGATTTTTCCTGGTTGCATATATACCATTATACTGGAGCGCATTTTTTCACATAACTTTTTCGTTCATAAGTAATCATTTTATTTTCATTGTTACTTATTCATAATTTTTATTATCGCAGGAACCGTAAAATTTTCAGAAGTTCTTAAGTATTAAACGTGTAGATAACGCTAGGTTAGGTTAGGTTTGAATTATACCAGCGTGAGGCTGATCCCGAAGCGCTGCCAATGCGCCGCAGGCGACTGGGTCGGCGGCGGTTGGCTTACGCCAACCGCATGCCACCGTAACGGGGGCCTGCGGGTGATGGATCGGGGGGTCCATCACCTGCAGTAAAAGGTCCTGAGCTGGAAGGCCCCCTGCTGTATTCCAGGGTGCCCTCAGCGGAGTAGGCGAGGACCCTTATAAAGGCCCCCGCCGGAAGGCGAGCCCAAAGGGCATCCGCTACTGGGGGGCTACGTTTTGGCGCTATAGCGGTCCCGTAGCCCCCCTCCTAAAGCGATTGGCGTAACACCCCGGGGGTTTTAGTCCGTGCAAGTCGGACATAACCCGTCCTGGCCCCCGTCGGGGCGGGTATGCACAGGAATTTCCCACGGGACAAAAAAAAAAAAAAAGGTTTGAATTATAAAAATCCTGAAAAAGTAACAGATACAAGAAAAAATTCGTTATGAGTTCCGATGATTACGACTTAAAACACTTTATGAGTAAAAATAATTATGAAAGCCAATATGGACCCCCATTATACTCATACTCATACTCATATTCATACTCATTTATTGATAATATTATAAAACACACATGTCAAAATAGATTAAAACAACACGTCAAAATTAAACAATATTGTATTACCGTGTACAAAAGAAAAGAGGCCCTGAAGGTTAGGGTAGGTTTGTTTTATTACACTCCAGAAAAGTTAAAAACAGAGTCAGAAAAAAGAAACGTACTTATGAAAATTCAGACAAACAAACAGTTGGTAAATGAAATTCGACCTTGTGGTAGGTAACTCAGACACACACACACGACGTTCAACTCATAACATTCCCCTATCGCGTCGAGAGTTAAAGGTCGTATGTCCAAGTCAGGGAGCGACCTTACTAGTTAAGGAATACGTTGTCAGAAAATAAATAACTAAATATATATCTGGGTCAATGTCAGCCAATTGAGCTGGTCCCAAACTAAGGTCTAGGCTTGTACTATGGGTACTAGACAATGATAAATACTTAAATAGAGAAAGACACTTAAAAAAATAGAAAACATCCAAGACACAGGAACAAATATTCGCGCTCATCACATACTTACAATCTGTCCTCACCGGGATTTGAACCCGAGACCGCTAGCTTCGTAGGCAGGGTCACTACCAACTAGGCCAACGCGTCGTAGTTTCAGTAACAGGAAAATGTTTATAAAATACTGTTGAAAATAAGAAGTTATTTGCAATACAATGAGTGCCCATTGTGCCCGACAACTCTGCGCGGGCGCATTTCCTTCTGATCGTCATGGAATTGGGCACGGAACGAGTTCTCATTGAGTTTTAGCTGTTTAACTATTTGACAGGCAATTTGACCTCACAACTCCGCCATTGAATATTTTTATTAGATGAATAGTAAGAATAGATTCGTGCGCGGTGTTGCGATTTTGAATAGGTATATCAGGTTTATCTACGAGTACGTTAGAAAAAAAAGGTAGTTGTCAACTCTTAACAAATAAAAAAGGTATGGTAATTTTTTTGTGGTTATATAAATTATCTATAGTTATCTATACCTAGTTGTGACTACTTTGCTGAATGACTTGTAAAACCAGCCAGTTTCGTGGTAGTGTTTTGTTTATCGCGGTGGATAAAATGTTGATAAAGCGTATGTCACTCTCGCACTTGTACACTTGTCGGAAAATGATAGATGTTTTGATCTTTTATCCAAAGGGACAAACGTAACCATAAACTAACAGAGTTGCTATTGTGATTTTAACGCTTTATTTTCTGTTTCCAGTTTAATAAAGGTCATTTCAACCCCTGACACAAAAACACCTAATACCTAACTTTGTGTGGACGCGCTTTTTTTTAAACAAAACCCCTTTAATCGGGATAATTCTTAGCTTGGTTTTATGAAAATCGGTAGGGCCGTTTAAGAGATATCCGCTCTGAAAATAGGTTATCATTATACTCTAGAGTGTTATCTATATATTTGTTTGTACGAAGACAACTCTCTTTCAGGGGCCCTAATATGGCTAAGTTTGGATAAGGCATCCGTCACCTTCTGACACGTAATATAAGTACGAGAGTGACGGATGCTTTATCCACATTTGACGCGCGATATAGACGCAGCCATCATACTAGGCCCGCTGTACATTATGACGAGTTCTATAAAATCACGAAACTCGCCATTTTGTTTACTTTTGTTGACTAACGATGACTTTTGACATGTGGCATGTGTATTATAAATGAATATCATGTCGTAATTGTATTGTAACATTATGTAGGAAGATAACAAAATACTGCAATTATTACTTTACCCACATCGTTGATACATAAGTCACGCTTTGATAGTAACTGTTTACCGCCAACCATTAAAACGTTCAATGGCTCAAAGACGTCATATTTTCATCTTTTTAGGGATTCGTACGGGACCCAACGGTACCCTAATAATACGCTTTCGCTGTCCATCCGTCCGTCCGTCCGTCTGAACTTTATAGAGCTATGTCTCTCCTGTGTCCCGTGTCAAAGTGTTTTTGGTTCGTGTAAGTTGGTTAAACTTGCATAACGACGTGTGAGAGCAAGTGAGACGCAGATACAAACCCGGATGACTTCTAAGAGGGATCACTCTTCATATATAGAGTACTTATAACAACTACAACACAAACTATTGACACACACGGCCTTCAACATATTACGATCGTAACGAGATAACGACTTATCGTTAGAAATGTTATTCTTTATCGAAAAAAATCGAGACTGTCGACGAGCTCTACACGTAGCTATGTATAAAGGGTATGCATTTTTGCCCTCGCACTGAGCGAAGTTCTCACAAGATGTTTCGCAGTGAACGTGTTAACTAAAACAAATAGTTGCTTATTACTTAAATAGGTAATTATAATTTCTCACTAACCTATTTTTTAAATGCAAATTGGTGAGTGTATGTTTCTTCAAACAGATCGATGTGAATTTCAAAGAAAAAGTTTATAGCCCAGAGACGGACATAGGGTACTTTATAATTTTGATTTATGAGTATGACTAGTAATACATACACTACAATGTGTCAAGCAGCGAACGAAATCGTGCAAATAACAATCATACTGACATTAAATCTCATAAGTACGTCGATTGTTAGAACCAGGACATCCCTTCAGCCTCTAAGAGGGAGCAAAGAAACATACATAAAAAACATACATACATACATACATACATACATACATACATACATACATACATACATACATACATACATACATACATACATACATACATACATACATACATACATACATACATACATACGTACGTACATACATACACACATACATACATAAATACACATATACACACATACATACACACATACATACATCCAAAACCCTCCTTCTTCAGGATGGCAATAGAGAATATTCCAATATTTTTGTCGTGTCATGGACTAAGCCCGCAGATTACCTAATGTCGTGTTGTGTTGTGACACGGCTGATACGATGGTTGCTATCATTTATCAAATTACGAAACTTCCAAACGCATGATTTAATGCGGATTTTTATCACTTACCTAGTTATCATTACCTGGAAATACGTTTTATTGTTATTTTAAGTTAGTTTTAACTAGTCTGGTGTGGTTTCGCTACAGACTTTATCAATCCGACCTTTGTAACTAGGTATTGAGGAGAAACAGATTAGCTTCACATTTTATTCCGTGAGCACTGGCCAATTTATTCGTCGATTCTACCAGGGTATTGATTCTCTCAAACGCAAAGGTGAGCGAACGCAGGAGTGAAGTCCAAGCGGCGAGTTTAAGTAGTCCCGTCAAAGTGAGCAAAACACATTTCAGCGCGTGTATTCAATTTGGCAGCATGGCTTCTCGAACGTATAAGGCTGCCTAATTGAGAATGCACGCGCTAAAATGTGTTTTGCTCGCTCTGACGGGACTACTTAAACTCGCCGCTTGGACTTCACTCCTGCATTCGCTCACCTTTGCTTATGAGAGAATCAATACCCAGGCAGCCAATAGGAACTCTTAGCGACTCACTTTACAGCTCGAGGGAAGTATTATTATCCAGTTATTTTAAATTTTCCCGTCAGAGCGTACAAACTTTAATTTAATGCGAGCATTCATTAGATGGTTAATAAATATTTATTTAGATTAAAAAACATTAAGAATTAATGACAGAGTGGAGAATTTCAGTGCAACGAAAAAGATTTTAACCCAGTAATTTCAATCCGGATGGACCTTACACAAGGTCCTACCCACCATTAAAAAAGCTTAACGTTTAAAAATAAATCAGGATCGATCCATCAGATCTGTTTGGAAGCTACATTGCCAAAGACAAACACACAGATACTCAGGTTAAACTTATAACACCCCTTTGATTGCGTTAAGGGTTAAAAAAACCTTAATAAATAAATCTCATCCATTGCAATACATCCGTGAAAAACTTTTATCGATAAAGAGTTCGAACATTATTTAATTCGACATGATAAATTCAAATTTTATTAACTCTCAGTGACGCATCTAGCTAATTGTTTGCATCTAAATCATCGAACAGATAGACAAATTGCCTTGATTACTTCTGACAAGTATTTTATATAAATATTATTACATTGCATTAAAAATACACGATTGAACGTATTTTTTAAAACTACAATATATTGTAATTTGCATTACCATTTTACGTACTTATTGGGTTTTGTGTGATTTAGAATTAAGTTTTCTTATTGTAAAGTTTGATGGCCAATTTAGAATTATTGTAGTTTCTGATAAATATTTTGCATTAAAAATTATAATTGGCTAGGTTTAGAATGAATATAATTTTAATATGTAAAGTTACCATTTTTAAAGCCTAGATAAATAGGCAACTATACATTAGTATAAAAAAGCATATTTTATACATATCATTGTTTAATTCAATGAACGGATTAGCCACATCGTAATTATTTTTATCCAAAACAAAACAGCGTATCATGTTAAAATATGGGAAGTACCTACATTTTAAGTTGATTACACTTAGTACAAATGTACACGTGTATTCGGTTTCACGGCGATTCGCCACAGCCGAGCCTGCCGGTACTTGCGGCAATTATTGTATGTTTAACGTATTGTATGTAACATATTGTAAAGTGTTAAATGAACATTTGTTAATATTATTGAGTTTCTCAGTGAATTTACTTAAGAAAATTGACGCCATATGACGGTTATTAAAAGAAAGATACATTTATTCAACATAAGTAAGTAAATATAAAAATATTTAAAGCAAAAACTAATTAAAAACAGACAAAGATAAAACTAAATGAAGGTAAATTATGTTAACAAGTGTAACAAAAAGCAAGCGTTAAAAAAACCACGTATTTTATCATGTATATATTTTTTATTTCGCCAATATCACATTTAAAAAAAAACAATTCAAATCAAATTAGTTTATTTGCATAGAAAACGGGTTATTACAGTAGGAAGTTCAAATAATTATTATTACAATTGAGCCGCCTTCTCCAGCTGTCGATGCACATCATGCAAGTTTATCGCATTTAATTACATATACTTAGTCCCAAAATAATACATTAAAGTTAACTATACGTACAATAAAATTTTAAATAAATTACACTAAGTTAAATCTAAGTGGGGCAGTGTTAAAGATGCCGGTGAAGTATTTTTCACAATTGACAGTTTTAGATCAAAATACCGAATATTTTAAAAATATTAAAAATAATCTCGAAAACCAGTGACATTAGACTCCAGAACAAAGTTATTGCAAATTAGCTCTCAACCCTTTACCCCTTATAATCCCTACCTGTCACTCTGTATCTTAAAAAATAGAGGTAATTAATTGTTCATACATTTTTTGAAATACTAGAAAAGGGCCGAATTTTAAGTACCCGAAACCGACGTGCGTGCATGACTCGATGTATGAATGTGGAAGAAGCGAAAGAGATTTGTCAACATCGTAGCAGGTGGAAAGAAGTGGTCTCTGCCTACCCCTCTGGGAAACAGGCGTGATTTAATGTATGTATGTATGTATTTTTTGTAAGCTCTTTCCAACATATATTTGAAAAGGTAAACCTATGAAAAAAATCGTATAATTTACAAATAGTATAAGACATGATCATTAAAAAAAACTGATTATAATTGGTGCATATGTACTACTTGAAAAAAATGCTAACGAAACTATTCAAGTATCAAAGGCCGCTTCTTACTTATCCTCCTAGACCCTTTGAATTCTAACCCCGACTTATAAACGTGTAATAAGCTTGGAATAGTCTATGTCATCGTCACTTTCTGCCAGATGCAAATGTCACAATTACAGATAAGGACAAGGGACTTGACAGAAGCGCGGGAGCTAACCCCATGTGCTTCTATTTAGTCCACCAGAGTAAATCTCTTTAACCGAACAATTGTCCTCGCGTGTGATATCCATGGACTTGTTTCTCTAATAAGTCCATGGCGATAGTCTAAAACTCGATACTGGCGAAATACACCTTGTTAAAACAAGGAGAGAAAGCCATTAATGAAGAAAAAAAAAAAGAAGCATGGCATAAACTATTCCAAGCTTATTCCACATTTATAAGTAAGGGGGTAGAACATTTATTTGCTGTTTCTGGTGTATAGACATCGATCTCTGTATATCGGTAAACATGATCAGCGAATCAGTCAATGATTTCGCGGCTGCCAGCGTCGTCGGTAGTCACAATTAAAAACTACGACGTGTTAAATCCATTCAGGGAACATTTGTCAATGTTTAGAGGCGCAAGTTACACGCTGAAGCGTTTAAACCAATAATATAGGTAACTAGCGACCCGCCCTCGCTTCGCTTCGTTTTGTGAGTTTTCTGTAACACCCCTACATTAACCAAAATTTATTATACATAAAAACCTTCCTCTTGAATCACTATCACCCGTATTCACAAACAATACTTAAGGGATCCTTGACTGAGTAAACGCACTGCGTTCAATACAGCGTTGTGACTGGTCGTTTTTGACCGACCTTTTGTTTATGAGACGATTTGAACCACCCTGTGCGTTCGTGAGCACTGTGAGACCTCATAGTGATGTTTGTGAATACGGGTGTTAATCTACTGATGAAAACCGCATTAAAATCCGTAGCGTATTTTGAAAGATCTAAGCGCTAATACAGAGGCACAGATGGCGGGAAGCGACTTTGTTTTATACGAGTACTTTGCAGAGATAATAACTTAAATGGCAAAAAAAACGTTTAGACAAAAGTTTATTTAGCCCGTTGGAGCCGTTTGATTAGACGTTTCAATACCAATTTGACGAGTAGGTTTGCAGTTAGGGATAGAGAGAGCGCTTTTAAAAAGAGGTAGCTATTGAGGATGTATTTTAGCAGCATTTATAAGTAGTTGATATAAATCCATTTCGTTAGAAAAGTGGATGCATTTGATATATGTTATCAGTTTGTTATGGATAGACGCAAGTGGCCGGACGATCGCGTCAAGCGCTTGTGTCAAATCCATACAATATGTCGGTTTTTGAAAATCGTTTTCGTCAGCGTTGAACATCTTTTCGAGGTCCGCAGAAAAATTAACTTTTGGTTCAAAATTAACTCACAATAAACCAACTAACAAGTATAAGTTACAGCAATAAAATACGAAAATGTGATCCTCAACTTGCACAAAAACACAGATAGTAATAGTGCCTAACATAGGTTACTTCTTTACACGATAAAATTAAACAATTTTTGATAAAATACAGCATCACTTTAGTCTGAAGTTTATGCGTTTTAAAAACTCCCAAAACTTCTGACTTGTACTTGTTACCTGTGCCTGTCAATGACAATAAAGCCATCATTAATCATCCATCACTTGATGACATGTACGTTACCATCGACAGTATCGTCTTGATTTGACTTTTTTTAATTTCGTGTATGAATTTGTATGAATGCGCTGGCGCAGCGGGTGTTGTAGATGATTTTGACTGTTTGACAGTTCGCTCTAGTATGTATAGAAACATAATTAATGCCATAGTTTTATACTTCATGGAAAAAAGTAGGCAGACAAACAAGCGGGTCACTAGCCCCTATTTTACCATCATGACAGTGACAGGTGACAGGTGACACATCTGTGTACATGGCGCAGCTTATACATATACACCCTTGCGTTGGTGAGCACCGTGAGACCTCATAGTGACGTTTGTGAATACGGATGTTAGCACTGAAGTTCGATCAGTTCAGTCAATCACACTGGACCAACACATTAGCAGTACAAAGAATACTTGATCAAGGAACATCTGGATGTATCGAAAATGCTAAATTAGCGTTATGCATCTTGACTAGGCCCTCAGGCCACGGATACTAACGACTTCAGGGTACTGAGTGCACTCAAAAATATGAGAGCCAACAAAGAGAGATTTTCACTTAGTTGACAAAAAATTATACAATAGTTAAGATCTTAGTTATATCAACCAAAGCTGATAGTAACAGCAATTTCTTTAGTGATTCAACTAACATCTTATTTGATGTAGTCTGTATCCAACGTCTCGTCAGGCTCGTATGGAATCAAGACGCTTATGCATAAATGTTTTAAAAAACAAAAAACCGCCTTCAAAAACGCCAAAAATAACTTCTACTACTAGGTACTTAGTAGTAGGTACCTATCCTATTAGGTTAGTCCAACTGAAGTCGGCTTTTTGTTGAAAATATTGTGGTCGCCGACTTCAGTTAGACTAACCTAATAGGATAGGTACCTACTACTAAGTACCTAGTAGTAGAAGTTATTTTTGGCGTTTTTGAAGGCGGTTTTTTGTTTTTTAAAACATTTATTTTATTTTACTCTTTTTAGTGATCATAATAAGCTTATGTAGTCCCACTTCTTAGTTGATATATGAAACTTTAAGACGTTTCAAGCTCGCCGCAAGCAACGCCGCGGGAAAATCATAGTCATTTTAAAACAATTAAATGTGCTTCGTTGTATTCGCTCAACTATCTTAATCGAGATATCTTATCGCCACCCTTGAAATCGGTAACGTTGAGGAGTTCCGGTGGCCATCTGTGGTCTTCATCATCAGTTCCGCTTCACCAAGTGACACTTTCTGAATGCAAATGCTACACTTGTTACTAAAAATACTAAAATCGCTATATGTTTGCATACAATATTTGAGGAGTTCCCTCAATTCCTCACTGATCCCTTCATCAGATTCAGATTTGCTGACAATGGGACCACCTCGGAAGTATACTCTATCAAACCAAAAAAGAATTTTTAAAATCGGTCCACAATTGACGGAGTAATCGGTGAACATACATAAAAAAAAAAAAAAAAAAAAGATACATACAGTGGAACGTATAACCTCCTCCTTTTTTGAAGTCGGTTAAAAACAATCACAATCTTGTTAGAATCGAACAATTATTTTTTTCAGTGTGCCCACTTAAAACATTCAGTAAGCGCTGGACGTTCTGCATTCGACTAAAATTCACAGACTCCAAATTCAACACAATTCAACATAACAATTCAACAATTCTTATCTGAAAATTAAATCAAAGTATATTTTAAAAGAATCATTCACCCATTTATCACTGCTTCAAGACAGCCGTATGGAATCCGTTTGTTCAGACCTGACCACCCCCGTAGCAAGATTGAGAGATCGCTCTCTAGGGACAACTGTCTTTCCTCTTCCTTTAGCATTGTTCATGTTTAAAATGGAATCTTTATTAGAGAAGACTTGTGGTGAGGCTCGAGCGAGTAGGTCTTAATAGGATTTTGTAAAACCGAACTGTACTAATAATATTATTTTTATATATTATCTTTATTTATATGCCCATTCACGACTCCGATACGGCATCTTACTGTGGGGTAATAGCACTAATGTACATGATTTGTTTGTTTTGTATACGAATATTAGTTAATATAAAACAAACAGATAGCTGTAGACCCTACTACCGGAAACTTAAGATACTAACTGTAACCTCCCTGTACATACTTGAGTTGTGCAACTTTCTAAGAAAACATCTTGATTTTTTCCCACGACCAATAGATTTCACAAATTGTAATTTGCGCCCTAGAAATAAAATCCCAATCCCATCGTCGAAATTAAAAATGCACAGTTCGAGTCCACACGTGACGTGATGTGCATCAAAGTCTACAATAAAATTCCAAATTACATAAAAAGCGAAGAGAAACATAATATATTTACCAAAAAACTTACGAAATATTAAATTTATAATTGTTTTTATTCCCAACAAGAGTTTTTTGAATGTGAAATAGAATAAATACAATATATTGGTGCCATATGGAACATGTACTTAGTTTAGTAATAATAAGATAGTTTCTATAAGTGTCAAGTATAATATCGTAGTGCCCGACAGGGTTTCATGGCGGAACGAAAATTGTACACCTTAAACACCATTGTACCCATTAAAGTGATGAATAAACTGATAAACTGATAAACTAATATTAAAAATAAATAAATATTGTCTCATAAAAAAAAACATACACGGCATTATTAGGTACCACACAGTTTCAACAGGTAGAGGTTAGAGTGTTACATTTTTCCAAAACTTATATATTTGTGTAACACATATAAATTGCTTTAACGTTACATTAAGATTTTTGTTTATCTAAAGTTTGTCTGTCAGAGAATGTTTAAAGCAGCTTCACCTCTTCTCTTATATTCACAAATTGCATTCTTAAATGAACGTACAAAACATGCATACAATTGACATAACAACACTATAAATAAGGCAATAAAGAATGTGCATCAATGAATAGCCTCCTTGTAGCATTCCCAAACACCAAATTGCCCAAGTTGGGATTAAAGGTGAGTCATTCTGACTGTATAAAACGCCAAGCAGATATGTCTCCAGCCACAGTCCGCACTTGCCTCAGCTATGGGGCTGTTCCTCGTCTTAGTTGTGTTATCGGTAATAAAGCACGGTTTGACACAAGACGTGAGCTCCCTACCGCGGTTGCAAGACAACAAACTATACGAAGGCCGTGACACAAAACTGCCAGAAGCATATGGGATAATCTGTAGCCAAGAACAAGTAGAAGCTGGCAGCCTCGATTCACAAACACCTTATGAGGCGCTAACGACTGACAATTTCAAGAACCGACCGTTCACGTCCACTCTAATATTAAGCCATGAAGCTCTCCAAATATCAGGAAATGAAGCTAGATTCAAGATGGTCGAGATAAAAACGAGAAAGTACTTGTACGCACTTGAAGTTGACCCATTAGGGGAGAAAGCGTATTGGCTAAAGCAAAGTAATTACAAGGAAGAACCTCCATATTTAGACATTCCAGAACACCCGACCGCGGACCAGCCCCAGTTTGTCTTCACCGCTGACTTCAGCGGCAGTTCGTGGACGGTCACACCTTCAGGCAACGGTTTTCTACGACTTCATCATGTGAGGGATTTCTTTCAGAGAAATCAGTTTAACAATCTCCCTCAGGACCAGAAAGGAGGTTCAGTCTCGTATGCCTTGCAGTACCGAGACTATGGATACTCGTTGGAAAAAGAATATTTGGCGGAGAACATCCACTCGTTCGCCTACATGCATTACTTCGGGGGAAGGTGGACCCTTCATCTTCAACGCAAGGCGTGCTGCCCTACGATAGTTGATAGAGAATTTTCGAACAGTACGAGAATGTTGTCCTCAGTAAACTTGCGTACACATGATTTCTATTATATAGGCACAAAAGATTATATAATTCCAAAGGTTTGATTTATGTTTGAACAGAATATACTCGAATAAAACCATATACCTATTCATACTATCCCTATCAATATAATAAATAATAAAAATACCGGTTGGTTCTAATGAGCTTGTGACCTTTATTGTTTCACCTTAAGACGTAACTGAAAATCTTAAGATTTCAACCTTTGCTGAAAGATGTTGCTTGGGGCGGAGTTCTTGAAGAATGGAGACATTGGTTGGAAAAGTGCTACGCGGAGCAAAGAGCCCTTGTAAATGACTACTGCAAACCGTTCAAAAGAGGAAAGTGAATTACCTGAGTCATTCTTAGTGGTGGTAGGAATTGTGTAGGGTCCGGGTCGCTATCACCACCTTATTCTTTAACCCACCGCCCAGCAGCAGTGTTCGCATTGTTGTGTTCCGGTGTGGGATAAGACAACCGGTAAAATTCATAACGAGGCGTTCCGTCTTAATCCTCAGGGTTGGCAACGCATTTGAAGTCTTAGGACTATAGTCTTGAAAATTGAAATGTCTATTTTGTCTATGGGTCTCAGATCTCACCCGACGGTGGAAAGGAGAAACCCTTTAAGCGACATGATGGACGAAATTGAGTTATATATATTGTTGGAATCGGCTTTTTTCTGCGTCTTTTGAGCCGGGTTACTCAATTTCGCCCATCATGTCGCTTAAAGGGTTTCTCCTTTCCACCGTCGTCACCTATCACCAGGTGGACTAGTGCTCGTGTTCCATATTATATATCTCATTGCCATAAAAAATCTCATAAATAATCAAAAATTAAAATGACAAAGTTGCAGTTAAAGAAAAAATGCCGTTTTAGTCAATTACATACTCATAAGAACATTAAATCACGCCTCTTTCCCAGAGGGGTAGGCAGAGAACACTTCTTTCCACCTGCTACGATCCTGAAAAATGACTTTCGCTTCTTCCAAATTCATACAATAATAGTCAATTATCCGTGGGAAAACAGACGGTGACTTGTCGAAGTCAAATAGTCAATAATGATAACGAAACTGGACCAACTATCTTGACTTACTTTCCAAATGTTCAATAATTACCTATTACGGCATTTTCCTCGTACTTTAATTAGTCTTTTATCTTTATGGAACCCTGTCGCATAAAGGCAATGATTATTTTTTGTTATTTATTTCTAGTGTATTGATTCTGTTGATATCTATGAAGGGGTTCTATAGTGGCTCAAGTATTAAAATTGGTGATAGTAGTACATATACATATATAACAAAAACTAAATAGATCTAAAACTAATTATACATCTAGAATATTTCTAATAGTAGATGCATTAATGCACAAACCTTGACAATTTATATATTTGGAAATAGTTAGAGGGTATTTAGGTACTTATATTATTATAAAGGTTCTTCTACGAGATGGTAATTTCTTAAAAATAAATAAATTAAGAGAGCCTGGAAGCTCAGCTAGTTTCTTAATTGTCATTATACATCTTGTTATTATTATCTAAAAAGTTCTTGAAGTCGCTTGTCATAATGTATCTAGTGATTTATATTACAAGGAAGCCCATGAACCGTCTTAAACGAAGAAGTCAATTAGGTTGTCCGGTATTTTGACGCCTACGTGCGCCCGCGGCGCCCTAACGAGCCATTAGTGACCGATTAATTGATTGTTGTACAACACCTAAAGGCGTACGTGCAAAAATGTCAATTGTTTACCAATATTTAGGGCGCCGGACAGTCGCGTTGGATCCATTAGTGGTTAGCTATTATAACTTTTAAAATAATTGGTTTGATTGCGTACTTAGCGAGTAATGAATGTGTCATTAGACTGCTTTAAATAGCTTTTTATTATTATGAGCTGGTTAGCGACCAGATTGCTTTTTAAGTTGTATGAATTTGAATACAAGTCCTTTTTTTTAACCGATTTGATTGCGTAATGTACAAAATATTCACATGATTTTCAAATAATTGTCTTTGTATTGCATTTTTTTGACCTTATCGGTGTCCTACCGTGGGCAAAGGCCTCCCCTCTTTTCCTCCATTCCTATATTTCATTATCTTTAAATACCTACTACAAAACAAAGTCTGTCATTCTGTATGTACGCTTAGATCTTTCAAACTACGCAACGTATTATAATGCGGTTTTCACCATCAGTTACGTTGGGCATTCACGACCGCTCCAACAAGCCGAATAGAGCAGCGCCGCGCCAAAATCAATCTGTGAATGTCAAAACTGTAGCGTTTAAAAGTACTTGACGCGGTTCGTTGGATTTCCAAATGCGCCAACGTGCAATCCGAATAAAATTATCGTGTGTGTCGAAATTTAACGTTGGAACACGCTACGCTACCGCGCCAAGCCAAATGGCGCCGTCATGAAGATGTTATCCGGCTGCCATTTTCTAATCAGTCTGCTCCGTGATGTCGCACCACACACGACCAGCTAGAAGGTAAAGAAATGAAAAATGGCGTGCGCGCCCTTGAATGTGGTCAAAATATTGTAAGTTGTATACACTCCATCTGTCGCCGAGACAAATGGCGCGTCTGTGAATGGCCAGCTTTAGATATATTTAGGAATAATAAATTCTGGTCTATGTACGGGCGTTACAAAAAACTCACATTTATAAACCGAAGGAAAGCTAATTCTTTAAACGTGTGGTAATGCTTTTCAAGAGTATGTATGTCTTTGGCACGCTCTGCACCCTAAACGGATTGATTTACATAAGTATGAGGTGTCATTACATTTGTCTTGGTTGCAGGAGTGACAGTAGTAGACGTAATGAGGAGTGGGAGTGGGTTTTTAACACAGACGAAAATATCAAAATATGCAGCCGGGTTTTTAAAGCCTGCTTTTGATTTTAATTTCTTTCCTTTACAAGGATGCAAAGAACTATGCCATAGCCAACAAAGAGGATACTGGGCCATCGATCGGGTAGATCGATTAAGGCGGAATCTCGCTCGAAACTCTCGTTAATTGTTAATTAATTATTATTTCTGTGAAGTAAATCGTTTGTTTTGATTAGTTTGGTGGACAGACCGTGCTGGCAGTCACGTATACCTTTTTTGCCGTAAAAACGAAGAAGACCGCTACTGCAATGTTGTAGTCAAAGCATTATACACTCTATTGGAAACCACATTGAATTTAAAATGATTGTACTATTACTACGCAGTTAGCCTCTTTTTTTTTTGTTTAACGGCAGTTTTTCCTTCATGCATTTTCTGTGAGAACCTTAACTTTAAAAACGTAGAGTCTAATTTAGATTGATAGTTATAATTTTCTGTTATAGTATAAATGAAAGGTAATTTTCTAATGTTATTATTAATTGATGGTAATTTAATTGCTGGCTAATCAAATCAGCTGAGTCAGTGGCGTCTGGGCTTTTGAATAGGAATTTTAGTAATTTCAATCAGATCTGTGCCTCTATCATAATTGTTAATGTTATGATAGCCATTCCTAAGTACAATCCCCCCCAAAACATGTAGACGATTTTAAGGTGAACTTTATGTTTTAACACTTTTAATAAAACAATATATTAATGGTGTTCCAAAAAATTACAACCTTACCGAATATTAAAATGAATACTTACATGAAAATATTAAAACTCATTCTATTGAACGAGTTGCTTGTTAGACTTGTATTGTATTGTTTGCTTTGTTTAAGCCCTTACAATATGTACTAGTACATGTTAATTGTATCTATATTGTAAACCATAATAATTTCACTCAGTTAGCATTTTTAAGAAACCGTTAACCTAACCTAACCTTACCTAGCCTTATCTACACGTTATATGTATATTTAAGAAATTCTGAAAGTGTATACGGTTCCAGATACATTTTTTTTTAATAAAGTCGTGTTTTTTATTAGATAAAGTAAACTGACAGTTCATGTATGGTATATTAAACAATAGCCGGTTTAAATGTACAAATATATGTTAACTTGTGTAATTACTTATGATAAAAATAATGACAGGTTTCATTTAATTTTCTGTAAAATTTTACGAAAATGATGACTCGAACTGTCTGTTCAAATTAATAAAAATTATGACTGTAGTTTGGGACATTATATTTTCTGTCTAGGTCAATAGTATTCCTAATCCTGAACACAAATTATCCATTTCTTTTAATTTAACAAAAAATATAAAAGGACTTCTTGTGAATATGCCCAAAAAAGTCGATCGGAGTGTTCAATTTTATATACTCGCGTCATATTAATATTACACTTGCCGCTCCACTTACACGTGTATTTCGAAAAAAGCAAATATTGAGTAGTGTATGACCTTTAAAATGACGTAAATACTAGTTAATATTTACAAAGTGAACCGTTTAATTTGTATACCATTATTAATGTGCTAAATTTATTTTGTTTTGTTTGTTTAATTGAACATGATCGGGACACGTGAAAAGTATTTGTTATTTTATTTTAAAAAGAAAAAGAAAATGTGTAGATTGGTATAGTACGTATTTTTTAACTTTTCTTCTTTAATTATGAACAATTTTTAATAATTCTGACTTGGGTAACCCATCATTTTATCGAATTTCACTTCATCGATTGTATCATTTCATCGAATTTCATTTTGTCGAACGGTAGTTTCTGCTGAAACCAAGATGTTTTCAGGATATCTTAAACATTAATTAACTAGGTTAGGTTTGGTTAGAATTGTCAAAATGAAAAACAAAAACTCAAGCGGCGAGAATTGCCTTTCGATGAAATGAAAATTCTGCATAATGATACGTTTGTTGAAAAGTTTTTTGATAAAATAATAGGTACCCTCTGACTTGATATTACTGGGATATTATTGTTCTAATCTATTGTTTTTGTGTTCTATGATTTGTAATTATTTTTAAGAGCATGCAATATCTATTTGCAATGCGAGAAATAAACGCTTTTTTTATTTATTACTACGATAACTTCTAAAGTCTAAACCTAACTGTCTGCACTGCCTTGCAAAATTACGGATTATTTTCTCAGTCTTAAAATTTTCATGGTCACTAAGAAGTAACTTGACCAATAATGCAATATTTTGAGATATTTTTTCTTCGATCATCATCTTGCTCTTATCCCAATGATTAAGGATCACTCACTTCACTCACTCACTCACTCACTCACTCACTCACTCACTCACTCACTCACTCACTCACTCACTCACTCACTCACTCACTCACTCACTCACTCACTCACTCACTTCTTTCTCTCACATTTTCTGTTTAGGTATTCCTCTTTCTTTATATGATCTTCTTCATAATTATTGTTATATTTTTTTACCCAAACTGATCGAGAATAAAACATAAAGTGTTCCATTTGGTTTACTCAACATACACAGACCGTGAAATGGGATAAGCGACACAAAAGTCGTCATAGGCGAAACCTAGCTCATGCGACTCAGAAAAATCTGCCCATTTGAACGGTATAATATAACTGAATATCACAAAAAATGTCGCTTATCCCATTTCGCCTTTCAAGCGTCGATGTGACTTACACGTGTTTTTCGGCAGAAGCAAATATTATGGCAAATACATTGACGTAAATACCCGGTTAATATTTACAGTAATGGCGACAAGGTGACATCTATTAATTCACTATACAGTGTGTGTAAATAGTACCTACCTAATGAAACGTTCTATGGGGTGATACGGTAGGGAGCCGTTACTGAGAATTATACAAAACATGTCATAAGCACAAAAATAATAAAAGTAAAATATAAAAAAAACATGATAGAGACTCTGTGAAATTCGATAAAATGATGGGTTACAAGATGCATTCAGCGAACCCATCGTTAGTGGAAATGTACATAGGATTGTCGCGAGAAGAAGCGATGTCGCGTCGACCGCTTCATGTCAATTATATACATTTTGATAGTTATCGAAAATCGTTTACTTGAGTGTTGCATTTTAAAGGTGCCACGAGTCTAAAATTACCACTCTGTATACTAGGTCAATATTATATTTTCAAGGTTTTGGATACATCTGGTTAAACATGCAAGACATCGAATGAAAATGCGCCGAACCATAATATTTACACAATTTTGTTTTTATTGTAGCTATAAGCAATCGAGAATACGGGCCACGTGATGGTAAATGTGCTATGTCTTAAGATTACCAATGATTTGACAATCCTGGGTAGTGATTCTCTCATAAGCAAAGGTGAGCGAATGCAGGAGTGAAGTCCATGCGGCGAGTTTAAGTAGTCCCGTCAGAACGAACAAAACACATATTAGCGCGTGCATTCTCAATTAGGCAGCCTTATACGTTCGAGAAGCCATGCTGCCAAATTGAATACACGCGCTGAAATGTGTTTTGCCCGCTTTGACGGGACTACTTAAACTCGCCGCTTGGACTTCACTCCTGCATGCGTTTGAGAGAATCAATACCCTGTTATCAAAAACATTCTGTCGAACGGTCGATCGAACTTATACGTGCTCGCTCACTGGACGGCTAAAGCGGGTAAGTTAAGAATGCTCACCGTTAAACCTCGTCTTTACGCTCTGACAGGACAATTTCAATTCGCCGGTTAATGATTGGTGCGTCGAATTAAAGAACGAGTTGTTTAAGAGGATCCTACCTAATAATAAAGGTGAATGCTAGTCAGCACAGTACCTAATAAGTTTAGTGCTCCTTACAAGATTGTGATTATTGTAAAAACGTTAGAATCATCAACGAAGGTGTCATTTAAACCACGTGCTTTGAATCAATTTCATAAAATCGAAAATTGTTCATAGTGTCAGAATTTCCATTCGCATTTTTTCCTGAATTTCGTTTTCATGTTTTTTCCCTAATGCGTCCCTGTCGCATTTTTTCCTATTCCATCAATCATCACAAGTCATAACATAACCTTATGAGAGAAAAAGCGATGATGAGAAATTCAATTTTGGAAAATCCCAAAGGGAATTTTACCAGTAACAAATAAAGATTTTGGGAAATTGATCTATTACAAATCTATTTTCGATCAAACGAACGAACTCTACGCTAGTACTAAGTACTACGCTAAGTTTGGGTATTGGCCCTAAGTCAATTGGTCTAAGAGTATAGAACAATGGAAGCTGGAGAATATTTACCACCCACAAAAAAAAAGAGTGATATCGTAGCTCACAAATGGATGAACCGTTTTGGACGCAATTTATTTGATAAGACACCTAATTAAATTTGAATGGTTCTTAGCTGAGTTTCACGAAAATCGGTTTGGCCGTTTAAGAGATATCAATCAGCTCTCAAAGAAAGCATCACTATATATCAGGGGTATAACCGCCTGTTTCACAATCATCAAGTAAAGCATATTTGACGGATAAATTTAGCCCTTTCTGTTTCTTACACTTAAAAATAGACAAGGCGAGAGCTAACTTTAAATGGTAGATAATAACTCGTCAATTGTGAATCACGCCCTTATCTTATCTTATCTTATCTTACAAATGGGCCCTTTCGGATACACTTCGACCCTTTACGATCTTTTGTGCAATTACCCTCTTACACATTCAGCTGCTCGAATGTGCATGTTTCCTCACGATGTTTTCCCTTCACCGTAAGAGCATCGGGTAATGCACTTAAGTTAGAAAAACTCATTGGTACAACATGGTGACCGCGGGGGTTCGAACTCGGTACCTCACGATCACGAGTCGACCCCCTAAGCCACTAAGCCACCGACGCTCTCGAAACACGCCCTTAATCTTATAAATAGTCATGAATAATAAACAGTCGAGCAGGAAGACTGTTCGAGGCATTTGTTTGTAACAGGCGACTCAATTGGACGCACGACGTTCTGTATCACACAAGTCACATTCCTTGATGCCGGCAGAGGTGCTCGAACTTTGTCCATCCGCACTTTACTAAAAGAAAGAAAGACAGAAAAAAATATTTGTGACAAACAGACAAAACGCAAACAAATACTGACAAACAAAAGAAATGTAGTCACGAAATGGTTCCAACTCGGCTAGGCTAGGCTTCATACTCATTTACTTACATTAGGGTGATTCCACGGGCGTTTCAACCGCTGTCAGTCCCTAGTATTAGTATATTAAAGAAATCTGCCATAATATGGTTAAAATTTGGTCAATTGTGACAAGAAATACGGTTACAGTACATCTTAGTATGAAAGTCTGCTGCTTGGTGTAGGTCATTATTTCAATATTTATGACTAGGGACTGACGACAATTGAAACGCCCGTGGAATCACCCATAATTATGTGAAAACAACATTATTATTTTTTGTTACGCTTTTACAGCTGAATTCGCTGAATTGATTATAAAAAAGTTGTTGTAGGAGTTACAATGCAACTAAATTCTAGCCGTAAAATAAATATTAGAAGCTTGCGGTCCTGGGTTCGATTCCTGGTAAGGGCAAATATTTGTTTGATAAGCGCGAGTATTTATTCGTGAGCCTTGTATATTTTCTATGTATTTAAGTATGTATTATCTATTTATGTATGTTCATCGTTGTCTTGTATAGTACACGCCTTTATCCCCTGATATTTATTTATTCGCAGATCTATATTAACTACGGTTTGAGAACCGCTGTCCAAACTAGACCGAAGGATATCACAGGAGAGTCAATTGTACAAGTGAACACATCCTTATAAGCATCCTGCTTGAGACCCGTAGAGCGGGACACGCAAACAAACACGCATTACATTCAATAACCATTTGTCTGTCTGTCTATAATGATAACATATCCATTGAATTGGAAGAAAGATGATTCTGAAATGGCATAACAGCCTCTATATGAACCTATAGTTATAGAAAAAAATCTATACTCTATTCGTTTAGGAACTTAACTAAATGTAAACAAAAAACCACGTGACATGACAATAGATTATAAGTAGGTACTAGGTATCTTGTTATTGCAACTAACTTAAATAACTCCCTCTAGGATCACCGTTTTGAACAACGACAGCTGTGATATTGTATTTCATAGTATAGAAGAACAATATCACGCCTATCGTTGTTCAAAACAGAATTGCAATTTTGCTATTATAGTCTTGAGATTGCAATATTAGGGTCTCAGATTCTACTTACCATCATGCAGGTAGTCTGTGAGCTCGTGTGTCTTCTTCCAGCCTTAAAATAGTAGTTTACGTGACGGCTGCGTAATGCCAATTATAAGTACCTACTCTAAGATGGGTTCAGAAGCCGAAATGACCAGCATTACCTGTGGTAGTAGGTGACAGCGATGACAACTGTAACGTAAGTTCATTACGTTATCGAATATTGTAAGGTAATGAGATCCAAATTCGGAACATCTTCCGAAATTAACAGCTGTCATCGCCGTCACCTACTACCACAGGTAATGCTGGTCATTGCCTACGGGTTTTGAATGCATAATAGAGGATTTATGATATGTGTGTGGATAAAATAAAATACATTATGGTGTATCCTAAAACGTGTATGGTGTATCGTTGTGTGCAATACACGCAACGGGCCTATGGAGCCCTCCGTGTCCAGTACAACAATGCGTTCCGGGTGATAGTGGGGCTGCCTCGCTTCTGCAGCGCGTCAGGGATGTTCACAGCCGCCGGGGTCGACTGCTTTCACACCATGCGCAAGCGGGCCGCGTCCCTGATGCGCCGCGTCCCTGGTGCGCTGCGTCCCTGGTGCGCCGCGTCCCTGGTGCGCCGCGTCCCTGGTGCGCCGCGTGCGGGCCAGCCCCAACATCATCCTCAGCATGATAGGGAGCAGGGTAGACTGCCCTTACATGCGTCATTGTTGTGGGCTACATGTAGGTTTGCCATCCGTCCGGGTTTCTCCGGATTTGTCCTAGTTTAGAGGGCGTCTGGGGAGCGTCCGGGTCTCATTTGTAGCCCGGGTTTAAAAATTGAAAGTTTTAGGCCGCCGCGCCGCGTTGTGGACAACGGACGAACCGACACTGGCACTGGTCCGGGCTCTGGGCTCCAAAATCCGGGGTTTTCACGCGTCTTGTCCTGGTTGCTAAATTTTAGAGATGGCTACATGTCCAATTAGTGTAATTAGTTACTAACAATTAAGATTAAGGAACTATACCTTACTTACAATATATGAGTGTATTTTTTTTCGAAATAAATGATTCTATTCTATTTTATTCTATTCTATACTATTCTAAATTAAATGCGTCTCGTTATAAGACAGAACATTTACATTTCTATTAAAACTTAATTACTGAGTAAACTTCGCTTTATTACTCAAAGGGTCACTAGCAATTGGTTGGTTTATTAGCTAGCTAGCTATTCTACTCGGTAAAGCCATATCAATTTTGACATGTTATCGTATTGTCAACGTTGCGTTAGCTCTTATTTACTTGACAGTAATGGCGGCCGCAACATGACAAAAGCAATATGGTTTTAGCGAGTAGAACAGAGCCTTAGGGACGCATAGATAATGGCATTCTCAAGACGACCATCGTAAGACTGCTAATGCGTTGCCAACTAATGCCTCTATGCTAGTCATTTCATTGGTTGTCTTATCCCCACACCAGAAAACAACAATGCGAACACTGCTGCTTGGTTGGCAGGAGGCAGGGTTGCCAACCTTAAGGACTACGATGGAATGCCTCTATACTAGTCATTATCACCTGTCCTTATTGCCACACCGGAACAATACAACACAGCGGGTGAAACTGGGGAGTGTCGCTAGTAATAATCATAATAAAAACAACACCTGCCTCGAACTTGTGTCATTAGTTCATTTAGAATTATGATTCCATTTCCCAATTCACGGGTCGCTAGCACCAACTTGCCCGCTACTTGTTTCCTCGGTTATCCCTCTCTACCCAGTCTGTAATAATAATAATGAAAGAGACGCACTGAGCTACATGCGATATATTAGTTGGGCTAGCCATTCAGTAGCCCTAGACAAGATGCATCTGGTGATTGTTTTTGGTAATCGAAAATGTTAAGATTGACGTAAGCAGTCGGATGGTCGCGTCCACGGAATAGCAAAAACAGTGGAAGTACTTAGTATGAGACCTGTTGGCGCCAATACTCAAACTATCATAAAAACAACACGCCACCATGGAAAATGTTTTTGGCGCGGCTATCTTTTTTACACTCCAAAATAGCACAATAAGGCATGCTTCTGGATTTATTTCCTATTTTAGAAATATCGAAATATCACAATATCGAAATAAGCGATCGCGGCAAAAGTATGGTAGGTTATGCGGAACTCCGCATAACTATGCCACACGTTACACGCCCACTTGACACTTCTACTGTTTTTTCTGTTCTGTGGTCGCGTCGAGCGTCGGGCGTCAATTCCATAGGTACATTAACTATTTTCGAAAATCGTTTACGTTAGCGTTAATCAACTTGTCTAGTCTCACAGGTTAGCGATTTTCGAGATCTGGCAAAAATGGACTGACATAAGCGGGTAAGTACATTGCGTAGTTCCGAAGGGTCATAATTCCGAATTAATTCAAATTCCGAACTGATCAAAATGTCGGATGTAATGTTTTCAAAGAATACTTCATTTTTTGACATCGCTTATAAGTCAAACCTAACCTAACCTACGAGTAGCAATTACATAAATTATGCATTTAGTCTAAAATAGCTTCAGCATATACTTATACAGCTATTAAAAAAATATTGTAACTCTGACAAATGAAAACCTATTCGATAAAAAATGCGTTAAGTCGACGGCTTTTGTCAATACTATTCATTTTTAACTTGAACGATAAAGGATGGACGTAAGGGTTTAAAAAAACCCAAGACGTAAAAGGAGAGCAGTCTTAGACAAAACACATAAAGCTAAAGCTAACCATTTTTTAAAAATTGATTAAATGTACGGAATTGACATAACCGCTCGCAATCGTCAGGGAGTTTACGTCAATCCTAACATTTTCGAGAACCATAACGCTTGTAGAATGCATCTTAAGGCCACGGGTCACGACTCGCTAACGCTGAAACATGGCACGATCGCGCGCACGCGCCGAATCTAATTACCGAAGCGTCGCGCGAGTGATTAACGACTAGGGATGTGCTGGTTTATCGATAAAGCTCATGTGTAACTTCGTTCGTGAACGTGAAGTAACTGAAGTACAGTCTGTGAGCACTAAGGTGCTTCGGGTTTGTACTTCTCTCTCACTCGTTGTTAATAAGAGCGTATGAGACCGAGTGAGGGACAAGTAGCTACAAACCTGAAGCACCTTCTAAAAGCTATCGCTCTATACCTTGAGCAAGAACTTTTTCCATCTTTTGAGTTAAGCGAGGTTTCGACTACCAGTAAAAATTGCAGAAGTTGACTGATGTCTTACTCTACCTTTAAAGTAAGAAAAAGACAGCAAAATTGTGCTTCTTGTTTTTGTCCTAGCTCAGGGCCCAAAGCCATGATTTATTTATAAACGTGTAAATATACTTCATTTCATCTTTTTTTTAAACTAAAGTTAAAGTAAGACAGCAATCCATTTCGCCCTTAAGAAACGTTAACGTAACGTCATCGAAAATGAATATGGCGATAAGAATCTGCGCCTCGTTGACATTGACGTTGATTTTCGTATCGTTATTGAGTAGCGTAAAATAACGAATGAAAATGCAAGTCTGTTTTAGGGGTTCTTGCTACGAATAGATTCAGAACACGGTTTTGATTAATACAGTACTCAAGCTACTGAAGTGGTTTATCTATCCGATTTTCCTACAATGTACCGTTATTATGTCCGTCTAAAAGTGTGTAATTAAACTCAAATTACAGAATACCTAATACAAATTAGTTTTTTATATGTTCTTACTTTGTTTTAAGCATAAGCTTATCGATAATTACCTTGTTCCATAATAAATATATCGATATTTTGCGTAAGCACGTGCGCATCCCTACACGCCCGCTGCGGGGCTTCCTTGTTAACAAGCCAAATATCATTATTTCTTATTTAAGCTATGCTAGTCTTTTGTCGCCTTGCTGTAATTATCTTGGTTTGTAGGAGTATGGTGGCTATGAAGTTACGTTACGATTAAGTCTAGTTACGATTTTACAACATAACATTGAATTAAATAGTTAAGTTATGTTATTTACGATGTAGGGTATTTCAATGTACTCTCACATTAGGTAGGTAGGTGAAGGTAGATTCTATAAACTTAAAAATCTTTTGGACATAAGTATCGAGAGTTTAACTCTACAAGTATTTTTATTTTCATTTATTTTGTCATTTGTCTCAGTTTGTTCCAGTATAGTCTGAATAAATTTATTTTCTCTCTTAATTAAACGTGACGACGCGCTGGCCTAGTTGGTAGTGACCTGCCTACGAAGCTAGCGGTCTTGGGTTTAAATCCCGGTAAGGGCAGATATTTGTGTGATGAGCACGAGTATTTGTTTCCGAGTCTTGGATGTTTTCTACGTATTCAAGTATTTATTTCTCTATATAAGTATTTATATCGTTGTCTAGTACCCATAGTACAACCCTAGACCTTAGTTTGGGACTAGGTCAATTTGTGTGAGATTATCCCTTGATATTTATTATTTTATTTATTATTAACTTTTGAGGAGATCTACAATGTTAAAGTGTCTGCTGCAGAACAAATGAGTTAACCAACAGGCGGCTATGTTAATCTTATTCTTGAGATGTATCACTATCGACCTTTCTCGATAATCCTTGAGAATAGCACATCTCTTTAACTTTTTAATAAACGTTAAATTTATCATTTTGAAAAACCCCTCGATCGTCGCAGGTAGGGTAAACACGCCAATTACCGTCCCTTAAAGAATACTCAACAAATGCTAATATTTTCTCACCCCAAACACTAAACCCTATACCACTAACAAAAAGGTTGTTATTGCAGAGGTTTGTATTGTTTTATTTATTAAACAGCGTGGGAGTGAGTGGGCTTGCTTGAGCTGAGGGCGTGGCGATCGCTTCTTTATGCACCGACTTGATCGCTGCTCGCTCGTTATATTTCCATGAATTATGTCCGCATAATAATACTTTATAATATTACAAATGCAAAAGTGTTATTGGTTCCGGTTTCATGGTTCAACGCCTCAGCCAATCGATGAGAAATTTGGCATAGAGATATGTCACTGTAACGAAGATACTTTTGTACCGGGGTAGTAAAAGACAGTTTCTGATGGAATAGAGATCAAAACTTTTGCACGGACAGAGTCGCGGGCAATGCAATGACTGCTGCTTGGCTGTCGGTTAAAGGATATAATGATGATAGCGATGCGGACGGACCCTGCACAAGGCCCTAAAACCAAAAAAACAAAGATTAAAGATTGCTATTGACGGACAGAATCCTTTGCCAAGACCTGGGTGCTGAACAAAAAAAAAGAGACAATGTTAATAAATAAACCTAGTAATAATAGATACTAGTTGTTCACTGCGACTCTGTCTACGTAGAAGATGTGTTTCGCTTTACGCTCGAGAACTTTACTGTCCAACTTGCTACTTTCTTTTTACTTTCTAGGCACAGTTCTTTAAATGATATAATAAAACGTTCTCTCGGCACAGCCAATATTCCGGCAACCCTGGAGCCTTCAGGTCTTTCTGCCTCGGATGGCAAAAGACCCGACGACGGTTGTACTTTGGTGCCATGGTGTTTGGGCCTCCCCTTGGCTTGGGACGTAACATGCGTAGACACGTTAGCTCCGTCTCAAGTCGAGGGATCCGCTCGTCAGCCTGGGTCCGCGGCTGACCGGGCCCCGACCATCAAGTGCCGCAAATACGTATTTCTTAAAGAAAATTACTTTTTTGCGGCACTTGCAATGGAAACTTTGGGTCCGTGGTCTTCCGACACCAAGAAGTTTGTAAAAGAGGTGTCGGAAAGACTTATTTTGGCGGCGGGTGATCCCAGAGCGGGCTCTTTCTTTGCGCAGCGGCTCAGTCTGGCTGTGCAAAGGGGGAAGCGGCCAGCATTTTAGGGACCATGCCACAAGCGGGTGAACTGCAAGGATTATTTTATTTATAGTTAATATTTTAAGGCTTTTTTGTTTTTTATTTTTTATGTGTTATATGAAATAAATACGTTCCCACTTGCTACGATAAATACAGTAAGTACCCCATGGTTCCCTCCCTGTGGTTCAAACAAACGAATACACTAAAGGAGTTTCTTTCGCATTTATAATATTGGTATTAGCTACGATCAAAGTACAGTAAGACGGGTTCATTTAAAGTTCAAACACAGGGCGTGGCGGTGGCGGTGCGCTTGCCTAGTGCTCGGCACTTGGCAGTCACCACGGACGAACGCGACCAACTTACATGATTAGAGGGCGCGTGTATCGATTGGACAGCTTTCACAGACAACTATTTGAGTATAGGCTTAGTAGGTGCTCTTTAAGAAGATTGTGAGTGTCTTAAACTGCGTAGCTGTAAACATTTTTTTATACAAATTTAGCTCCGAGTGGTAACGTTTCCCACCGCTAAATCAAGTTCGATTTCCACGATTTTTGAAGATGTTGAAGTTACTGAATTAGGTTTGTATGTATCCGTTCGCTTTTTTGTTTCATTAACTATGTAATAGATGGATTCTAACGCGGTATTTATAGTAATCTAGTTGCACTTACTGGGGTAGTTCTTATTGAGGTCTAATGAAAATTGGTTGGGCCGCTAGTGAGTACCCGGCTAAAGAGTTATATCTGGTAGTAGATACTTGTGATTGGTTGTCGAAATTGCCGGAACTCCAATAACGCGTAACTGACAAATTCAATAAGTTGCAAAATGTACCTTACTGATTGACATTTCATTAACGGTAAGAGCTATTATACCATTAACAGTGTAAGTACAATATCAAAGCCAGATAAGATAAACCAAATTTAAATAGGGACACTGCGGGTCAATTTTTGTGAATTCAAGCGCTCGAAAGTAGAAAATTTAATCGCAGGCTAAGGATCGTCAACAGCTTTAATTGAAAGGCAAAGGAATTAAATACTAAATCAGTAAGTATTTCATTTGAAAGCTTCGTCACAATTTTTTTGACCAGCGAACTTAACTTGACCCGTATAAGTGTAAAAATCGAGATAAAAATGGTTTCGCAAAATGCGAGTCATAACTGAATAAAGCAAACGAGATTATTTAACTTTCACGCAACAAAGAGTTTGTATATCTTTATGCACGTAGATAAATATCAAGCAACATAATCTACCAGGACTAAAATACAATATATTTGACCTTTGTATTCCAAAACGAGCAGAGATCTATTTACGTCCACGACACACCTCTTGCTCCGAACACGTGTCACAAAGGCCCAACATATTTACTATCTTCCATCAAAATAACCGCCTAAATTAGGGTTCTATAGTCAAAGGATACATTGACGAATGAAATTAAAAAAAGCTGCGGCATCAAAAAGCTAACAACAATACCTTCGACGTTTGGTTCTATACGTCGACACATTAGCACGCCATCAGATATCTAAGAAAAAAGGTCCCATACACTCGTATCTGACAAATTTCAGACAACAATACCGCATTGAATGATTAAGGGTTAAACGGATAACGTCTCACAAACATGCGCTTGCACATGGAGAAATAACACATGGGAAAAACACGCTAAATCATACCTTGATACTTTACAATAAGATCATCGATCCAGCCTTAAAACGGTAACAAAAGTCATTCCAAATTGAACTATAAAGCTAAAGGTTCACGATTTCGTTTTAGTTTAAGCCTTTTTTTACAAGGTAATTGCACGTATATTTGATAAGTAAAGGGCTATACTACATTCCTAATCAAAATGTCGTATCCCCATTAAAACTCTTATAGCAAATGCAACTTTATTTCTTTGGTACAGGGTTTATTTTCCTATAGTTTTTAACTATATGGTACAGCTTTTTGTGTAAGTTGGTGGTATGGAAGGCGGCGTTTTTGAAGCCGTGTCGGATGTCTCAATCGAAGGCTTTGCGCGTCGGCGCACACGCTGGGGTATTCTGGCCCGGATTTTGTATGATAATTTTTAATCTTTGATAAATTTTATCGTTGATGGCTCACTTTGGAGATATGATTTTTAAAGTACACGTGGTTTATAAGCTTTCGTGGGATACTTAATGATATTATAGGCATTTTTTTAATTAGTTCTTGTTATATATTAAATTCACCGATAGTCCTTTCTACTTGAGCGATATCGCTACGCGATTGTTTGTTGTTAATGGTTTTGCGTCAGTTATGAAAGATTGGATACATACTTTAAAGTAATATAGCAATGTTAATATAATTAAAGAAGCCAACATATTCTTTATTTAACTTTAACTTATACCTAACATCAGTGTTAAAAGTTAAGCTGGCAGTATTTTTCCCTGCATACCAGAGCAATGTCATAAAATATGCTCAAATTTTGTTTTGTCACATGACACCTGGGGATCAGTCGTCACGTGACCGTAACGAAACCATGTTTGTGTACATCATGGAACATTTTGTGTACATCGTGCGCACCGGCCCAAACAAAATGGTGGACAAATGGATGCCATTAATCAAGGAGCGTTGAAAGGGTTAAAAGCTATGAGGACACTAATTGTGTCCTTTACCCTATAAAAAAAGAAAACACAATTTGTTTAAAAGTACAAAGTTAAATTTTTAATGTTGAGAAAGATAGTGTTAATATTTAACAATAAAAGTGGGTATTGAACTGCATTGTCATACTAATGCGGATGCTCCTTTGTTTTTTTTTGTGTTTTTTTAAGAAATGCCTTTTCTTTCATGCCGTAATAAATTGGAAATGAATGGTTTTATTCTCGTTCTATTAATTTGGCTTGGTACTGATTTCGTAAAGATATAAAAAGTTCAAGTCAGGTTCATATTACACCGTGACCCAAACAGATCTTAAAGATAGATTATGCTATCGCCATTTTGCTGATAACCTAGTGGCTGTAACCCTACCTAAGAACCTAGCGGTCTTGGGTTCGATTCCCGGTAGGGGCAAATGTGTGTGTGATGAGCGCAAGTATTTGTTCTGAGTCTTGGTTATTTTCTATATATTTAAGTATGTATTTCTCTATTTAAGTATGTCTACAATTATCTAGTATCCATAGTACAAGCCTAGAGCTTAGTTTGGGACTAATTAGGTCAATTTGTGTGAGATTGTCACCAGATATTCATTTATTTTTAAGTACTAAAAGAAAACAAGTACTTAGCTGTATTTTCACAAAGACAAAGAAAAGTAGAATAACTTTAACTGACAGATATTTTTTCTGGAGCAATTCTTAAGAAAAAAAACTGCCATACTTAACACAATCTTAAAACGCGATTCACCATCATAAGTAATAACTAGGTATTAAATATCTCACCATCTTTAACTAAAAGGTTATAATCAGCTTATTCCTTTTGTAAGTAATTTAATAACAATTAGCCCTTACCTCACAAGGGTCTACAGTAATCTCTCAGACGGAACCACTACACCGGAAAACGCAAATGATAGTCAATGATCACTTTAGTACCTTGTCATTTTAAATCGTTATACAATTTCATATGGCGATTGAGCGAGGATTTACAGCGACAAAGTACAAAAATGATCACTTACTTAAAGTCTTATAGCGTTAACTGTGCAACAAAGATGTAACACATCTGCGTATACGCATCTGAGTAGCGAAAAACTCTACAATTAAATTCAACCTTATTACATTGGCTTTGAGTAGATATTAAAAACAACAAACATTTCAGGATGGCTTTTTTGTTAAGTGAATTTGAACTCTGTGTATTTGTGATACGGACGCAGGTAAGATGAGATAGGATCTGTTATTGATATAAGATATGGTTAATGTGAAGGCAACGGCGCGGATTGATCTGAAATAGGGTGGCCATTTTCGCTAATCGTTGCGAGTTTTAAGGTATCTCTTTATCTCCATCTTCTTCTTATATCTATCTATAGGTATATATAAAAGGCAAACCTGGCTGACTTATATATCGACGCACAGCCGAAACTACTGTACCTAGAAACTTGAAATTTGGTACAGGGGTTCCTTTCATGATGTAAGTGAGCACTAAGAAAGGATTTTCCGAAAATCGACCTCGAACGGGAAGAAATGGGGAGAGTAGCGGGAAACTAATTCTACGCGTACGATGTCGCGGGCGTCCTCTAGTCTTTACATAGATAGCTTAACGCGCCTGTCTGTCCTTCACCATCAGGTAGATATTCTTTCACGGAAGGTTTTTATGTATAATGAATTCTGGTTTATGAACGGAGTTTACAGAAAACTCACATAAACTGAAGCGAAGCGAGGGCAGTTCACTCATGTAAAGTAAAAGTGGACGGCGTTGAATCTTTTTGTTAGGTTTCTATCGGGTGCTAAGGGACTCTATTACTAACCCTATACCGTCCGTCCATCCGTCCGCCCGTTCATACTTCTCGTTTCTTTTTTCTTGGGCTGTCATACAAAAACCATCTCTCAAAACCTACCTATCCATGCCTTTTTAGCTACCTAACTAGTTTTCTTTTTAAAATATTTGCTGCTGCAGGATACATACCTACTTAATTAGTTACACTTCATATAACCCCTAAATAATATCTTATTAACAACTAATAACTTTAATACGAGTAATAAAGTCTTCTAGCACTTTCTTGACAAAAATCTGTTTTTATGAAACTTTACCATAAGCTCTCGTATTGTTTTAAATATTATCCCAAAGTTAATTAACGGCATAGTCACCCATGGCAAAAGCTCTTGAAGCTCGCGACCCACGACGCGTACCGAGTTAGCTTGAGCGAGCTTTGCAGCACAAGTACGAGTATACTGTAGATACTAATACCATGTTACTACAGTCAATTGCAAAATAAGTTAAATTTAATTTGTCCATCTTTTGCACAATGCTTACTTACATAGGTACTTATTGGCAACAGAGCACCGAAGATGAAGTTTTTCAAGATGTAACTGAAGTGTTCGCGTTGTCGTAATCTGGTGTGGAGGTAAGGCAAGACCGCCGGTGTATTTACTAGCATAGAGTAATTTCTTCAGGTCCTCAGAGTTCGCAACGCATTCGCAGTCTTAGGATTGCAGTTTTGAGATTGTAGTATTGATCCCTTCACCATCAGGTAGCCTAAGTGGTGGTTGCTTGCCATAAAAAGCCATTGCAAATTTGCAATGCTTAATCAGTTGGGGAGTTGTTCTCTACGCTGGTAAATTCACTCCATATTACGGACGTGTAAAAGAGCCACGCGCTGTGGCCAATTTACTGCACAAATAAGCAGAACTCTGTAACCACATTTTGCACAATTAGGCTAAGTACCAATTTCACCAAACGATGTTAAATTTAATCAATGTTAATCGACTTTCAGTTCATACATTTTGACAGCTGTTAACGCTCTAATCGTCTGTTAAGCGCTTAACATCGTTTGGTGAAATTGGTACTAAGATGTTTACTAGTTTATTAGTGATAGGTTGCAAGACCATCGCCGAGCAGTAACTACTAGCCTAAAATAATTAAAAAGCAAATAATTTATAAAACAAAAATATTACAGGCTGAGACATAAATATAACAAATTAGAAAGATAGTTACTGATTTCCAATACCGAAACGCCGCTAGGACCGCTAGCTTCGTAGGCAGGGTCACTGCCAACTGGGCGAACAGCGTCATCATTATTTCATTTCATTTCATTTCAAAAGTTAACACAACCCACAAAACGTTCACCGTTCACATAATGAAAAACCGGTCAAGCGCAAGTTAGACTCGCGCCCCGAGAGTTCTGCACTTAGGTCTTATTTCTATGAAATATTAGAAACCTTGTAAATTTCTGCTGCTGCGTGCTATCATTATTTTTGTGAAGCCTTAATAGTTATTACTATAAGGCATTGCTAGAGCTTTTTAGCAGATCTTCCGTAAAACAGTGTGTATGTTTGCTGCACACACGGCAGTTTGTCCGAATAAGTTCGGAGAAAAAGCCGAGCGACACTGCAGTGGCCTGCTTTATAAAGCTACAAATTACAATTTACAGGTTACAAGTTTCCATTTGACACAACCTCGACCAATGACGACCAGCTATTTGAGCAGTGTCGCCAGTTTAGACCTGTAAAATTGTAACTTGTAGCTTTATAAAACGTGCCCCTGGTGTATATTTACACGAACCCATATTCAGAGCTGATATCCCAGTTATCCCACCCTCATAACTTTTTTTTCCAGTGCAGTTAGGCACCCGTTTTTTTACCGATTACTTAGGTCTATTATGTTCTCACAGCCTAGTGTGAAAATTAAGGTTCTGTCATTATCTATTTTACAATGTTTACTTTGCGACAACTTTTATCTTTTTCCAAAAAAAACAAGTGCTCTTTTTCTGTAATATTCAGTTAATTTTCTAGGTCATAATTTTACGAGTTTTGTCATTTATAACGAAACCCTTCTTGTACTTAGGCGATTTCCTCTACCTAACTTTTAAACCAATGACGAATTTACGTATACGGTACCTATACATAAAAAAAGAGTTATTCGCAACACTTCCTCGCAGCTGACTGTACATCCGCCACTTGAGTATCCCCGTCTCATCCCACCGCATCCGTCTCAACCGCTCTCAACTTATTAAAAATATCTATTCATACGCCAAAAAATATTTAACTTTAAAAAAACATTATCCGTTTTCGCTACATTGGCTCTGAAAGGGGTAACATAAGTGTTTTGTAAGCGGATTTTTATTTTTTACCGCTAAGAAGACTAGTCTAACCCTACAGGGTTAAGTTACAAAAGAATTTATTTTAAAACCCTTTAAGTGGGTTTAGTTACTGGCTGTTGTTGGTAGTTAACAAATGATCGGGATTACGGTCGTGATGGTGAGTGGTAATATTATTAAACAGATACCACTTTAAGGGCCTGTTTCACAATCGACAAGTAAATTTATGTGCCAGTTAAAGTTACCTCTCCTTGTCTGTGTTCAAGTGTAAGAAAAGGAAAGGGCTATATTAACTGTCAGATATGCTTTACTTGACGATTGTGAAACAGGCCCTAAGGGTGATCCACCAGAGCAGTGCGAAGTAGCGGAGAGGTGTGCGAAGAAAATCCACCAATAGGAGAGCTGCACTCAGCGCGGTTAGGAAAATCAAGAGTATTTTGTGAAGCGACGCTTGAATAAATTCCATAGCAATATAGCTACGGGCGATAACGTTTCTCACCCCCTAAATCAAGTCCGATGTCCACGAATTTTGAATATTATTTACTTAAGGCTGATTTTTGAATCTCCAGATAAAACTATCCATCAGTTAAATGTATTACTATCCTTTTCTGAAGTCATATGAAAGAAAGGGACAGAGCTAAAATTTACCTTCCGGATAGCTTTATCTAGGGATTGAAAAATCAGCCCTTAGTGAAAAGTGGCAATTACTCCACAGACAAGAGCCTAGCTTTTAAGTTAATTGATGACCTTGGCTTTATTTTTTTATGATTAAAACATCAGTGATTGACTCCTTATCTAGGGTTAACACATGGTTGAGAGAGGCGATGGCTGAGATACGCGTCATACTCGTGAACGGGTGCTGTTTGTGGGGTCCGGTCTGTTCACGTTTGCAAGGACTTTTTGTTAAATTAAGCATTCTACCTAGCTATGGCTTTTGACGTAGAGACCTCGTCGTGTTGTTCTCATAGTCTTTATTATTAGTTTAAGGTTTATTGACCTTACATTTGTAATAATTTTATTTTTGCTAGTTTTAAGAATTTATTGTTTATTACTTTATTACCTTATTATTACTTAATGTAACTTACTTTTAAGTATTATTTTGTTATTATTATTGAAAAAATGACCTTCTGCAGGAGTTTCTTGCGGCGCTTCTTCTCCGCAATGATGGTCTTGTCCGAAGCGCTGGTAGATTCACTTATGTTACCGACGTGTAAAAGAGCCCTCATGTGGCCTATTTACTGAATAAATATTTTGAATTTTGAATTTTTTTTTGAATTTTGTTACTATCCGTCCGGATTAGTCCGGACATGTCCGGACTTTGTCCGGCTTTTTAATTTCCGGCTTTTTTTAGTTCGATTGATGGAATATGAGAAATAAAACTACATAATAAATGCCTACCATACCACTGTAACTAAGTGAGTAAAGTTTCCATTTTGCGACTAAAAAGTCCGGACTTTTATCGAAATGTCAGGCTTTTTGTCAGGACTTTTCAAATTTCTAAATGGTAACCCTACTCCTATCCTACTGAGTTTAAGAGATGATGAGATCAAGAATGAAGTAACAACCTTTTTAATCTTCTTAGAGAAAATTCAAGAAGGCAAATTCTCTATAGCTGCCTTAAACTAAACCATAAAAAAGATCACAAGAAACCAAACCGCACTCTGATCCGATCATTACATTCATTACACAAACAAAAAGAGTTATTGATCCTAATAGCGCTCAGCCGATATAACTTACGTCAATAGAAAGTAATCTATCGAATCGCGGCGACGGTTGTGTTTGTGTATCGATTAATTAATAAATCGATACGATCGGCCGAGATCGACTGGCGATATACCGCCTCTCTAATTGAGCCGCCGGCCATTGAAAAAAAAACAACGTTCCAAAAAGACACCAAACTCTGTACAACAATTTTAAATCATATACTTTATTTACTTCAAATTTGGTTGAGAATCGAATGATCGAAATTAAGGTTTAGTGACGTTTGGCATTTGTTTTGTTTTTTTCAAATTGAACGAATTAGAACTCTATGGTTTGTAACCGGCCAGTTTGAAAAAAGAAAACGCCGAACGCTAAATGCCGTGCATTTACCTGTCAAATTATTAAAAAATAAATCTCCTGTCTATGCCTGGGAACGATTTTGATTAATGGTGTTCAAACTCGATTATATTGTTACTTTTGTGCGATTTATAATGGTAACACTATCGCCCGCATCTTTGTAGCCTTTTTATGTAATATTAGCAGATTTTGGCGTGTTTTTTTTTTTATTTTACCCGTTCCAACCTGTGGGAAGTTAGTACAAAGGTTTCGGCACTTTTGACATTCAACCTTCTTACTTTATACGTTTTTATCTGCGTTTGATCGTACAATGGGAAGGTTTTGTAAGATATTGAACGTGTAAGCCAATACTTAGGTTGGTAGACATATCGCACACAGAAAAGTAAGACGATAATAACTGTTAATCCAACTATTTTCAAATGGAACTATTGCTCACTGAAACTAAACTTCAATTTTAAATGTTTTTCCTCGTCACCTTAATGCATTCTTATTTTAAAACGAATGCCATTCACTACCAATCTTCTTGGTTTTCTTACAAAAGAGGCTCGTTTTGGTGTCGTCGGCAGTGGGTGTGTTAAGCCGATTGAAGGCGTCGGGTTGCGCGCTCGGGTTTCTTTCTGCGCTGGCGCAGGCCTCATTAAAGGTGTTAGTAACTCTATATGAGGTTATTTGCATCGGTGGCCAATCGGCTTGTACAAAGTGCTCATCATTTGATTTTTACAGTTATTTTTAAATGCAATAATCATATCAGTATGGTCTAATTAAACCGGCCAAAGAGCATTTCGCAAATAAAGTACAAATTCTTTTGCACAATTACCAACTGCATATAACCAACCATTTTGGTATTAAATTTTGATTAAATTACTACCTGCATATCGAGACCAACCACTTTGGTTTAGCTTAGATATGGTTTTAAATTTAGATTAAAAGTTCGTGTTGATCTGCTTTTAAGGGTTCCGAAGTCTGTTTGTCTGAATGTTATACTCACTTTTTCTCTGAAACTATCAAAGTTACAAACGGATTTTTTTTACACATACAGACGTTTATAACGCGCAGTAAAATCAATGATGAATGAATTAAGTAAGTCCGTTTTATTTAGGGTTCTTTCAGTAAGGCAACTTTTTTTACCTTACAACATCGTGTGATATCCCTATAGGTATGTTAGATAGCAATTTAAAAACCGGCCAAGTGCGAGGCGAACTCGCGCACGAAGGGTTCCGTACTATTATCTGTACAACATTAGCCAAAATCGGGAAAAAAACAAAATTAAACGATATTAATTTTGGTACAATAAATTACTGCCACTGTGTCACGAAAACTGATCTTTAGATCAATTCTGTGTCATATCCTTTTCGTTGATTCTTCTTTGAATCATGACATCACGAGGCTAAATTACTTTAATCAGTTGACTGTTTTAAGAAAATGACGCCACGTTCGTAGAAAAAATTATATTGATGCAATGATTCAGTTCAATCTGTTCTAGTAGATAAGATAATATCCCCTCAGGTCAAAGACGATATAGTTTTTACCGGCTAGAATCTCGGCCCTAACTGAGGTACTACTAGGTACCTACAAGTGTTGTAAGTAAGTAACAAATTCCCAATATTCCATCTACAATTTTTGTAACAATAACCCAATCTTAAGTTCTCTACAGAGCTGGTTCAAACCAACAGTCTCAACAGACGATCTCGTTTTATAAATATAATATTCAAATTGTGTTTCCCATCAAGCTTCCCGATTAGCGGCCGTCGGGGCGATCTTCCGCGTCGATGCGCAGGAGTCCTTATTGATATGTCAACGTGACAGCCGCTAATGCGCGCGCGACTAAAACAGGAGAGATGTATAAAACCCCTATACTACTTTAAGGTTAGGTTAGGTAAGAATTGTGACCATCAAAAAAAATTAGCTAATGGAGCGAGAAAGGTAACCTATCCTTTTATCGAATTTCACTTCATCGATTATGTTATTTAATCGAATTTAATTGCATCGAACGCCATTTTCTGCGAAAGCCACAATGTTTTTAGAGTATCTTCAATATTAATTACGTACTGCCGTCCTACCAAACAAGGCGGCTAACTGCATGGTAATAGTATCAGCATTTTAAACTTAATATTGCAGTTAGCCGCCTTCTTTGGTAGGACGGCAGCGTAGGTTAGGTTAGAATTGTGACTACCAAAACAAAAACACATGCGGCGAGAAATTCCTTTCGATGAAAGTTAATTTTTGACTAATGATACGTTCGTTGAAAGGTATTTCGATGAAATAATAAATACCATCATCATAATTTTTGACTAAAATGGGACCTATCCAAAAATTTACGAGGTTCTAAAGTAACCTACAAAAAATCCCACTTTTTTGATGCGTCTTTCTAGTGTTTGATTTAACGTCAGTCTCCCTAGGTTGTTTTGTGGCAACTAAGTATGACAGTGGTCTTGACAGAATCGCGTGGAGCTGACCCCATGCGCTTCTTTAGTCCACCAGAGTTAATATTTACTCTTTAACCGAACAATTATCCTCGCGTGTGATATCCATCGATTTATTTCTCTAACAAGTTCATGGTGATTGTCTAAAACTCTGCATTGACGAAAAACACCTTTTTAAAACAAAGAGTCATCATCATCATCGTCATCAGCCGCAAGACGTCCAGTGCTGAACAAAGGCCTTCCCCAAGGTTTTCCACAACGATCGGTCCTCTGCTGCTGTCATCCAGCGGTTTCCCGCGACCTTTATCAGATCGTCGGTCCACCTTGTGGAAGGCCTGCCGATACTTCGTTTCCCTGTTCGCGGTCGCCACTCTAGAACAAAGAGTGAAAGCTCTAATTAATTATGTTATGTTTAAGGTAGTTTATCAGCTGTTGTTTTTCCTAAATAAATAATTCCCAGGACCTTATGCAGGGTCCGTCCGGATCACTACCACCATCTTATCCATTAACCTACTGCCAAACAGCAGTGTTCGCATTGTTGTATACCGGTTTGGGGATGAGACAGCCGGTTAATGACTAGCGTAGAGGCATTCCATCTTAGTCCTCAGGGTTGGCAACGCATTTGCAGTCTTAGGATTGCAATGTGAATGCGAATGTCTATGGGTCACAGTTTCCACTTACTCGTACCATCAGGTGGCCTGTGTGCGCATACGAGCACTTCTTTATGCAATAAAAAAAACCCTAAATTAAGTTTAAAAAAAACCAAGAAGAACACGCAGTTGTAACGGCGCCCTATGCTCGTGCGCACGACGCGCGAGTGTAACATGGAAACAGTTTTAGCGCCGACAGAGGGATGATCCGGCGCATGCTCCGCTGGAACCTTCACAATCTAGATGATTATTTTTTGTTGTTTTGGTATTACTTCCAAACTAGTAATCATTTGACCGGATTTCAAACTCAAACTCCATTTTTTTGACAAAATACACAACAGACATGGTACAAATAAAAGAAGAAACAAGATTAGAGCTGAATTAGAATCGTTGCACTACTGTCGTGTGGAATGAAATAGGACTCAGCTCAGCATGTGCTGCAGCTGGAGCCACAGCGCTGGTTTTCAGCTGAAGTCTGGTGTGAATCTGTGTTTAGTAGATTAAACTTAAACGTGAAGAGAATTAAGTTCAAACTCATACCTACATCTCGAAATATCAGATACAAGTTTTGTTCTAAAGTATGTAGTAACGATATAATACAGATGCACACGTTAAACGTATAGCTTCCCTCTTTTTTGTCAGAGGCTAATAACAATATAGATTCAAAAACAAAATGGCTTATAAACAAAGTTAAATAGAGGCCCAGACTGCCATAATACTAAAGAAGGCGGAACTGCAATATAGTAGTCAAAGCATTCTATACTCTAATGGTAGCCACATTCGATTTAAAACGCTTGTACCATTACTATGCAGTAATATCCCTTTTTGGTATGACAACACCTGATCAAGCAACGGTCCATCTTGTCGAAGATCAGGCAACATTGCGACTTCCAATACGTGGTCACCACTACAGTACCGAGAAAAAGGAACTTCTGTAGGGGTAGACGTCCATATAGACGTGTTTCGGACAAAAATAAGAAATAATCGTCAGGGTACAATCTCGCACAAATTGTCCAGTCCCAAGCTAAGCTCTATAGGTATTCTCTAGGCTTGTACTATTGTTATAGTATCCGCAGGTGCAGCGCGCTAAGGACCAGTTGTAGTGTAGAAATTTACTACGACTTGTCCTTAGCGCGCTGTGGATACTAGACAACGATAAACAAACGTATATAGAGAAATACATACTCACAATCATCACACACATTTTGCCCTCCGGGGATTGAGCCGATGATGTTGGTGATATTGAAGTCTAGTTTTTTGACGGTGTCAGCGGTGTCAAGTTAAACACCGTTGTGAAGTTAGTTCAGTTGTTGTTTTTACCCGCAACTTGTCCATCACTTTTCTTCTTGGAAACATTTTTAAATGTATTCTAGAAGTAGTAAAAAGTATTCTATGCATTAAATCAACCATGTTATAATTATAAAGTGATTCACTTTTCAACTAGACCCAGCTAATATTAATTGGCGCGTTTATTTGTCCCGCCGTCGTCGGTAAAAAAAAAACATTTTAGGGCGAGCATTTTCAAGTGAAAATTTAAACTGTCTAGCTATCACGGTTCACGGACAGACCAACAGCTGAATCTTAGTAGGTAATAAGGTCCCGTTTTTACCCTTTGGGTACGAAACCGTAAAAAGAACCTATCCCAATGGTGCTATATATATCGTCCTTCACACAGCTCTGGTGGAAGCGTAGCCTTACACCACAGCTGTGAAGAGGCAAAGAGTTAATTCTATTAGGGTGACAAAGAAGGTTGTTTAACAATAAGACGCAGCCGGTATCTGTGGCTCGATGAGTATCTCAGGACCGCAGAGCTACGATGGCTTAGAACATTACATATTTTGAAAAAACATTATTATCCTATAATATTTAGAATATTACATGTTTTTTCAAAGACAGGCAAACATGCTGACGGCCTGGCTAAAGTAGAAACACCGGGGCGTAGACATGCGTTGCGGGTCTTAAATAAAACTACGAGTATATTTAAGAATTTAAAATCTCCGATGTAGAAAAGTGACTATGTTTTAGAGTGAATTTGGATAAACCCTCGGAACACAACCTTAAAAACATACATTAAAATTGGTTCTCCAGTTGGAGCCGTTAATAATGATAGACATAACGCACACAAAGACAAAGGCGTCGAGCATGTAACATTATTTTTGTATGGGAGTTAAAAGGAGCGAGAAAGAGAAAGATTCAGAGGAAGAATAAAGAGGAAGGATAAGGTGGAACGCTTGGTAAAAATCTTGATATTTTGGAACAACTTAATTCTATTTAAGTCAAAAATTCAATCTGGTTTTCAATCGAGAGAAGCTCTCTCCCAGTCCTACCATATGTATTCATCAGAACGCAAACATTTTAAGTTTCAAGAAACAATATCTAAAGTTGTAATATTAAGCTGTTTTGTAAAGATAACATTTCTAATTACCGACATTATTTTTCTTGTGAATCGCGTCTCAAAATATCTTTAGTGTTATTTTTGTTAAACTTAAACCCCTTTATCCTTTCTTAAACCAAATTCTGACCACAACTTAAATCCTTCATCAGATCTGCAAACACCAATATTTATCCCGGATTATCATGCCTTTCTGTGCCAGAAACTCCATTTTGACACCATTTTGTAGGCAAATCATTGGACCCGGGTTTGAACGTGTTGTGGTCTCTTACATTAATATTTAGATAAGATTTTTTTTGTGTAATTCTCGGGACTACAATCCTAAGACTGCAAATGCGTGGCCAATCCTGAGGATTAAGATGGAATGCTAGCTATTTTAATATTTTCAATATGCCAGTCATTTTACAGGCTGTCTTACCCCCGCATAGGACAGGAACATAGCAATGCGAACACTGCGGCAAGTTAGTGGGTGAGACGATGGATATTTGCGGGGACCCTGTACAAGGTTATTCTACCATTAAAACCATTTTTTTACTGGGACAGATCCAATTTTTTTTGTACTATTCTGTACCTACCTGCTTACACAAAAGTCCGCATGCAATTTTACAATATACAATTTAACTTATAAAGAGTTCTGAACCTCTAATCTTTCTTAACTCTATGCTTTAACGATATCCAAACACAATAACTGGCGATTATCTCTCACTAATCATCTACAAGCAAAATTATGCTTTATTCAATCGAGTCACAGTCCAAAATTACTTTTATAAATCTGGCTTAAGGTCGGTCAACGAAATGTTTCTAATAATTAGTTATCATCGATCATCGCTTCGGATACATTAATAAAGATATTAAATGCCTTTACCTTTCCATCATCAACTTGAAACCAACCTTAACTTAAGGGATTAAGTTCTATTTTGTCTTGTGTTTGTCTCAGGTGGGCGGCGAGATCAAAGACGGCGGTATCTACTGTACAAAACCAATCATGTGACAGCGGCAAGAGACAAATAGAAGAAAAAACTTAACGCGGTCAGTTTTATAAAATGTTTTATGCAAAATGACTAGAGGGAATCAGTTGAGGGTTGCGGTGAGTGTAGTGGTGAAGCCCCGTGAAGCCAGGGCCAAGATTCTAGGCGGTAACAACCGTATCGTCTTTGACCTATTATCGTATTGTCAACGTTTTGATAGCTCTTATTGACTTGACAGTAGAAGTAGAGTTGAAAAACAATACCATAACAGGTCAACTAACTACTTTTGAAAATTGGAGTTGATTTAGAGGGTGAGAAACGTTATCGCCCAGAGCTAAATTTATATGGATTTTTTGACACGCTGGTGAGCGATGTGGTCCGATTCGAAACTTCTAAGTTATGAAATAGTTTGCATGAAAAATGCATCCGCTATATTTAGCAAAGTTAATTTTAGTCAACTTGCAAATATATTTAACTACGAAGTTATTATCTTTTCCTCGTGCTCGTTTCCTTATGACTGAGGGTCGCGACAGCAATCAGCTGCTGCTTGGTTCAGTAAAGCTCTTTAAACCGCTCTATCTTCGGCCCCAAGCATAGACCTCTGCAAATTGGTTCGGCAGACTTCTTTCACTGCGTCGGTCCATTGGGTAGGTGATCTACTATGGCTTCTTTTTCTTTCCAATTGTTCTACAACAATGAGCTTTCCAAGATCATCTGGCTTACGACTGGCCACATGACTGAAGTTCTGAAGGAGTTGCACGCAGATAGTTGATAGACGGGTCTTTATGCCGAGTTCCTTCAAGATGCAAAACGTTGGTGCGGTGCTCCGTCCATGAGATACCCAACATTATTCGCCAGCACCACATCTCAAAAGCGTCGATCCTGGTTTGAGTGCGTCCCCTCAGTATCCAAGTCTCCGAAGCACAAAGGAAAATAGAGAAGATAAGGGTCCGCATAGTATTAATTTGTTCTTTCCAATTCCTCTGTTTCTCCAAACCTTCTCTAGACGGTTTACAGCTGATTTAGCTAACTGGACTCTTCTTACGACCTCTCTATCACAGTCACCATCCTCAGTTATCATCGACCTTAGGTAAACGAACTCCTGTACGGTATTACGATCCGCTAACTCTCCCGTTCTCTCTTAGGTGCCAGCCCGGTCTACAAATATCAGTTTGGCTTTAATCCGGTTTATTTGGAGCCCATACTCAGCACCCACTGATTGTGCCCTTTGCTTTGTTCGGCCAGTTCCTTTTTATTTGTGGCAATATTGGTTGTGTCATCTGCAAAGCGTAAATTATTAATAAGGTGGCCGCCAATCCTTACCCGTTTCAAGTTCAAAACTCGTTGCATGATATGTTCACCAATAAGATTAAATATTTGTGGCAAAAGTATGCATCCTTGTGTGACCCCTCGGTTGGTTTGGAAGGGATCGGACGCGGAGCCTTCTAGCTTAACTTGTGATTTGCCATCAAGATACAAATTCAAAGTTATTATACTTATTATAAAGATAGTAGAGCTGGTGACATTCGTTTAAAAATATTATTTACATTAGCGCTTTAACCTCCTAATAATTTCAATATTTATATTTACACTAATTACATATAAGATTAATTTGCTACTGAGACTAAATATTATTATTACGTAACAAAAACTATACCAAACGGGCCTCATGATGCCGGTCCAAATCTGTCAACAAATAATTGCATTATAATATATTCCACCAATTACTATTTGTCGTGGGCCCGACGTCATTCGTCATCCGTCATTCAGTCATTCCGTCATCGACCCGTAATTGGTTTTATAATCCGTCGTATTGACATGTGACGGGTTGTGTCCAAACCTTTTTGTATGTCAAAGTATTTAATAACACGATGGATCTGTTTGTCTGTCGGTAGCTTTAATAAGCCGACTTAGTAAAAGAATGTCAGCGATACGAGAGTGGTCAGTATTTAAGGAGCTATCCTTTAACTTACCACCAGCCCACTATTTCACCGTCTTGATAAGGACACTTGACAGGTGACAATTCGATATACTTTGCATAGTTCACACGCTGATACATCACCGAGTTTTATATAAGCTGCCCCATGTACACTGAAATGTCACCTGTCACATGTCATTGTCAAGATGGTGAAATAGAGCCCTGGCAGCAGTGTTCGCATTGTTTTGGTCCCGTGTGAGAATAAGACTCCTAATATTCAATGTACTCTATTTACTGGTAAAATGACTATTATGATAGTCATTTTAGCAGTGGAATTCCATCTTAGTCCTCAGGGTTGGCAACGCATTTGTAGTCTTAGGACTGTAGTTTTGAGATTGTAAATGAGTATGGGTTTCCAATCCTACTTATCACCAGTTCAAATTTAATTGCTTCGGCACATAGAGTATAATGTCGGCAGTTAGCTTTATACCGAACGCTAGACTGGGTTAAATTAAATGTTATGTTTTTTTTGCATTCATTTATCTTCTGTTTGTGAGCGAACTGCAAAATAAGTAAAATAGATAATTATTTTATTTTCCATATTTTATCAATATAAAATATATATATATATATATATATATATATATATATATATCTATATATTTTATATTGATAAAATATGGAAAATAAAATAATTATCTATTTTACTTATTTTGCAGTTCGCTCACAAACAGAAGATAAATGAATGCAAATATATATATATATATATATATATATATATATATATATATATATAATATATATATATATATATATATAATATATATATATATAATATAATAATATATATATAATATATATATATATAATATATATAATATATATATATATATATATATCATTGGATGGAACGTTTTAGCTAATTTAATATTATTCATAATATTACTTTAAAAAGTTATAAGAAAAGCTGTGGTAAAAACAATAGCTATTCTGATAAAAATAACAACGGTACAGTAGCCAAATAAAACTCCACTGTATACCAAGATAATACGATTCATATTCTATTACATAAATTAAACTATACATAATAATGATCATAAATATTTGCAACCGGATTGACGTTGATACGTCTTAATTGGAGCAATAACTTTAAAAGGACAACATTTAAATAATATTATTAAACATTCAGTCGTAATATCAGATAGAATGATATCGGTCATTTGATTTGATGTGATTGAGATTGGTTTCGATATTAAACTATGATTTGAGTCATAAACGCGTAAATGAAGTAGTTCGTCTATGACATAATTTATGGCTTATATCTTATTTAAAGTAACGATCGTAAAAGTGGGAAATGCGGTTAAATTGGGGCTTTATTCTACTCCGGTATAGGCCATCTTGCTTCGATATTAATCACACAGGGCTTCTATTCTAGGCGGTAAAAACAATATTGTCTTTGACCTGTTATGGTATTGTTTTTATTTAACTCAGTCGCCATTATTATCAAGTGAATAAGAGCTATACTATCGTGCGTGCTTCAGAAATAGACATACATACATACACTCGAAAAACATAGCCCATTTACCCTCCTTCTGCCGCAGTCGGTTAAAAACAAAACCCTTCTTCTGACAATCGGGTAAAAATAATATGGTGCATCCCTTGCGCCGCCGTTTTTTTGTCGAAACCGAATAACGACTATTTTCATTTTACTATCTAAATGACCACATATTTCTAACGTTACTCAAATGTTAATCCAAAACGCCCCCATAACGCCTAAACTCATTAATAAAAACACTAACTTAATTTACAATTTATCCTTATTAAGGAGTCCGACTGATAACAGTGGAATGAAACCTATTTCTATGTAAATTAGCCTCAGGGTTCCCCCCGCCGCCCCTCCATCCCAAAGCCACCACCGTAGGGCTGTCATCTTCTATTGTACTTACGGTGTGATGTGAAGTTTGATGTTTCGTATCGTATTTAATGTCAACGAATGCACCAAGTTCGCAAACAACCCTATCCAACATAAATCCTAATTTGATTGGACTAAATCTTTACAATGTAAATCCCGGACACGTAAAATCCGGTGAGATCCGGACGAGTGGCATCCCTACCCGCGGTCTCTTTCATCTGTCAGCAATTTGACATCTCTTCATATTTACCGACAATTATAATTTTACCACAGTACACGTAGACTTCTATACTACGCTATAGTTACACTAACAAAGTTGAATTTGGAATATTTCCGAAGCATTTGGAATAATTTTAATTTGAAGCATACCCATTATACGATTGCATCTGATAAACCTTACTTTATATTGATATAAGGTTGATCTTATTTAATTGTAAGGGTATAAGGAATCATGTTTTATCATGCCACAGATTCCTGCTTGGTTAAAGGAAATAATATGTCAATTTGATAGTATGAATTTGCTGGATCATTGTGGGAGTGTGCTTTTTTTGTTTGCGGACGTGACGTGTCTGTCATATCAGATGAATGTGAAGAGATGGAAGAGTTAGGTTTGATTTTGTTAGACGATTTTGGAGAAGATCTGTTAACAGCAGTTCTTTTAGTTATGTTTGCACAATATAAGTCATGCATACTCAAAATTACTCTTTTTTTACCTTTAAGATTTTTCGACTCCTCTTGCTCTAAGACCAGGTGATCTAAAGTAAAACATTTTGTCTCTATCTAGAGCCAAAAGTATTTGTTTTTAATTTCTTTAGTTCACTGCCAAAAAGTCAAGCTGCTTATTCCGGCTTTTGGAGTGCAGGGTCAAGACTGAAATGGGATAATAATAACATTTTCAGCTTATACGAATGTGGTTTTAATATTCCTTATGCCTGTCTTGTCATTCTTTATTTATTTATGAAATCAGATACGACACTACTGTATTAAACTAAACTCTCGCTTAATAATCTACTATTTTGTACCGCATCCGATTCTAGAAAAATAAGGTCCGAAAATTTGATAGGCGGTAGCAATGTTTTTAAACATTTTGGAAACAAGATGGGCTGGTTTCTATAGATGTAACATGGACTAATCTTTTTATTTAATAGGTGTTATAAGTCCGTCTTGCTCTTGAACAGAGTCCATCTTGATCGCTACCACCATCTTACCCTTTACCTGCCGACAGCAACATACATACACACATACATAAACTCACGCCTTCATTCCCAGAGAGAGCTACAGAATTATCAACTACTTTAAAAACTTGTTGATAATTCTGTAACCACATTTTGCACAATTAGGCTAAGATGTTTACCAGTGTATTAGTGACAAGTTGCAAGCCCATCGCCTAACAATACAACAAGCCTTATTCCCTTAGTCGCCTTTTACGACATCCACGGGAAGACATGGAGTGGCACTATTCTAACCCGGCAACCACACGGGCAACCACCGCCGCCAGCAACAGGGTATTGATTCTCTCAAAAGCAAAGGTGAGCGAACGCAGGAGTGATGTGCAAGCGGCGAGTTTAAGTAGTCCCGTCAAAGCGAACAAAACACATTTCAGCGCGTGTATTCAATTTGGCAGCATGGTTTCTCGAACGTATAAGGCTGCCTAATTGAGAATGCACGCGCTAATATGTGTTTTGCTCGCTCTGACGGGACTACTTAAACTCGCCGCTTGCACTTCACTCCTGCATTCGCTCACCTTTGCTATTGAGAGAATCAATACCCTGTGCTCGCATTATTGCGCTCCCGTGTGGGAGTAAGACAACTAGTCATTAATAGCATAGAGGCATCCATCCAGGCAAGTTTAGGGTATGTTGTCGAAGGCTTGAGACTGTTGTTCATGGGTTTTGAACCCACTTATCAGGTGGCCTACTGTGCGCTCGTTTCCCTTCTGCATGCCAAAAAAATCATAGATTACGAGACACCACAGCGGGACCTTAAAAAAATCATCAACCATCTCAGTGATCATGGCAGGTGGCTACCGTCATTAGGATTCCGCCATTGTTGCGTTGATGATCGATGAGGGGGCATGACGATTGTTAGGGTGCGCACGAGTTGGACCGTTAGAACGTTACGTCAATTTTGACAGGTTTCCAAATTCGAATTTGGTTTGATAACGGAATTTTCTGGGAATTCGATTTTTAAAAAGAAATATGCGTCAAAATAGAGCACAAAGTAATAAAGCTAGTGACAGGCAATATGGGAAAATATATGGGAAGTTATAACCCCATTTTCCCATGTCGCTTTCCCTGTGACTGAAATGACGAAGCTGTTAGCCTAGTTGGTAGTGTTTCGGGTTTGATTCACGGTAAGGGCAAATACTTGTGTCATAAGCTCGAGTATTTCTTCCTGAGTCTTAGGTAGTATTTATTTATCTATGTAATTATGTCTATCAATGTCTAATACCCATTATACAAATGCTTGGACAATTTTTAACACAGCACCGCTTGCTTGCTTCTTTAATAATTTACTTAAAGCCTGGTCACCGCTCTAAGGCCGCGGCTCCACTGCTAGTGATAATAGCGATGGCATGATAGCGCCCCTCGGCGTTGCTCGCATAATTACATAACTTAATAACGCGCATGCGGGGTTTTTAATTGAGTTATCCAAATTGTTGTTAGTTATTAGTGTGGTCGTAGAAACGGGTCAGCTGGTGGGTTTGGGTTTGATTCCCGATAAAGGCAAAAGTTTACCCCTAAGGCGTTTGTAGTTTTTTTTGTTTTTAATTATGAAATTAATTAAGTAACTAGAAACGTACAATCTTTTTGACTTGCAAAAAATTGAAACAAACAAATAAACATGTAAGTAATAAAGTTAAATAAGATTTTGCAACAAAAAACAGTTGCTTATCAAGACAAATTTAATCCAAATGTATTTCAGGATCTTAGAAGAATACCTAGAGTAGAAATCAAGAAGCCATCTTCAACCTCATCGTTATGTTACATTGTCATCGGGTTTACAAGTGTATTCTATGTAACACTTGCAATCAAACTGTCAAACAAGCGTGTCACTTTACAGCATTTGGAGTCTTACTGCCGCACTCAGAGACGTCAATTAAATTTAACGCTTGTTTAGTTACGTGTTGTCTTATTCTATTGCTATAGCAAAGAAAGTGACAGCAGCTACTTTAATCAAGCATTAAGTTTAATTGACGTCTCTGAGTGCGTCAGTTAGGGCCGTATTAATAAACTCATCTTGTCTGTGAGGCCAGTCACAAGATACGTCAAAGTAAACGTCAAACCAAAGTATACTGTAATTTTTGACGCATCTCGAGACGAGCATTATAGTTGAGATCAGTTTATTAATACGGGCCTTAGGATTGCAATCTTGAGATTGTAGTCTTCAGAATTCAAATGTCTATGGGTCTCAGATCCCACGTACTATCAGGTGGCCTGTGTGCTCGTGTGCTTTCTGCTTGCCATTAAAAAGAGCGATCAATAGAAACGTACAAATGCTTTTTATCATCATCATCATTTTAGCCGAAAGACGTCCACTGCTGGACATAGGTCCTCCCAACGACGGCGACGGTCGGTTTTGATCCATTGTTTATTCAATTTTTTTCAAACTTCCACAACTATGAGTAGGTACACTAATTGATGAGCCACTATGGAACCTTGTCGAATAACGTTAACTATTAATTTTAGTGTAATTTCTTTCATGTGGCTTGACGCTGTCATTATGACAGGGTTCCATAGTGGCTCAACAATTAAAGTCCTTAACTGTACGTACACAATATTGCTATAGTTACTGAGCTGAGCAATAATGTGAGTTACGGAGCTATGGGTGGACATAAAAACAAACAAGTGCAGCGGCAGATTACATGCGCGGGCGACGCGTGCCGACCCTCCCGCGCAGCGGTCACCAACATTTGGTTCATCATCATGTAGCTTTATGTATGAAAGTTAACACTTATTTCTGTTTATCTTAGCACCCTTAGTACTAGCCTAGAGGATAGTTTGGGACTAGGTCAATTTGTGTAAGATTGTCCCCTGATATTTATTTTTTATCTACTTTATTGTAATGTGCAATTTTTTTAAATAGTGGAATCCCTAATCGTTATTTATCCTTAGGTTTATTTTTTTATGTGTCAGTCTGTGGCACAATAGCTCTTAAAAGGGTGAACCGATTTAGATGCGATTTATTTAGTGGTGGTTCTTAGCTAGGTTTCATGCAAATCGATTCGGCCGTTTAACAGATACCAGGTTTAAAAAATCACCATTAATTCGTGGGTTTTATCTACATATCTAATAGTAGTTATCTATCAACCGTGACTTATTTATCCATCGTTGGCGTTAAACCCCTATTGCGAATATCCTTCAATGGCGTCAAATTGAAAACAAACACCTGTTAAATAGACGTTTGCAGAATGCACCATTTCTAGATCCACTGAGTTCTCGAGTTGAGCTAAAAGGTTGCGCGCCCCTGATGCGCCTGCGCGACAATTGCGACCAGATTATCCAATCAGGCCTTTCTCCGCAGCTGCCGACCCTGTTAGCCTCTTGCACAGCTGATAACATACATACATACATACATACATAGGTACATGAATACACACGACGCAGAGGAATGAAAACAAATGAAAGTTATTCATATCATATTCAATTTATTGCATTCATGGTATTTACAGTGGTCTTACAGCGGTATAGTGCTAAACATGTTGTCGCCAATTCTGGAGTCCTAGTGAAAAAGGGTATAACGTAATGGCACCAGTGTTTGACACTATAAGCTGACATGCACCAATGATCGACACTTAATCATAAATTAAGTGCTACAAAAACAAATGAATGAAATGAATAACCCTATCTTCTGTGAAATAAGAATCAGTGTCGATCATTGGTCCTTGTCGATTACTGGTTCCATTACGTTAAGTCGACTTAACTCATCCTAAAAAAGGGTATATACTTAACCAGTGTATACTAGACTTAAACCCTTTTTCACTTGGTCTTCAGGAGAGTCATGATGTCCTTTTTCACTAGGAACGTCGGAACCCAGAATTATAAACATACACCCCCTTACTCATAAACGTGGAATAAGCTTGGAATAGTTTATGCCATGCTTTGTCACTTTCTGTCAGATGCAAATGTCACAATTACAGATAAGGACAAAGCATGGCATAAACTATTACAAGCTTATTCCACGTTTATAAGTAAGGGGTTAGGGTTTTCAAAAAGTCATTACTACCATTACCCATGGAAGAACACGACGACTAAGGGTCGATTCGACCAAACTGGAATAAGACTTAATTCGAGATTATTCCATGCAAATTCGGCGTTTAATCTAGGTATAAGACCTTATTCCAGTTTGGTCGAATCCGCCCTAACTGTACTGTACGTCACTATTTTAATTTAATGTTATTGAGCTTACATTTGTAATGATTTTATTTGTGTTAGTTTTAAAATATTTATTTATTTATTACCTTGTAATGTTACTTTGAAGTATTATTGTATTTTATGATTGGAAAAAATGCCCTTCTGCTGAAGTTTCTTGCGGCGCTTCTCCGCAATGATGGCCTTGTCCGAAGCGCTGGTAGATTCACTCCATATTACCGACGTGTAAAAGAGCCCTCATGTGGCCAATTTACTGAATAAATATTTTGAATTTTGAATTTTGAATTTTGTAGTGCCCCGCCGATAGGAAGTCAATCCTGGCACATTATACAACCTTGGAGCTTCTGAATATTGATAATACAGCAGAAAAACAATGCTTAACTTAGGTATTTGTTGCGTGCGAAGGAATATAGTTAATACTAAAATCAGAATAATATATATTTGAGCGGGACTCCCATACATAAAACGTGTTTTTTTCCGTTTTTTGCTAATTTTGTAATGGTACGGAAACCTTCGCGCGCGAGTCCGACTCGCACATGGCAGGTTTGTTTCAATGTTTTGGCCCTTTGGGCCAGCTGAAAAACCTGAAAAGTCCAGCTATTTATGTTTGTATATTTTTGATAGCGACAGTATTTATCTAAGTATTGATACAGCCAAAATATTTGTACACTAGCTATTCCCGCGAAACAGTTGAAAACTTCCGGGATAAAAAGTAAGTCAGTCTCCGGGCTACAAATGTGTGTACTTCAAATTTAATAAGCGTCGAGGCGTTATACCGTGAAGAAGGAAGAATCAAACAAACCAACAATCGGTTTTTGTATTTATAATGTGAGTATAAATAAGAATGAGTAAGAAAGAAAGAGAGAAGGAAGAAACTGTTGTCGGTATAAATTATAGCTGGGCATTCACGACCGCTCCTACGAGCCGATTGGAGCAGCGTCGCGCCAAAATCGATCCGTGTATGTCAATCACTGTTATCAGAAATAATATTGAAAAGTACTAAAAGTACTAAGTTTTCAGTTGTTGTCAAAGTATGAAGAATGGACGGAAAGCCAACACGACGCGGCATCGGAATGGAACTATAGTGAATGTCGAAATTCAACGTTGAAACACGCCACACCGCGCCAAGCCAAATGATGTCGTTGTGAATCTGCCATTTTCTAATCAGTGTTCTCCGTAATGTCGCACCGCTGAGTTGTTTGTTTTGTTTTCGTGGTAATATAATACTTGCGGACGAAAAATGTCCCATGGTGAATTAGTAACAATTATATTTTTGAAAATATAAGGAAATCCTTTGGTAATGAAGATGAGATTGAAAAACTAAATGCAAGAGTTTTATAATAAGTATCTTCATCCATCCTTAAATAGTTCCACCAGTCAGATGGCTTCAGAGTCACTTCTTTCAATAAATTTGTATGTGTGTTCGTAGATCTCTTTTTCAACCAGTCTTTTCACCGTTTGCTCTTCGGATTTCGCTGTTCATCAGAATCGAAACTCGTCGTCTAACAACAAACACGACCACCTAAAACGTTAAGAAGCGGAATCTACATGGCGTGGCGCGCCCGTGAAAGTGGTCAAAATATTCCCCCATCCAGTTGTAAGCACTCCATTTGTCACCGAGACAATCGTGTCCGTTAATGCCTAGGTTTACTGATTTTATTAATTGTAATGTGTGCTGTTGATATCTACTCTATCGTTTTTTCTTTTTATTGGTGTCCTAGTGAATAAGGGTATGAGTGTCCTTAACGCTGGTGTGATATTGCTCTAAGATGTGTGTTTATAGAGAAACCAAGCGCCTTCGTTTTGTTGTGTAGTCAAGAAAAACAGAGAAGTAAATGAAAGCAGCATTGAAAACCATCAGAAATAATATTAGATTGCAATATAGTATAAATAACCAGCAAAAGAAGAGTTAGTGTCTATCCAGAAAAATGTAAACGAATGCCAAACATGTACAGATGTTGATAATAATCAAACTATATTCTAAGTAAGTATTTATTACATAATCAGCTGAAGGTCGATTTAAAACTGAACGCCCCTCAACTAATCAACCTATGAAACATGAAACCGGCTTACCCTTGAATCGCCGACACTCATTTCACCGAATTTTCATTTCATCGCATTTTCATTTCATCGAACAGGCATTTCCACATACAGGTGTTATAATTTTTTGGTTGTCACAGGTCTAACCTAACCTTACCTACGTAAACCATCCTCAGGATAACCTAAAAACAATAAGGTTTCAGCAGAAATTAGCTGTCGATGAAACGAAAATTCGATGAAACATCGCGTTCGTGAAATGAGTGTCGGTGATTCAAGGAGCACCCCATGAAACCACATGTGAGCGAAACACGTCGGAGGAGCGTTCAGTGAAAAACTAGACAATATCTATTTATATTAATTTCTCAGTTAAAATAACCTCGCATTAAGAAGCTAGCAGAGAAAGCAAGAAGAACGTGTCGGACAAAATACAATGTCATTAGATAAATCACTACTTATATCTGTAACTAAATTATAAGTTAGACTTCAATTTAGTGTCTCTCAAGCCCTCGATGTAGAAAAAAGAACTTAACAATAAGATATGTTCCATCTGGATTTAATTCGGCCGACGTAGTGTACACGTACTTCGAGGACTTAGACATTCACCTGATGTAGGCCCTGATTTCACGTTGACACGGACTAGAGCTCGCCATAAAATTTATGCGGGCACTTGGTCCGATGAATGGATTCGTTTCTCGCCATAATTATGGCCGGTACGGCGCACAAAAACTCGTCTATGTCGAATTCTGACTGCAGCACTCTCTTAGGCAACGCTATCCATTTACTCTGCTTCCGAGGACCTGAAAACACTTGTTGGTGGTAGGTGGTTGGTTGGAAGTCCGTAACCACCCTGGATGATGGTCGATATTCAGAATCAGTATTGTGTAAGACGAGAACATTGCTCTTATCATGGTCCCTGTGCCTGCTGCCACCTCTAATGGGAGTCGATGGAGGAGTTTTCAACATCCGATGCTTAGGGCGGTACGGCTTGCCTTCAAATATACCTTCATTGTATAGAACTTTCTTTTTTTCGAGGACACAGTGTTGACTTGGAAATTCGCGCGGAATATGCTCTGTAGCTTGATTAGAATAGAACGATGTATAACTGTTTTGTGTTGATCTGAGACAGGATGGTGATAAGTAAAATTTATAGAGCGATGGTGGTCTCGTCGCAACCAGGTAGCTGCTGGTTCTGTATAAAGAATGTTTGTCGGATTCGCAGGTCGCATAGTGCAAGACTTCACAGTTTTTATTTACAGCTAACATTGAAGGAGAAAGAAACATGTCAGAGTATCTGACGGCAGGATCTGAGTGTCGGGTACTGGGGCCGACCCTGCTATGTGCCAAGGTCATCGTAGTTCGGTCGACAAATTCCATGTTTTTTCGCTTCGTTCGTACGGAATCATCTGAAGGAGAAAAAAGGGTTCTAGTCAGTAACTACTTTGCCACTGTTCAGTCACAACTAAACATTGGACCAGACGACCTAAAACGACGGCGCTGACGCACAACTTCCAAGCCGCTGACACACGACCCTCATGCAGATCTGCTACAGCGGCTGTTCACACGCATAGCTCACAAGGCTATTCGTATGCGTGTGTGTATAGGTGTAATTAGTTTAAATAGCGTGTAATTAGATAATTATATAGATACATATATGTATTAAATTAGATATCAACTGACCATTGGTGTTTCACTCCACAACAATCTAGCTTGCCCAGGGCTACTCTCTGGGAGCTGTTTCCTTCCCCTCACCACCCCCTCACTGCGGCCAAGACACCTTTAGCCATCTTTTGATCAGTTCTGTGAGTCTGCAGACTGACAGTAAGATTACCCCGACCTGCTGGAACCTTTGTCCTACCACTCATCCGTCTGTTGCCTTAGGTCTCCTGGCCCAGACTTCCTGTCTCTATTTATTCATGTATACATAAAACTCTATATGACAGGTTAGGGCTGCAGGGATTTAGGGAAAGTAGGGATTTAGACCCGCCATACACGGACCGCTTTAAGGTACGCCCACACCAATGCTTAAAAAACGGTGACGGTACGGAATCGCAGTGACGCATCGTATGCGTACCGTTTTTGACGCACGCTCCCCACAACGCTGCTTAAGAAACGGTGTCGTTGCGTAAACAAAAGACGGGGTCATAGTAACAACATGGCGCCGTTTTTGACGCTCCGTAATATACGCACCGTTAAGCAGCGGTGTGGAGGGCATGCGATAAAAACGGTACGGATACGATGCGTCACTGCGATTCCGTACCGTCTCCGTATTTTAAGCAGCGGTGAGGTCGCACCTTTAGGAAGTCGGGAACCGACTGCACTTCGTTGCTATTGGTCGGTTTGCACTTTCTAGAGCATTGAAACTGCAAATCGACCAATAGCAACGAAGTGCAATCGTTTCCCGACTGCTTAAAGCAGTCCGTGTATGGCGGGTCTTAGGGAACTCAAGGTGTAGTTCATTCCCCTACTTCTTACGTGCAGTCTGCCTGTGCAACTAGGTTTCTCTTGGCGGTTAACTTTAACTTAACTTGTAGTTAACCGAGAGGCTGTACAGCCACTGACTATGCAGTTGGCCTAGTAAGTGGTGATGAGTTTTTTAATTATTTGTATCTTCTATATAAGTCTTGTTAGTTTCTCTTACGATGCAGGACAAAAAAATTCTTGGAACTGCGAGTATGGGCCAAATCCGTTATAAATTTGTAGTGGCCAGTAGCCGGCCTAAAAACCGGGAGATCTCGAACTGTCGTTTGAAAACTAATGACAGTTTTAAAGCCGGCGGTGGGAATATTACTGGCAGACATAAAACGTTCAATGTGTGCACTTGATTGTGGACTGTCAAGGAGAATGTTAGGCTGTGATGCCATTTAGGTGGTAAACTTTTGTCCGTTTTTTCGTTTGTTCTTTCGACTCATTAACTTTTCAAAATGTTTTAAGAGATATATACCCACAAAGCCTGTAGGTGATGATAGGTTAGTTTTATAACAATCCAGGAAAGCTAAACGGATTCAGAGAAAAAAAAAATCGGACAAAGTAAACAGCGGACAAAAGTTTTTTGGACCTAAAAAACGTAACCCATTTAGGTACCTACCTATCGAGTTCGGTTTTGTCGACAAAACAGACAACTTTAATCTCGCCGGGTAAGGGTCTCCCCAGACCTATCGACGCGGAATCGGCTTGAGCCGGTAAGAAGAAGTTTTATGTCCATGCAAAAAGAGCGAAAATGACATCGCTCCGTTCGCAACGCTGAATCGAGCCGAACGACGCCTTTTTCACTCTTAGTGTACTGCACGGACATAAAACTTTTGAGACCCTAAAAACTAAATAAAGACAACACTAACTCACCTCTAACAGGGCTATGAAAAAGCACTGGTGAAAAATATTTATTATAACTCCTGGAACTACTATTGCAATGCGTTTTGGAATTAGCGTAGAGATTATCTCGATTAGGCGGCACTTTGATGTTGCCTATGTCTTTTATGACTGAGGTCATCCCGTAAGGATCGAAGTGAAGATCTCGAGAATGTGACGCGAGAAAAGAAATTGATGGTGAATTGTGTCGAGGCTTCGGCGAAGAGTAGGCTCTGCATCTTTTAGGAGACTGAGAGTTCGACCTGAACTGCGTGGAGCTCGATCGAGATTCTTTCTGCTGCTCTAGTTTTATTCCTTCTTTACGTGGTCGCTCTGGAGATTTATCAGTTTGACCTATTTTTAAAGGTAGGGAGCATTTTCTCTCTTGTGACGGTGGTTGGGCATGCGCTCTTGGCTTCAGAACCATTATGTATATTATTTTGAACTATTCTTCTTTCTCTATAACTTGAACTATCATTTTCTTTCTCAACATAGCTCCGGTCTGACGCTCCCGACGTACCAGAACTATCAATTTTTACCAGTTTTTTTCTTAGAGGATTTTTACCTATTTTTAAATCTTTGCGACAACCACAGACGTAAAAGGTAATCAATGGTGACATATCTGTAATGTTACCACTAAGTTAAAGCACGTGCTAGTCGCAAAACGGTTAGTCATATGACGCGACTTCACAAAGAGACTTTTTTCTCGTTTCGTCTACTGCAGCATTTTAATTATAGCCATGATAGCCGACTTGACTTTTACTTGTCACTTTTTTCCATGGGTTTCAAAATGATTTGAATGCCCCATTCTTTTCACTCTATGACATAACTGAATCGAAAGAAAGCATAAAGAAAGAGATTTAGCGAACATAACTCTGAACTTCAATTTCAAAGTACGGCAACAGGACAGGTGTCAGTCATTGTTTGTGAAGCGTGTCACAACGGTCACATCTGTTAGCTTTTAACGCTTAGACGAAGGTATATCCTAGACGTGACAAAGTGCGCGTAAGGGATGGATGTACTCTACACATACAACACATAGGGTTACCAGAGTGGTAAAAAATTACCCCACTTTAGCAAATATCAGATGTCAAATGAATGATTATGTTGTTTAAATTTTTTAAAGAAATTGTCAAAAGAAAACAAACTGCGTTTAAATTACTGCTCTACGAGCCTTCGTGGAAATCGGAATAACATGATTTGAAATTTGACGGTGAAGCTACCTACCTCGCGAGGTCTTGTAAAACGCTCCATAATGAATACCGCATTACCGCATAACTTGTGACGTTAGTGGTTATACGATATCGAGCTTAATGTATTAGCGTAATCACAAAATCACACAATCACACTTATTTTATTTAAACTTCGTTCACATGATTACTCACTGAAACTTGTGTTGAAACCATGTTGGGAATAAGAATATCTCTAAATATACATCAATTGCATTTTGCGAAAGCAATGATCAGCTAAATGTTGTCATACTAGTGTACTTAGTTAGCTCCCAATTCTATCGCCCTGTAGATCTCAACCACGCACTATGCAAAGTACATACTTATCATCTTTTGGAAAAGTGGAACAAATATTTTACCCGTTAAATGGAGTAAAAAATATTGTTTGTCTGGCAACCCCAAATTACTTCACAAACAGGCCAAATTGCATATACCACAGACATAACTGCCAGCCAGCCGTTCGTTGTTGATATTAAACAACTTACGTAATTTGGGTGGTTAGTACTGCAATAATCTAATTGTTTTGAAGCGAATTTTAGAGTTGTTTTATTAATTTTGTATTATTTTATACGTAGTGGAGATTAGTTGCTGTATTTCGAGCGTTTAAAAACAAAAATCACTTTGAGAAAATTCTAAATACTGTACCTACTTACGTATGAAAAGTTACGTTCTCCGATTTCCGCTTACTGCGGCTTTTTCAGGCGATCACACAACAATGCAAACATAACACAAGCTTACTATCATAAATCGTTGAAAACAAAGTTTCCTGTATTAAATTGGCTTCTAACACATACGTTCACGAAAACAATTCGACATGACAGCGGCTTGCCTGCCACAAACCCGAATGTGGCCAGCAAAAAAAAAGCGCGTTTATGACAAAGACAAAAATAAATATCTCCTTATCCGACTCTCTTATTGAGAACTCCATAAAACTATCTCCCTCGATCTTGGTATTGTCATTTGCGTGTCAGGTCTAGGGTATACTTAGTCCAAGTTTTAACTATGATATATTTCGCCGTATTTTTTATACTATTTATTTTATCCGTGAAGAGCAGCAAATACACCAAATAGCTAAACAAAGGGTTAACTCAACAGTTTGGAAAAAATGAGGGCTCTGTACGGAGTGAAATATTGGCAACATGATCCAATTTTTAAACAAAAACCTGCCGCTTACAGAAGAGCTACTTACTACCACAGCTTTAGACAGAGACGACGGGAAACTGGATACATATACATAATTCCAAACAGTCCTAATTCCGAATTGATCAAACCAAATCGAGAATTTTCATAATTCCGAGAGAGAGATAGATTGTAGTCTTAATTACAAATTTTCTCCAGGGAATAGCGATGACCGTCTTCTACACGGACGGAGTCAAGGGGAACAGCTAGTATTGCAAAAAACACATTTGTTTTTTTTACTTAGGAATCTTCCGTATATTTCCCATTTCCCCAACTGCCGTGACGTTTGTTGCGCGTTTAGTAAGCGTTTCGTTCATCTCGTGATCATATGTTTGTCACAACGTTTGACGCACCTTTTTGATAAACAGCTGACGCGGCGGAAGCCGCTCGTTGCTCGCGAACCACTTCATCTCATAACCACGTGACAACAAGGAATTGAGTAACAAATTTCCTTACAAATTTAACCATATAACTCCGAAACTAACCTCACTCAAGCACCAGCTCGACACAAAACCTCAACTGACCGCAATTCTAAATTTGTACATCAATGACTATTCCAGTGTAAGTTGAGCTTCCCTGCCCCTCTCTGCTTTACTTTGATTAGGTCAGGGAGGGGTGATAGATCCAATTGGTGGGGTCAGCGCGTGTCTTGCAGATGTGGCCAATTGACGGAGTCAAAGATCAGAGGAAGTGGGAGCAGCTGATCCGCGCGTGCGCATACGAGCTTGAATCAAGCTAGTGTTATTATTTTTCAGCCAGATTTGCGTTGTCTCTATCTGCCATTGGCATAATAAGAGAGACAAAAACATATTTTCAATATTGTTCAAAATCGAGTATAAGTAAGGCTCAAGGAATAAATTTATTTGACGAAGGGTTTTCCTTTTTAGCTTGTAGGTAGTGTAGGTAGGGTAGAGGTACCAGTTTTGGCCATCTTTACACCGTTTTTGGCCACTTTAAATTTTAACTAATTTGTGAAGTATTATGAAATTACAATTGTGATGACTCTGATGGTCCGTGTTCTGACGTTTTTAATTAGCCGCCATTACTGTCAAATGAATTAAAGCTGTACGAAAACATGTCAAAAGCAATATGGTTTTACCGTGTAGAATTCAAAATTCAAAATTCAAAATATTTATTCAGTAAATTGGCCACATGAGGGCTCTTTTACACGTCGGTAATATGGAGTGAATCTACCAGCGCGTCGGATAAGACAAGACCATCGTTGCGGAGAAGAATGAATGTCTTGTCAAAATAATGGCATGTTAGGTAACGAACGAACATGCACAAGGGCGTGGTGTTACAAACATCACTAAAATAACCACTTTTATAATAGCGATGTGGTAATCAACGAGAACATTTAAACGTGCAGCTTGAACGCTAACTAGTAAGGTTTAAAGTTCTGTAGCGCACAAATCCACCAGTAAGTTACTAAATACTAAAGACTCCCGCGACTTCTTACGCAAAGAATTAACGAGGTGGCGCGAGAATTTTTATTTGTATTAAAACACCCATTTCAACCGCGCGCGCGAGAGGAGGGTGCGCAATTTTTCAATACAAATTTCAATTCTCGTCCCGCCTCGTCTCGTCTCGCGTCGCCGATGGAAAAGCACCTTAGTTTTCCGTTACTTCCCCCTATTTTAAGCTCTTAGGGGATGAATTTACAAGAAACCCCTTTTCTTAGGGTGCGCCTAGTACCCAAGGAACATTCCCTCCAAATTTCAAGTCCCTAGGTCCAGCAGTTTCGGCTGTACGTTCATGGATCAGCGAGTCAGCTTCTTCTTTTATATTAGACTAGCTTCGGCCCGCGACTTCGTCCGCGTAGAATTAGTCATTCGGCCATCCCATGTTGTGGGGAAGAGCTAGTGCCGAGTGATGTTATCCAGATCCTACAGGAATATTACTGTTGTCTTGAAGTTACTTACGTATACTTATTTCATGTCCAGTCCTATCTTATCTTATCTATATAATATCTATTGGTGGGGTCCTTACGGATACACTTCGATCCTATGCAATCTTTTTTTTTGTGTAGTTAACCCTTTTTTTGTTCAGGGCTTAATCCATAGGCGAACTTTTGTTATGTTTCATTACCTAGGCTTTAAGTGCGTGCAAGGGTTAAAGTAACCAGTTCGATTCAGTCTCGCCTTTACGTTAAGGAATAATCCCAATGCAGGATGCTGACGACTCTGATGAGTCGTGTCGGCGGCAGGAAAAGGAACGCGTGGGCCGAGGTTCAATTCCAGTGTTGAAAAACGTTTGTAAATATTGTTCCGTCGCTTCTTATTGTAATTTTATCCTCACATACTAAATTCGTGATTTATAAACGCACTATAAACCTATTTTAATTAAAGTATGCTTGGTCACATTCTGTCAGATGCAAATGTCATAATAACAAATAAGGCCAAAGCATGTTTTAGACAGTGTGCTTGTTTGTTCTTTCTATGGCTCTGCGGTTAAACCAATCAGTGTGAAATTTGGTACACACGGGTTTTTTTTACTCTGGAAAATCGGACAGTTATCTCGAGAAAAGCGATTAACAACTTTCCTCTTTTTTTCAATCTACGTATCCAATTTTTCCTATCAAATATATGATTCAATCATTCATTCATTAGACGCAAAAGTCATTTTGCAGATTATCCATAGGGTGATGGACCTTCTTCACAAGGCACCTATAATGGACGCCTGATTCTTATCTTACAGAAGATAAGGTTTGCAACAATCAATTTAGGACCGTATGAAACACCTAATAAAAAAAGTATTATCTATTATAATTGGATTGAAACTAAATAAAACAATAACAATCAATTTCTACAAGTTAACGACTTACCGGTGAACTGTTCAACGCACTCGAGTTAATTGCCTTGACAGTGTCAACAAATTCAGCGCCGACGCTCTCTCCCCCATACTACATTGAGCCAATTTCTTGTAAATTTTATTTCTCGGGCATTGACCAGGATAACAGCAGCATTCGAATCAGCTCGTAAAAGAAATTATTTTGTCTTAAAACACACTACACGACACTAAAATATGGCCTTCGGTCTGAAGAAATATAGTCTTTATTTTTATTGCTTTAAGGCTCTAGGTGATAGCCAAATTGTCTTAATGGTGAGATAGCGCTAGGTGGCCAGTATTAAAATTATTTCACGATCAACATATCGGTTAATAAAAACTTTATGGTCTATAAAAGAGAATGTATCTATTCAAGATAGTTTTATATCAATTATGGACGCCGTCGTAAATATCGCAGAAAGTTTTGGGTTCTTTTGGTTGCTTTTATAAATGTTTAGTTTATTTTAGGGTTTCTCTGCTTAGATTTAGAAATAAGGGAATTCTTATGAAATTTTGTGTGTATATCCAGTAGGTCTGAGAATAGGTCGTAAAGTATATTTCATAAGGTTTGTATGATAAAAAACATACCCGGGCGACGCCGGGCGCGGACAGCTAGTTGTTTTATAAAGATATAAAACTTTTTTTTAAAGTAAAGATATTTCTGGAAAACTAAGTAGATAAATCAAACAATTATTTAATACCACTCAAAACATTTTATTTGCACTCCGAAAGATAGTCACATGCGATAAACAAATTTTACTACATTCGAACACAATAAAATGTTCAGACAAAACGATGGTGTGTCCAGTGGGGAGTTAATTCTTGTTTTAGACCATTAAAAACATTATGGCGCCGTTAATTTCAAAATGTCACCGGGTTTTCTGTTACAGCTTTAGTTTTGGACATTTATTGTGAACACAACCCGGTTGGTAATACCAAAAACGTCTAACTGCAATGTAGTAGTCAAAGCATTCCATACTCTATTGTTAGTTAACAATGTAGTTACATTAAATTGAAAATGCAATACTTTTAATATGCAGTTAGTCGCTTTCTTTGGCATTCCGCAGTGCGTAGTTATACTAAGTGGTCGGTATATCTAATCGTTATACTTACTAATATTATAAATGCGTGTTTGTTTGTTCATTCTTCATTGTTTAACGCTTAAACTAATTGACTTGAAATTTGGTACTAAGACAGTTTATGGTCTGGAGATGGACATAGTGTAAGTACTTTTATTTCGGGAATTTGGAAAGTTTTCAAGGGAATTGGGATAAAGGAGAATAGGTAATCGTTAACAATAGTTTAATTGGGTAGGGGTTTACTCGCATACATATTTTTACGCATAATAATCATTACGCATAAAAATCAATTGTTATAAAACGGTTTGTACAATAGAAAGGGTTTTATTTTAATTATTATTAAAAACTAACCTTACCTAACCTAACCTAATCTACACAATAGACGTTTATAAAATTTTGCAATGTCAGTCTAAAAGGGTGTTATGACAATTGATTTTTATGCGTAAAAAAATTATGCGAGTATATAGTCCCCCAGTTTAATTACTTTGTTTTACTTTAGTGATATAGTAAACATATTTTACTATTTTTTTTATCAGACATTCATTTCAAGGGTATGTATAATAAGTATAACTATTTAGCTTGAGTTTAAAATGACGTCGTTTGTTTTTTCCCTTGCTTTCGGTGGCTTATTTAATGATAGATAATTTGGTACTTTTTGCAGGATAGAATAAGGCACCTTCCATTTTTTATGGAAATATCCCAGGGCCGTGATTCTAGGCGATAACAACCATAATATCGTCTTTGACCTGTTAACCCTGTTACCGAATTGGGATACACCAAAAAAAATAACTGCTTGATTTTACATTTTTATTCGAAAGAATAGCCTTTTATAAGAAACTAATTTGAAGCATTTCATGATGAAATGTATTATTGATATTTAAAATAATTTATTAAATTAAAGTAACCTTACCTACTTGTAACGACAAGATGACGTAGATATTTATAATAAACGGGTATACTTTGTCTAAGATTTAGAAAGACGATTTTTTATTACCTGTGGTCTGTTTTCAAAGTCATAATAGACGAACGTCATTCAAACATAATGTAAACAAACAATCGCAATATGATATAATTTATTATTTAAGAGTATATAAGCATTCAACCATTGCTTATTACCTAGACCTCAATTAATACAACACATCCTACATGGCCTTGTTTCTAGACTAGATTTACTTAACACAATCACATTAAATTTGTTGAAAAGGCGGATTCCATAATTCCAATCATGAGTTTCTACAATAAATGTTGATGCCGTCTTTTTGAACCTCTTGTAAAACCTTACCACACAAATTATTAACATTTATCACACGTAACTCAAAAGAGAAATGGTCTCATTAATATATTAATTTCATCATAAGAATTACACTCAATTTGTAAACAAATAAATTTGACATGACAACAGCTGTCTTCAAACGTAGGTGTCAGCTAGATATCTAAATTGTACTTATAAAATAAAATATTGGAGAGGTTTTATATGTTTTATGTAAAACCACAAAAGTGCTTGATACAGCGCAATTGGGACAGGCATTTAGGGGTAAAATGAAGGTCATTTCTTAATTTTAATATAATTAATTCATTGTAACATATTTTTTAAATCTAACTACTGGGATCAATTCGAAAAGCCTATTCCTCGAAATGGCTTTGAAATTTTCATACATTGTTAAAAATAGGTGTATCCCAATTGTCAACATTACGATATAGAAGCTCTTATTTACTTGACAGTAATGGCGGCCGAGTTAAAAACAATATGACAATAGGACAAAGACGATATGGTTTTTACTGCCTAGAAAAGACGCCTTGATTTCAATTTTAAGTGAAGGGATCGTTGAAATAACTCAAAAGCACAATTATTTTTTTATCGTAGCATGCTCGTAGCCTAGCTCTACGAAGTGCTCGTAGCGCAGAGGCAAGTGGCATAAAATCTAACAATTTCACTTTAACAATTTTTCTTGTATTTAGTCATATTTTCTAATGTTATTTTATTAGAGACAATGTAAATCGTTTTATAGCAGTGAGATATGAGACAGCTAAATAAATAAATATTATTGGACAATCTTGCACAAAATTATCTTGTTCCTAAATTAGGTCTAGGCTTGTGCGGTGGTTACTTGACAAAGATATATACAGGGTGTTAGGCAGAAGGTTGGACAAACTTCAGGGACTAACTCTGTAGGTCATACTCATCAACTTTTATTATGCCACCAACATCCAAATCGCGGAAAAGAAACAGCTGTTTTTTTTTCGCAATTTGTATGTTGGTCCCATCATAAAAGTTGATGAGTATGACCTACAGAGTTAGTCCCTGAAGTTTGTCCAACCTTCTGCCTAGCACCCTGTATATCGTTGTCAAATACCCACAGCACAAGCCTAGACCTAATTTTGTAATGTAAACTTGGACTCGCCCAATCTTCCCCGGGTGGGATCTGTATGAATTTTATTATTCACATAAACCTTCCAGAACATATGCTTTAATGCCAGCTCTACACTCTCGCCGAAGTTGAAAGAGGCGGACATACCGTGTCCTTTTCTAATTTATTATGAGGTCCAGAAAGATGGTAATCCTGCCAGCCTCAGCCAGGCTAATTTTTGACCAACTAGGCTAAATGCGTCGTCTTTATGATTGGTTTTATGCAGTAGTTACAACTAGATTAAATTATTTATAATTTTATACCTGCTAAAGTGGCGCAAGATATACCGGTCATAAAACGGTATCAGCACAGGTGGATATTTTATGTCCCGGGGTTTATATACTCCTGGTATTCACCTGTCGGGGATAAAAACACTTCAAACTGTCGTTAAATACTATATTGTTAAACATAATAACTTCATTACGTTCTGTACCGGGTGCATCGTTTTATTACATAAAACTGACACGATGTGGCGTCTTTGGCAAAATATGTGGTAAAAGGAGGTATTATCAAACCGCGAGTAGAATAGGATTGAGCACATACGTCGTTTTTGAATTATTACATGAAATGACGTTATCGATGGTAGAGTCTGCAGATTAGTGAAAATACTTATTACAGTACGTCAAATTTAAAAAGCTTAAAAAAAAATGAAAATAAAAAAAGTTAATAGTAAAGTACCTTTTATGCTGTTTTAATTTTTTCTAATGGCAACGAGAAGACAAACGAGTACACAGGCCAATTGTCCGTTTGTGTGATCTGTGATCCACATACGTTCGCAATCTCAAGATGACGATCTTAAGGCTGCAAATGCTTTGCCAACCCTGAGGACTAAGATGGAATGCATCTTTAAAATCTGAGGATATACTTATACCCCCTTACTAATAAACGTTGAGTAACGGTGGTATAGCTACAACACTACTATACAATGTTTTGTCCTTATCTGTCAAATTCAAATGTCACAATGACAGATAAGGACAAAACATTGTATAGCTATACCACCGGTACTCAACGTTTATTAGTAAGGGGGTTAAAGTATAGCTTCGTCCTTAATCTTTATTTTTCGGCGCATGAGACACATTCCTGTCATTAAGTGTTAAGTCGGCCATTTTTTTTATTTGTAATCTAGCTAAGATATTAAGTTACATATTTTTAATTATTTGAGCATTTTTTTCCAAGCTTTTTAATGAATAAGCTACTAATTGGCATCCATTACACAGGACGGTCTCTACTCGTTGGAGACTTACCAATGGTAAAACCCGAAAAAATTATCTGTTAACCAATTTTAATAATTTGTTTAGCATCATCTATTTAAATATCTTTAATTTTTTAATGTCGTTATTAATATTTTATTTCGTTTTAAATTCTTTTTTTCCTCCATAAAACAAAATATTCCTTGTTACGGTAACAAATGCAATGCAAATTATGTTTCTATTATTTTGTTACAAACGGCCCCCATTTGTCGGATCAGCATCACTGATACTATCAACTTCAACTTTTAACGAATTAAACAAAAACCTACACCCCTATAACTATATAATTACAGTTCAAAACCCACTGGCAAATATGTTTAGTCTCATTTTAGGTCCAAAACAATTTCAACGCTAAAGCTTCACAATTATAATTGAATTTAGCTTGGTAATACTTAAGTGGCGCCCCGCCGTGGGACTCTATTGTATGAAAATGTTATTCCAAACTCACTCCCCTAGGAAATGGTGAAATGGATCATTACGTGCACTTTTTAATAAAAAAAAACGGTTGCAAATAGTAAAGTATTGTTGCATTTCGAATTTTAAGCGAAATGTGTTAGAGTTTAAATTGGATGAGCGTATAATAATGGGTTTGTTACGTTTTTGTTGATGGAACATGTGTCACAAGAGACCATGAATCGTTTCACACTTTACTAAGTACGAATGGTGTAAGAAACAAGTAATTATTTCGATTCGCTAGGTTTAGAAGGTTCTATTGGAGTTAATGTAGCTAATAGTAATATTTAGGCAGACATCAATGCACACTTTTTAATGTGTTTTTAGTTTATTTTTGAATCCTGTGTAAAAACAATATTAATAATTAATACTTATTTAACAGATTCTTGACTCTAAGTTTAATCATTTATAACATAATTATAAAAAATAATTTATTATTTTATACAAAATCAAGCGCCGTTTGAATTCAAGACGTTTTCCAATTTTTTATTTTTAATAACAGTTTATTTATAAAATTTGAGCATTAATTTCCTTATTTTAACAACACTTAGGGCCTGTTGTTTGATCAGTAGTTAAACTAACTAATATTTAAAAATCGTAACTAATAAGTAGTTAAATCTCAAGGACATATGTCAAATTTTCGATTCCTTTTTTGAATTTTATCAATTAGTTGAATTAACTACTGATCAAAAAACAGGCCCTTACTGCCGCACTCAGAGACGTCAGTTTAATTTAATCCTTGTTTAAAGTTGCTGCTGTCACTTTCTTTGCTTTGTTAAAAAGACAACACGTCACTAAACTAGCATTAAATTTAATTGACATCTCTGAGTGCGGCAGTTACAGTTCTATAATAATAATGGGACCTCTTCATGATTTCTCCGACACTAATTCCCAGCCGGAAGCCATCATAGACGGTAAATATTGGTAAAGGAAACGACAGCACATTGAGTTTCATCAACCGCATCGCTAGATGGCTGCTGTGGTCGATAACTACGCCATTAAAATAAATAGGTACGACACAAATGTGAAACGTATCCCGTTCGGTGTAAGAAATCACTTCCTTTTTTTTAATTAATTTAAATAAAATGTTGGGGTTCACAATTGTTTACTAATACTTTTAGGGACTTGTCATCGAATGGATTAAAAGGCACTTAATCTATCTATTGATATTCCTACTCCATTTGTTTCCATTTGTTGTGTTTTGTAAATGAAAAAATTGAAAAAAAGAACAACGTGATGTAGTTCGTCGGCCGATAGTTGCAGAAACTTGATAAAAGTAAAATTCAAATTCAAATGATTTACTTCAGAGCGAAGGGTTTATTGTCTAACGCACTCGCAATCACGATTGTTTTCATTCTGAAAATCTAAGGCTTGTCTTAATGAAAACAATTTCTCTACTTTGAAGCCGGTTGCCATTGCGAGTGCGTTAGGTTAGGTTAGGTACGTAAAAACGACGACATTGTTTTGTAAAAACTCGACGAAATAGGTTTAAGAACGTATTACCAACAAGTGCGAATGATATAGACATCTTCGGCGACTCGCTGCAGGTCTTTAGGAGTAAGTTAAGAGCCATCGAATAATTATCACCTATCTTAATGTAATTGTATTGTTTATTGTGTATTGTTGAGTTGTGCAGGCTACAGGTTACCTTCAAAGTTATTTTAAAAGCGATAACTAAATTGTAAGAGTGCTGTATACACTTGCCTCGGTATTGCACACAGGTTTGTAACACTATAGGAATATATTTTTTTATATCTTAATTGTGTAAATACTATTAGTGTATCTTTTTAATAAATAAATAAATAAATAAATAAGAATAAGAACAGTAATAAGAAATTTTTATTTTGAGCAACAAAGCTCATAATTACAAATACCTTATATATAGAGGTGAAAGAATAGCACAGAAGCAGTAGTTTTGATTTGCCGTTTGACAAAATCAATAACAATAATTAGGTTTTTTTTTATTGTTTCTTAAGGTTGTGTTTTTTTAATTTATGTCCCAAATTATTAAGTAAGTGTGTCTCTGCCCTGCCGCACCTATGGCACTGATACACAACATTGCAAACGCTGCTGTTTCGAGGCAAGCTAAAGGATAAATCGCCTATAAAGACACAGTTATAAAAATAAACTAACAAAGAAGTATTGCATCAATTATAACATAACAATAAACATGAGCATCTCTGTTTAGTTCTAAACAAAGCCGCGGCAACAAACAAAGGCTTTTTTCATCCCGAGGCAGGTGTAGGGCTGTATTAGGATGTTATAATATTAATGTTTTATTTTGGCAAGCGAAGACACGAGCGGTATGCGTATAGGGCGTGGGTCGAGGAGCAAGCGGTAGCGTTACAATTAACAGTACTCATAACTTTGAACAGATAAAAAATCGTTGATGTAATTGCCAACGCTACATCCTGAGCTGTTATTAGGCTCCTTGTATTACCCAATAACCGATTTGTTTATGTTCTATTCTATTGGTGTTTGATAACAAGGCCGAGATTCTAGGCAGTAAAAACCATATCGTCTATGACCTGTTATAGTCAACGTTTTGATAGCTCTTATTTACTTGACGATAATGGCGGCCGAATTAAAAATAATACAAGCATAATAATAGCATGTTAAAAGCAATAAGGTTTTACAGAGTAGAATAGAGGCCCTGTTTTGTAATAATAAACGAAAGGGATGGTTAAATATTTGCTAGAATTATTACGAAAATACCCGAGCATAGCGATAAGCTTCAGCAGTAATAAGACAAGAAATAAGCAGTAGTTTTTGGGTAAACAACTTGACCATGTATCTTACTCATAGGTACAATTGAGTCTCTTGGACAACATACAGTTCCCCGCTACCCCCCGTCCCCTGCGCCAGCGCCGGCGTGACCCCCGACACCGCGGGGGTCCGACGGGCAGCCTCATCCATTACCCGCCAACAGGTGGGTGACGTGGACATGACAAACCTCGTGTTTGGGCTCGTGAAAGTCCCTAATGTTTCCTAAGTGTCTTCGCTGACTTACTAGCTTTCTACAAGCGGACCTTTACTAGCAGAGGCATTCCGTCTAAGTCCTAAGGCTGACAATGTATTTCCAGTCTTGAGATTGCCATCGTAAGATTGCCGTCGTAATATTGTCATGGAAAATGTCTATGACCTACAGTGTCCACTTACCATCAGGGGCACGTTTTATAAAGCTACAAATTGTACAGGCCTAAACTGGCAACACTGCTCAAATGGCTGGTCGTCATTGGTCGAGGTTGTGTCAAATGAAAACTTGTAAACTGTAAATTGTAATTTGTAGTTTTATAAAACAGGCCCTAGGAGGCGTGTGCTCATTTGCCTTATCCATGACATAAATAAACAATCGGGTCGATATCCTTTGCCATAATTATTTTTAGGCATAATGCGTTCTAGATCATAATTATCGCAAGTAAACGTATTTTTTTAAGCAACAGTTACTTCTTCAGGATTTTTCAAATAAAACCTAACCTAACCAAGTCTTTTCTGCACTTTACCCCCCTTACTAATAACTTACTTAAGTTTTTTTTGGGAATCCGTATTGTTTCCCATTTTTATGGTCATAATGTCATTGTTGACATAATTATTGTAAGTCATAATTTTTATCGCTGGAACCGTAAACTTTTTAGAGCTTGTTAAACCTCTACCCCCTTACTAATAAACGTTGAGTAACGGTGGTATAGCTATACAATGTTTTATCCTTATCTGTCATTGTGACATTTGAATTTGACAGATAAGGACAAAACATTGTATAGTAGTGTTGTAGCTATACCACCGTTACTCAACGTTTATTAGTAAGGGGGTAGAGGTTTAACAACCTCTAAAAAGTTTACGGTTCCAGCGATAAAAATTATGACTTACAATAATTATGTCAACAATGACATTATGACCATAAAAATGGGAAACAATACGGATTCCCAAAAAAAACTTAAGGAAGTCCTGTTCTGATGTTATGTTCCTAAACTATCAGATTGTTTTTTATAAGTTATAAGCAACGGTAGAAAACGTGGCCTACATTAATTACACTTTCTCAATTGAAAAGTCTTAATAACAATCCAATCGTGATTTATGATTATTTCGACATTTGATTCGCGTTCGTGAGTTATGTTGGTCTGCCCGAAGAGCGGCGGAAACGCACGACGTCTGTCGAAGCTGCACGAATCGCAGCGGGGTACCTTAACTGGTAGATGACTCAGGCTTCATACATACATACGTAAAGAGGATAAAAAAGCAAAAAGCAAAATAAAACTTTGTCATAATTATTTTTGTATGAAAAAGTTTAAGTTATTAGGTATTGGAAAAGCAATATATATAGTACTTTTTTTACTTGCTATCTCAATACGGTTCCACAACGCCGCGGGCCGTACTTTATTAAAAAAAGGTTAACAACTTCTGTGCAGAAGCCCTTCGATCTAATGCTAATTATATAAATTAAATAATTATTACGTTTTGTAAGTATTATAATTATTTTTAATTTTCTGGAAATACAAAACTATAAACTATTAAATAGTTAATACATACCCCAAATATATTGGTGACTCCTTCCTTTAGACCTGATATTGCTTTCTGTCCAATGCTCGTCCGATTTTTATAAAACCGAGCTAAGAACCATCCCTAATAAACAAGGTCCACCCGTTTGGGAGCCACAAAGCTATAGACAAACAGATAGATACACACTGACACACATGCACAAATGCACATTTTAAGTTTAGCTATACTTAACACCTATCCTTTTTTGTCAGAAGTTAAAAACAATTTTTAATGTTTGTGCAAATACCAAGACAGTCGGGACGAAAATGTTTTTTATAGTTTAATTAATATTCAGGTAAACATTTAAAAACAGGTGCCGTCCGTAATAAAGTTTATAGTTTCTTTAAAAGTATATTAATTTATGGCCCATTAATTATGTTTTATTTATAACCTGCGCGACCTTTATTTGGCCACACGTAATAATCGTAAAGATACGGAAACGGATTTTTTTAAGTACACTTAAGAACTATTTTCATCCGTAAAATATGAATGAAACTTGGTTCAGGGATATTTTAGGGTTCCGTACCTAAAGGGTCCCAACGGGACTCTATTACTAAGCCTCCGCTGTTCGTCTGTCTGTCAGCAGGCTGCATCTCACAAACCTTAAATAAAGTAGGCAGTTCAAATTTTCCGTGTGTATTTTTAACAACAATACCTTACATGAAACGTAATTTTTAGGTAATTTATGCTTGACTGCTCTGCCTAATATGCTGCTGAATATGATGCTGATTTATGCTCGATATGAGAGTTTCACTTTTGAAATTTACAAGCCACCCATCACTACTCGTGACTTATTGACAATGTCATTATGATTATGACAAGGTTCTATGGTACTCAACAGTTAAAATGGCTTGACGTCGCCGTTAGGCTAGTCCCCTCCGGTCCTGATATCTTAGCTTCTGAAGCATATCCTCTAAGATCCCCAGACCCTATTCAAACATCGTGTCAGAGGGCAATTCGTCCCTCAAACCAAGTCAAGGCCCGCCAAGACGAAGAGGACGTCCTCCTTGGAGGAACACCACCAATTCGTTCTATTCCAGAGCAATAAGCACTACTGCTACTCACAACAACAACTGCGAAAACAACTAAAGCCACATCAAAAAAAAAACAGCCTAGCCTAGATTCTTGGTATTTGTCCATGAGTCTTGGATGATTAAGTATCCTATAGCTATAGCGGCCTTTACACGTAAAGTTCGGACCGCGGGAAACGCCAAGCGCCGTCCCAATCTTCGTTCCGAACCGTGTTCCGAACCGTAAATTTTTTACTATTTTACCATTACAGTTGCATTTACACGTACGGTTCGGAACGAAGATTGGAACGGCGCGTGGCGTTTCCCGCGGTCCGAACTTTACGTGTGTAGGCCGCTTATGTATTTGTATACTGTATAGTATACTGCAGTCTTTATTTCATGCATTTAGATTAAAATCTGTTGCTTGACCATTGGCTATCGCCTATGAATGAAACATTATTTAAACTTAATAAGTCTCGCGCTATAAATAAATACAACGGTCACCCAACCCTTCAGGATCATAAATAGTGTCAAAACCATAAATTATTTCTAATATTGTTTACGTCTCAGCTCTTTGTAAACAAAGACACTCTGTTAGGAACCATAAACAACCACAAACAAGGGTTTTATAACTTTTATAGCGCACCACGTTACTTTTAAAGCTGGCAACACTCAATTTACTAAGTAAATGTGTTACTGCAAAGGTTTCCCAACAGTATTAATAACTTTGTAGTACTTTATGCTGCAATAAACCTATTTGGTGAAATGACTATTCAATATTGGTGTTGTTTGTGGAAAAAAATGGACAAAAATGATGTTCGATTTTTAAATTCTCACCTGTTTTTCCGAAATGTGACAATCTACAGAGGTTTTAAATCGTCTATTATTTTTTTAGTGCTCTATGGTATAGCGGCAAAAGTTAAGATATCTACTATATTTGTGTAAATTATAAGTCTTGATAACTATACGATCTTTGGCTAGGCTGATCAACATTATTAATAGTAATACGTCGCTGTGCCTGCCAAATTCGCTATGTGTTTGTTTTCACATAAAGGATTTTAAATTTTAGCCAGTTGAATCAAAATTCGTAATCCTTTATGTGAAAACAAACACATTGCGAATTTGGCAGGCGTAACTTTCACTACAGTTTCCTGTATTAATGACTCGGTTAGTAAGATGGATAAAAGTAGCCTATATGTTAATCCAGAGTATAATCTATCTCCATTAATAATCCAAATCCGTCCAGCCGCTGCAGCGTGAAGGAATAACAGACTAACATACACACACACACACACACAAACTTTCGCATTATTTATAACATTAGTGAGATGAGATGTATCAGTTAGTTTATCGTTGTCTAGTGTAGAGTTTAGTGTGAGACTAGGTCCAATTCGTGTGAGATGGTCCCCTGATATTCTCCTCCACTCTGACCTCTTTTTCTAGGTTAAAGTAACTTGTCGTATGTCTTCCTCTTTCTGTGTTCATCGAGAGGCCGCCGCGATGGCTTCAGTTGTTTTGGTAGTGACCTTACCTCTGACATATTTATTTGTGTCCGCAAGTATTTGTTTTTGAGTTTTAGATGTTCGCTATTTGTATTTCTGTTACCATCTAAATTAATAAAAGTCTTGATACTATTCAACTTGTTGCAAACTATTTAGGTAAAATTGTTAGTGGTCAATTTCCACATACTCGTTTTTAAGTATTTATTTCTCTGTACTTATCTACGTTTATATGTTTAGTCCATCTCTAAATATATTTATTTATTGTTTATTTATTAAGAACAAGCCCAAATAGCACGTGTTCAAAACATCCTATCCCTCTAATTTATTACTTTCCTGAGTTATTGTTCCAATAACTTTAGTCTCTACGATTTACAACTGCCATATATTCCCGTGGCTTCACAGTGCCCCTGAATGGTCAAAAAGAATGGCCAATTTGACAAGAATACCCAATTTGACAAAAGAAAGTGCAACAATGCACCGTTTAATTTGTTTTGGTTAGTGAAGTCAGTTTGTATGGCCGTTTGTGTGTATGAGCGAGTCGTTATATTGTTTTGATTTGATTGTTTGTTCTTAGATCTGCGGGGGGCAGGGATTGTTGCCTTCTCTGGAATCCGAGTGACGTGGTAGCAAGGACTTTCGAGTTTTAGCTATTTTAATGCTCTGATGGTTACATGTTGCTTTTTTTAAATAAAACTTCTCCGTTAGAGGTTTTGTTGTAGTCATTATATACAGGCTTTATTAATGACTGTTTCGAAGAAAGTCTTCTAAGTCAAGAAGAGCTAAAAGATAGTGGAAATGGTAGGTCTGGTCTTATGCGACTGAGATCCTTCATGGGGATAGTCAGTCGTAAAGAGGGGTATCATCTCATTTTTCTTTGCTGTTTAAATTACAAATAATCCATATTTTGTTATCAAAACAATCCATGCAATTACATTAAAAGTCACAAATACAGTATGTAAACTAACTAAAACCATCTCTTTAAACCAGTTGATAGCCAAGTCGAGTTAAGTGTTTTAACACATGTTTTGCTAGTACGGGTCGAATATTTTTAATTTTATCATTGTTTAAAAATTATAAACACTTACCTTTTTCAAAGTCGGTTAACCCTAAAAGTATCACCCTATGTGTAATGTTTACGTCGTGACAGATTTATGTCATTCAAATTTCACTGGTGTCACTTTATTGTCAATTATAAGGGCGATTACCAGACTGCGTAACAATGAAGGAGCGGTTCCGGTTAGTACCGGATAGTAGTAGTAGTAGTGGTGGGCCTCGTCCTCGTATTGACGTCAGAACGGAAAAAAGGATCTACAACCATTTTACAGAAAATCTTGGCTTCAGCACTAGAAAAGCGGGAAGTTGTATGATATGGTACGTTTGCTGAACCCCACACCTCTAGACTATTTCTTCTGGGGATGGGTGAAACAGTTAGTATTTAACAAAAGTGTCGAGAACGGAGGAAGAAATGAGGCTGCGGATTGTACAAGCTTCGAACATAATCAAGCGACGTGCCCGGCAAAATCCAGCTTTGATGCGTAGCGTTCACTTGAAACAACCATCGTCGCTTGGTTCAAATAACGGCCACATTTGGTCTAATCTACGTCGTATTTAATCGGAAGTGTGCACATAGCCTTACTTTAACTGACATTGAAATGTTGAACTTGGCCTTGACCTGACAACCAGATGACAAATGTTACAATTGTAAACAAATAATACAGGATGTTATTGAATCATGAATAACTAAAATGATATTTTTTGTATTACAATTATAAATTATAAAAAACGTTAGAATTTCAATAATTTATATACGAAGACCTTATTTATCGCCTATACATGCCCGGATTCAAACAAATGGTTTTAGTAAGTTTACATACTGTATTTCTTTCTTCTATTCGATGAAAGTATCTACTTTTTTCACTGTTAGGTACATTATTTTAAACGTGGAGTTTATAGTTTTATCTGTTTTTTTCAGTTACGACTGTTTTTGTATTTTTACTGTATGCCTTGTATTTTTTTAAACAAGTAAATTTGATACATGTTTAGTGTAGGCTGATTGGTGTTCCTTTTATACTATTTAATAAGAGTCTTTTATATTCTATATTATATTGCGCTATTTCTCCTTTTATTAACATAAAAAACATACGGTATATATGTATTAAATTTACTTGTTTAATAAAAATACAAAGCTCACGATGAGATTGTCAACATACATGGTGCTCCAGAATCATTCAGTTTAATTTATTTAATGCCGTCATCGAATCATGATCACTGAATAATCTGTCTCGATGAATCGCGTACTTATGGAAGACGCTGTTAGTCACGCGAATATCCAAATTATATTGTCGACGCGGTTAGCCTTACTCTGTCTGCAAAGCTAGCTGTCCCGGGTTCGATCAAATCGACACATTCTGTGATGAGTGCAAGTATTTTATTCCTGAGTCTAGTACCCGCAGTACATTACAAGCCAAGAGCTCGATTAAGTAGTTTACAATTTCAACACGCTTTTAGAGATACTTGGGGAAAGCATAGGTCTAACAGTTGACGTTTTCCGCGGATATGATGATGATAAAGATGAAATTGTAGTTGTATTTGAAATTAAATTTTAATTGAATGAAATATAATTACTAACTTCTAAATAAAAGTGCCATAAATAAATGGCTTAGTTAAACCGAAGTAATATGCATATTATTTCATCTAGTTGCCTTCTATAAATATGTATTTAAAAAAAACTAGCTGCGCTGTGCCAGAGAGATGCATTCAGTGGCATTCTGTGTCGAATTAAAAAGTTTATCAATGAACGTTGTACATTTTATACTACCTGTTTCTTTGATAACATATTTAATTTTATTTCAAAAGTTCCCATCTTCTATTTAAAATCAATCAACAGTTTTCTAAAATCAAATTCAACGTTTATAGTTAGTAAAACAGAACCGTAAAACGCCATAGACAAAAAGTTTACAACCTCTTTTATAAAGGACATTAAAAATTTAATGGTGGTCGATGCAATAGTTAAAGTTTGGTTTGATTTAGTGACACACGAATTCTTTGATAATTTTATAGTTTAAAATAATAGATTTCGTGAATTCTTCAAAAATACTTTTGAAATATATACATTGATTTACAGATAACAAAAAACAAAGCTTGCCAAAAAAAAATTATCACGGACATTAAAAAGTTTCACGTCTCCAATTTAATTCCGTACATAATCGCCCTCATTCTTTTTCTAACATAAATAAAAGTGCTGAAAAATTAATTGTGACATCATTCGTAAACTCCGTAATTCATTTCTAAATATTTTTAAAACATAATAGCCTAAATCAGATGTCAAATCAAATCGCATTTCAATCGGAAACAAATACAAACAAATCAATCAAATTCGAAATTCAAACTTTCATTCCGGGAACGCCGCACGGAGGCATTGGCTGCCCGCATTCAGCCGCGTTTTGTTCTAGCACAGACAATGTAAACACGAGTTAGGTTGGCCATTCACGGCCACTGTACAATATGGATAGGACAATGGAGTAATGACGCGATGTGCACAGGGTGATGGTTTTTGCGGGATGACGTCATTGGTGGTAGATTTTAAAAGTTACTGTTGATGCGAGCAACTGTTAACAATTTGCAGCGGTTTTTACTTAGCAACATTATACAAGAATAAATGAATTGGAAAACTGATTTAAATTCATGGGATACCTAGGTAAATGTTTAAGTAAGTATGTATAGAAAATGTTACTAAGTTTTCGGCACTTAAATCATTTTACAATTAAACTTTCAGAGACACAAAACCATACTATACACGTAGTAAATTAGCGCTACGTCTTTTAAAAACGTATCAAAACTCTCTCTTCTATGCTTATATTTTATGAAAGTAGAAAACTATACCTACTTAACTTGTTTATTTCTAATTTCCTACGCCATGTGAGTAGTTAAGTAAAAGCAGACCTTTATAATTATATGATATGACACTGACAAGCAATTACAACTAGGTATTTAAAATATTTAGCATATTTCATAAAATCAACGTCCTGTATACGCTAAGACTCTCCTAAAAGCGCGTAACGGAACGCAAGGTCGCCAAACCGCGCGGTAGCCGCGGTGATGGATCGCCCCGAGCAGTGGGAAACGGCGCGAAAAGGAACGCGCCGGGCGGCCATCTTGACAACAATGACGTTCAGGGAAGCGGACAACAACGCTCATTGCTTGTCAAATGAACAACTTTTATTTCAAAAGTAATTTATATTCTATGCGTTGGTGTAATGTTTGCGCCAAAAAACATAATTAATATTCAAAATTTCAAAGTTACTATGACATTTTAATAAATGTCTCAATCTTGCCCGGATTAGAAACTTGATATTTTAATTAAAAATAATCTGCTATAAGGCAACCTATTGAATCATCGATTAGCATAATTACCATCGTATAAAGTGTTAATAATCATAACAATCAGATATTCTGGCAGATTTATTGGCCGCTGATTGTAGAAATAAAAAAGTTAACGGATTTATAGTTTTGAAATTTAAATTGTATTTTATGGTGTATTGTTGGGGACATGTCGGGTGACATGGTGAATGATGACAGTGCTCTGTCAAGGGTTTAACGTTCAAGGCTTGTCTGTATTGTATGTTGGTAGTAAAACAATAAACCTCCCAGCCGAGGTGTTGGTTAAACCGAGAACGAAACAGACCAAATGACATTAACATTGAGAAAGGTTTGTTGTAACATTGAGAACATTTCAAAATGACGTTGTGTAATGTTTCTGTTTTTTAAATGTGTTTAATTGACTTTTAATAGGAGTATGCAATGCACTACGAACTGTGTCAGCATGTTTTCTTCAAACCCTAATATAGGTTAATATAGGTTCATGCATTATGCTCTACATTTAATTGCATAATTATTTAATAGATCGATTCCCTAATAGGTACCTACTTGTTAAAATTCGTTACTAAACTAGTAACGTCGCTAGGTATCTAGTGTTATAGTCACAGTTTTTTTTATTATTATTTAGTTTCGTCTAGATACAAATACGGACGTTATAAAATAATCGATATGGTAGAGTACCTAATTAAGAAGGCTCACAATAAAAAAGTATCCAAAACTATTGCCACCACAGACATAACTTTACTTTTTAAAGTCGATCACATTATCGATGCGCGAGCTTGATCGTTTATCAATTTCTATTACTCGTAATGAAGACATTTCAAGCCTGGTATGAAATAAATCAAATAAAATACCGACGCGGCTCGAATCAGGGTTAATGAAGACATCGGAACAGACAAACAGTTACACTTATCCATATTGTTAATGAACTGAGGATTTACTTACGTAAGTGTGGGTGTATGTTCTATTTGAATTTCGAAGTTAGAATTATCTTTACGTTTTTCATTTGCACCAATTTATTTTTGAATGAGGAGTAAAAGGAATGGAGCATCTAAAGTTTTGAATGTTGATCTTTATAGTAACTATCCTGGAATCATAAGAAAGCTCAGAGGATATCAAATGCAGCGGAAAGGGCTATGATCAAAGGAGTATTGAGGGTGAGGATGAAAAATCGTGAGATCCACAGTAGAACAAGGTTTTTTTATGCTCTAGAATAGAAGGCAAACGAGCCAATAAATAATCAGGTGGAAGGTAAACACCTGCAAAAACAGAAGAGCAGGAGTCTTAGATGCATTATCGGCTTTTTATTCGATGAAAAGGATTTTATATCAAATTTAATAATATGTGGCGAATAGGTAGGCTGAAAAATGTCAGTCCAGTTATTATATCTTTTTTTTTTAAATGAACTTTTTTATTTACTGCAAATGCTTGTTTTATGGAGAAATTACATACTAATCGAAAGTATGAAGTCTATAGAATATGCAAACGTTAGATTTGGTGCAAATTATTAGTACCGACTTACCTGTTTATACCTGCGTACCCAATAGTTTGACGGGAAAAAAATAGTGAACTTAACGTTTGCATATTCTATAGGCAATTGCAATTTTTTAGAAAAAAGTTAATTTTTAAAATTTTAATTATTTATATTATAGTGGACTGAATTTTTTCAGCCTACCCATTCGTCATAATTACTTACCATATTAAATTTGGTATAAAATACTTTGTATCGAATAAACAGCTGGGTGAAGGTCGTCTCCTATTCGGATCTTAGACCATAAGTGGTAACAGTCCGGAAATACCGCCGCAAAAAGCTGGTAATCGATATAGTCGTAGGAAATACCGTATAGTCGTATGAGTGGCATTGGGCAGGGCACGTGAAACGGATGACAGACGAGTTGACAGACCTTTTTCATGTTATTGTATTGCCAATGTTACTATTGCTGTTGTTTACTTCACAGTAATGGCGGCCGAGTTAAAAACGATAACACGTCAAAGGCAATATGGTTTTACTCAGTGGAATAGAGCCCCTTTTTCGGTATCACAGTACTTACTCTGTTTCCATGTTTATTATGTAACCTATTAAGTAAGTCGCTATTGTATGTCACCGTGCTCAATTTGTGATGTCGAATAAAGATTTTGTCATTTGTCATTTGTCATTTCAGTTTCTTAACAATTATTGGCAATATTCGTTTTTCTATGAAAGACGTGACAAATATACTGGCAGTTGCGAGTGCAAGTAGGATAGTGAATCTAGTGATACCCAGCAGAAAGAGCTATAAAAAAGCTATAAAGGTGTGATAGCTCTGAGAAGCTGCTTCAGTTTTGTTTCTACTTGTCTCTCACTGGCTTTCATATGCTCTTATCACGAGCGAGGGGGAGAGAAGTACAACCCAAAGCAACTTCTAAGTGCTCACAGACTGCGTAGTCTTTAAGCCCGCTTTACATTTGGCTAAATTCAGTGTGCTGAATGAAAAAGACTAAAAAAAGACAAGTGTAAAGGCAGTTAGCATGTTAGTCAAGAGGACGCGCTTATCCCCTCCACGCCGCCTGTCTAAATGTAGCACACTGAATTTAGCCAAATGTAAAGCGGGCTTTAAAAGCACCTCTAAAGTTGGTCCCATTGTGACATTTCCGTAAACGTCAAGTATTACATCAAAGACGAAGCCGCGCTATCGCCTAATAACCAATAACATTGATGCATGGATCTGATAAATCTATTAAGCGGTGACGTCTCCATCTTGGATATTATTTTAATGTTATTATTCGGATTATTATAACGTGGCGGCCATATTTATAGCGTCCAGTAATCCTGTTTGATACGCCGCTTAAGAGAAAGGGCGAGAGTGTAATGGGAGATATAAACGCGGAAAAAAAATTGTGTTTTTCAACGTGAAAACTTAATATCTTCCTAATATTATCGTAAAGCGAAGTTCCATCAACATCACCTTGATGATTCGTTCTTCCACAATGCGTTTCACTAGGTATTTTTTGCCTCGTACAGTTACAAATATGTGGAACGAACTCCCTTCGGCGGTATTTCCAACCAGATATGACATAGGTACCTTTAAAAAAGAGCTTTCATTTCGCTAATTGACCGGCAACGGACCGACAACTCTTCTTGAGTTGCTGGTGTTTATGGGCGATGGTGATGACTTCCCATCAGGTAACCCGCATGCTTGCTTGCCTCTGCTCTGCTCTTTAAAAAAAAAACAACTAAAAGTATAATTTCTTCTTCTAATTACTACTTTTACTAATATTTTATAGATATTGTCAGTGAGCCTTTTGATTCTATACGAGCCTATCAACATACAGATATAAAGTAAGATGTTAGTTGAATCGCAACATCCTTGTCGCTTTAACGCGTATGACAGATAAGTGCAGCAGTTCAATCATTATATAAAGGGCCTTCTAAACGGGCCATATTTTCACTGCAATATGTGGCTGGCAACTATTGGTGTCCCTCTCTTACTCGTATGTTAGAGAAAGACACAACTAGTTGCCGGCCACATATTGCAGTGAAAATATGGCCCGTTTAGAAGCCCCTTTATAGTGATAAAGCACTACAGTGTGCAGCTTCTTATAAGGCCGATCGAACCCCCAGCATTGGTTAGTGTTAATGTAACATACTCCATAGATATTTGATTAAATTTATTCCAACTATCTCTTTGTTGGCTCAGTATTTTTCAGAGTTTTTGTTTTAACGCCTCCAGCGATCGAAGTGTAATTTGGTACAGAGTTCATATAACTCGAAGATGGAAAATAGGACAGTTCCCGAGAAAAAAAACCCACAACAGTTTAAGCATAAATCCGTTTTTGCTATAATGATAGCTGTGTACAGTGCTATTTTCTTAATAGCTATCGGTATTCGTTTTTCCATGAAACACAAGTGACAAATATATACTGTTAGTTGCAAGTGCAAGCGTGATAGCAATAGCCAGCCGGAAGCTATTAAGAAGCTGGGAATACTGTACTGTACTGTACTGTAGGGATAAGTTCGCCATTGTACATGTTAATCTTAAGTTTATGTACGAAATGATTTGAAATTGTTTTTTTTTGTGCAATAAAGAGTTTACATACATACATACATACATACTGTAAAATGTTACATTTGCACCCATACTAAATTTCCTTTAAATAATGTCAGCGGTTCCACGCCGCACTGTCCGCCGCCCCTATCAAGGTGTAAACGCTTGTAAAATACGCGCAGGATTCATCGGCGACAATTTATTTATGGATTGACCCCGAACCCAAACGAATATCAACCTTAACACTAACCCTATTGAGGACCATTCAGATTGACAAAATGTAGGCAAAGGTTTGGATTTTTTGTAGGCTATTTTGAGTCGAATGCTGGAAAGGTAAGGTTGCGTTTGGATTGGGAATGGTGTCCTTGAATACCTTTACGTACTGTTGAATTCATAAGTAAGTGTACACGTTTGAACTTTGTCGCTTTAGCGTCAATTTTGAACTGCGATACAAATTTGTTTAACAACTAAGAACGATAAGGTGCTAAGATGGTTCTCTACTTATATTGACTACTTATAGCTTTTATGGATAAATGAGTATCATAAAGAGGTGTTCGGCTAATTTACTTGTCATCTTGGGTTCTCGGGTTTTTAAAACGATTTTGCAGCGTGACGGAGAAGGTTTATTCTTGTTTATGTTTGGCGCAATTTGTAGCGATGAAAACGGTCCCCAATCAGCTTTGAGACCGCGTGATGCGAATGGAGTAGACTCTATCATAAATGAAACAGTATGGAGTGGACTCTATCAACTTTGGCCGGAATTCTGTGCTATACTATGCTTAATAATAAATAAGAATAGTTTTTAAAGAAAAGTAGTCATCTTTTCGTCAGGTCTCTTGGCTCGTTTGCCATCTACATACCTTAAAAAAATATTGAATCGGACTCTCCATAAAAACACTCTTGTTAACATGCTTTTGTTTACATTATACGTTAATAAATGAACACTTATACCTTGTCACTTGTATGTATGTATGTATTTATGTAAACACTTTATTGTATAAAAAACATAAAATCAAATACAATAATTACAGAGTTGGAATGTACAAAGGCGAACTTATCCCTTTAAGGGATCTCTTCCAGCTAACCTTTACACTTTCACATTATTAGTTTTGAATTTCAGGCAGAAGTAAAATACAATATTTAAATATTAACTTAGCTGTAGGCTTGTACAGTACTTTAGGTAGGTTACTTACTAATTAATAGTCAACATACCTACTTATAAATAAATAAATAAATAATAAAATACATATAAATCATCCTGACTTAGGAATATTATATACTCGCGCTCATCACACAAATCCTATCTTTATGTGTTCTTACCATGGATCTAGATATTTTTTTAGGCACAGAAACTACCAACTAGTTAGGCTAACTAGGTAGGTATTCTTTTTTTTAAATGTCTAACATGTGAAAACAACAAGGTATAAAAGTGTTTATATACCAGTGAAGTAAACCCTTACATATATACATATACGGGTGATATGAGGTATAAGTGTAGTTTTACTTTATATTAGTTTCACAGTGTATTAGATTAATTCTGTAATGCTGTGTAATATACTTTTCAATAAATAAATAAATAAATAAAATACCTTCTCAGACGGTCTGTTTTCAACACAGGCGACAAAACATCGAAAAAACCTCATTCAATTCGTTTAATATTGTCTAGAATTAAGTGCTTATTTATCCACAATACGAAGCGGAGCTTTCAAAGCTCCGTACACAAAGCTCAACACTCCTGTTCAGTACAGGTGTGACGTATAAAAGGTGTAGGGTTACCGTAGAGGAAGGGGTTACCCTACACCCTCGCTAGGGTTTTTTGCCAAAGACAAGCCGCCATGTCTTGGGAGGAAACATTTAGACAGGCAAATTCTTGGGAAATTAATGTTGGGTTATAATGGAATGATAGATTAAATTGGATCAATAAAGAGGTTGGAATTCTATTGGCTGTTTTTTGATTCGATCGATTCAGGGATGGAAAGCAGCGTTTGAAAATATAGACCTTTTTTGTTTATGCTACAAGTAGTTAAAAAAATGAATTACTAAAATCCCGACGTACCTAAATATTTGCATAACGTAACGTTAGAGCGGTGCAACCGACTTCGTTTGAACGTCTAAGAAAAACTTCGAGAAAATAAAATTAAATACGAATTAGAATCTGTTTATTCATTTAAACCTTACAATGCCACAAACAGACCGACAAAGCTGTCGAACTTTCGCTGGAGGGTAAAAAAAATAGGCAAACCACACGCATTTGGAAAAGCATCTATATATATAAAAGGCAAACCTGACTGACTTATATATCAACGCACAGCCGAAACTACTGTACCTAGAAACTTGAAATTTGGTACACGGGTTCCTTTCATGATATAAGTGAGCACTAAGAAAGTATTTTCCAAAAATCGACCCCCGACGGGAAGAAATAGGGGGAGTAGCGGGAAACTAATTCTACGCGTACGAAGTCGCGGGCGTCTTCTAGTATACTATTACCAACAGTGGGCATTCAAATAAAATGCTGCAGAAGAAGAACGAGAATTAGATACCCCGCGCTCTCGCATCAGACAGTAAATACAACACATACAACAGAATCGTACGGAATAAATGGTCTTTAGAGCTATCGGCATTCTTCCTGTTTATTACTTTAAAAAAAACACATGATAATTATTCTACAGATGTCCCTAGACGAGATGTATTCGGCGAAAGTAATCGTTAATAACGATTACGTTCGCCGAATACGATTCGTTATCAAAAATGTATAGGATTGACGTAAGCGTCGAGCGCTTTTATCAATTTTCGTAAAAATTTACATCAACATTAACCATCTTGTCTAAGGCCCCTGACGGGAAAGTATGTAACACGCCTATATTTTGTCCTCCGACGAAAGAAGGTTGCTATAAGTTTAACCGCGTTGTCTGTCTGTTTGTGGCGCTGTAGGGCATAGGGCCACAATTAATGAACGGATTCTAATGCGATTTTTTATTTATTCAAAAGCTTATGTTGTCAAAGTTGTTCTTAACTGGGTCCAATCGAAATCGTGCTCCTCTCTGAAGTAATTTGCACTGATCGTAACAATTGAAGATACGTCAAAGATTTTAAATTTTAACGTAAACTGTACAAAATGTTCCTGATCTTTTAAGTTCTCAACTTGACCAGTAAGTAAGTATAACGATGTTTAAACCAGGCTTTAAGTCAGCAATGGCGGCGAAGGCTACTTGTTTGCGCTGTAGGTACATACATACCTACATTGTTTGCTATACGTGTGACGTAGGCGGGGCTTCTGAGACGGGGTGCGGGGATGAGGTCTGGTGGAGATGATACAGAATGTTTCATGTTTGATAATTATCTATTTGAACTTTTATTTTCATGCGAAAGTATTGGCAATTACAAGATTTGTTTGAGTTTATTGTTTTATTTTGATGAACCTAGATTTTTGTACTATCAGCAACACAGTTAACTGAGCATTTGTGAATCTTGTCACCTTACAATAAGGCTCACTAGTGGTCTGTTAACAGTGATGCTAGTACAGTCAACAGCATAAATAAGTGATCATTTATGTACCTTGTCGCTTTCAATCGTTGCACAATTTTGTATAACATTTCAAACACGACGTTAAAGTTACAAGGTACATAAAATGATCACTTATTTATGCTGTTGACTGTACATAATAATTGTACATAGTAGTTGAGAACAAAAAAAATCGCCATATATAAATGTTAAAAAAATTGAGAATACCTATATAATAGGTAATTAATCAAAATGTTACATGTTGATGAGATTTGCTACTGCACATACTTACTCTCTTATTCATAAACGCACTATAAACCTATCTTAGTTAAAATATTCTGTCAGATGTCACTTTCTGTCAGATTAAAACATTACAATGACAGGTAAGGACAAAATTATATTTCAAGGCTTCAAGCATGTTTTAGCTATCGTGTGTCACGACTAAGGGCCTGTTGTTTGATCAGTAGTTAAACTAACTAATTGTTAAAAATCGTTACTAATAGTTAAATTCTCAAGGAAATGTGTCAAATATTTGATTCCTTTTTCGAATTTTAACAATTAGTTAAGTTAACAACTGATCAAACAACAGGCCCTAAAAGAGTTAAGTAATTTTCGCAATTATTAGTTATCAATGCGTCATGCTTGGACGTTAAGCCACTATTTAGATTTCAAATAAAGTTTGATAATGACTATAACTTTTTAATAATACAAAACTATACAATCTAATGATATCAACGGCACTCCTTAATGAAGACCAAGACGTTCCTTGGCGATGAATTTTAATAGGTAGTCTCTCAAATGCCTCTGAGATCGACGGTACCTAAGCGTATAAAGAAGCCTATTACTCCAAATAGTTTTCAAATTAATTACTTACTTAGCTTACTAGACATAGCAATATAATGGTGTAAATATTCCATTCGGCACCAAACGTCTTGAAACATCTCTAAAACAACCAAGTGTCGAATGCTTAAGGTTTACAGTGTTAAAATAAACAAGGATATCAAGGACTTTAAAAAACTTTGTTTTTCTTAGATGCGGTTACCTACATTCTAAAAAGAGCCACTTCTAAAACAGTAACTGATACTTATTAGTGTTACTGATATTTCTGTTTTCGTTACCAAAACGCTGATGCAACAACATTGGTTCTTATTTTACCCACATCTGTTGTGCTTCTGTTTGTGTGAGAAGAAACCAGCAAAAAATATATTATCTTTGTTATAGTCGGGCCAGTCAAAGGTGATCCCTGTGACAGCTCATATAAAGACGAATTACACTTGTTTCTTTTAGTTTTCTTAAATAATACTGATACAAACCTTGCGACCATGTTCAGTGATTTAAATGATTAATAACTTATTTTAATACCTATGCTTTGCTTTCGAGTAGGTGAAACCCTATTTGAAATTACGAAATACGTCTATCACAGGGGTTAGGTATCCTAATGTAGCTTGAATAATTAGGGTGGAGTCACATCTATCAGCACGGATTCGCATTTTGTCTAGAAAATTACTGTTTTGTATGAAGATCCTAAGTAGGTAGGTACCTACGTACGCATGCGAAAGGTAAATTGATGTGTACGCATTTTGATACAAAATGCGAATCGGTGCTGATAGATCTGACTCAGCCCTTATGTAGACTAGCTGCTACCCTTGACTCCGTCTGCGTGGAAGTGGTTTATCGCTAGGTACTCGCGGAAAAAAGGACCCAATGTACAGTCAACAGCATAAATAAGTGATCATTTCTAAACCTTGTCGCTTTCAATCGTTTCACAATTTTGTGTAACATTTCAAACACGACGTTAAAGTGACAAGGTACATAAATGATCACTTATTTATGCTGTTGACTGTACCTACCTACCTCGTGGTTCAAGCTATCACAATTCCAAATTTCATCGAAATCGGTTCCGCGGTTTAACCGTGAAAAGTGTAACAAACAGACAATGTTACTTTCGCGTTTGTAATATTAGTATGGATCGAAATTGTTTGATAATTTTTTGGCTGTTTTAAGGATTTTTATTTTTATTTTTCGCGGATGTTTTACTGTTTTTGGTAATACATTTCAAGAACACTGCAGTTAAAAAGGTCTGCTCAACTTAACCTAAAAAACTTCAGGGAAAATGTTTCCATTCATTTTACTTCTAAATCAAGTAACAAATACTTAGTGCCAGAAATAACTGCCAACATTACAAATAAAAATATTCGAATGTGAATACTTTAATGCTATTTTGCAAATAGGTAACAAAGTTACTGAATCGAATGCCTTACACCTTGTGTCAACACTTGACAATTCCCACACTGTCACGTCGTGTAAAATTCATCCACTAACTCGGAAGCAGCGAAGCGTGATCGTGAGTTTGAATTTGACTTTGGCTTTGTTCGTTTCTGGAAGTGTCAATGTGCGAAAGTGGCAAATGTGATGGGATTTGTTAATCCTCTTAGTTTAAATGGTTTTTGGAGATATCGGTCAAGTATTGGGATATTAGGTACCTACCTGATTTGCGGAATCGTTGTGTGATTGACAGGTGATACTGTAGTTTTATTTGGAGCGGGTGTGTTATCGTTGTAACCACTTTAGATATGATAGTTATTTGGTATAATCTATTATTCGGTATTAATAATTTTAAATTATTGTACCCAAAAATCATAATTAACTTATCTACCTCGCATTTGTATCTGCCTATAATGGCAATGATTTCTTTTGATAACCCATTTAATAAAGTAGTGAAACCGTTCAATGATTAAACCACTTTTTTTTTATTCTTCCCATTTAATATTTAAAGACCTAAACACTAAACAAACTTCTCAAAACTATAATTAGTAGTAGTAGTAGTATTTATAATTAGTAGATTTAAAAAATCTGTAATGTTAGCTTTAAAATAATAATTCTTCAAAATTAATTTGTGCGTACCCATTGTTAATTTTTAGACTTGTAGCCATCTGTTGTTGAATAGCAGAACAGAACTAAATTAGTTTCTTAGTGGTGCCATCTATTGCTGAGTAGGCAAACTAAATAGTTATCTTCCTAAATCCTAGATGGCGCTACTAAAAAGTTTGTGCTGCCATCTATTACCGAGTAGACGTACGAAATTAGTTGCACAATCGCTTACTAGGTAGCGTAACTAAATAGTTTTTACTATGGTTCATAGATGTCGCTTATAGCAAATACTTTTTTTTTACCCTACTACTGAAGAAGACGGATAATGTTTTGGACCTTTACATGTTTTTACAAATATCCATGTATGTATGGTAGGTACTTCGGTCCCTCGTAGAGGCTGTAAGACTGGCCTGATTTCGACAATCGAGGTGTCGTCAGATTCGTTGCAGCACCGTGAGTACCAATAGGTAATACTTAGGTAGGTACTTTATAATAAAACGACGTAAGTATTTAAAAGTGCATACACATAACATAGGAATGGATTAGAAATTACGAGTACAAATACAAAATATGCATCGGGATTTTAAAAGTAGTTTTTTGTTACTTTTTTGTTGTGGTATTGATGTTCTTCTTCTTAAATTTAAGAGCCAGGCTCTTGTTGGTGGAGCAATTTCCATGACTCTCTTTCTAGAGCCTTTTCTTTTGATATTATAAGTAAAAAAACTAAATTGGTAACACTTAAAAACTCTTTATTTTAACGACAAAAACTTATGGAATCTAACAAAGCGTTTTTTAATCCTGCTGCAAAACAGTCGGGGTTGTTACACGTTTAACGTCTCTCTGTGGTATCTCTTTAAACAAAACTTCGATACGAGTATTCTTGTACTTGGCTTCGACTTCAATACAATCAAGAATTCATTCGTGACTAATAATAGTGATATTGTTTATTTCAAATAATTGAAAAAAAATTGTATGTTTAAACCGGTGCACTTGGCGTTCCATAGTCTCTGCCCCCCCCATAGGGAGACAGGTAGGCAGGTATGTATGTATATTTTAGTCTTTAAAACTATGCCTACGCTATCACTTCCTCATCTCCTCGTTCTGTTCCTTGAGCATGTCCCCCAGCCCGATCAGCTCCAGCCCCCCATCCACCTTGACGGCGGCGCCGGTAACCGCGCGGCACTGCTCGCTCGCCAGGTGCACCACCATGCTGGCCACGTCGCTCGGCTCGCACATGCGCTTCATGGGGATGCGCGGTTCACTGTTCTTGAGGAATGCGGTGTGCTGTTCCTCGGAGTTGCCCGTTGCGCGTTGGAGGAGGGGAGTGTTCTGTAAGGAACACTAGTATTAAAGTAATTCGAACGACGGACTACGGAGTCGCGAGCATCTTATAGGCCTAAATACTCACAGTAATTCCGGGGCTGACTGTGTTGACCCTGACTCCTTTGGGAGCCAGCTCCAGAGCGATCAGCCTGGTGAAGTGGTTCAGAGCTGCCTGGAAACGAACAAACAATTAGTTACAAGATAGCGATAAGTGCGTTACTGAAGTAGTTATAGGTGGTACTTCAATAATTGCCCTTACATAAACATTATGTACAGTCGCGAACTTTAATTTGGAACCCATCTTAGGTCCAAAGTCAATCTGACATTCTACAACAATAAGGTTGAGTTTCCTCAATGTTACAAATGACTTGACATCTCTAAATGACATTGACAACTTCAAGCATATTTTTCTTGAAATGGGTCACAAATTAACGTTCGTGATATGATAGTACATACAGCCTAGCTGTCATTAAACCCAATGAAAATAGGTACAATATTAGGGTGTCTAAGAGTTGATTTGTTGCTGATACAGAAGATGGCAGCAACTTCAATCATCGACCTTGGACTCGACTGGTTAGACGGTCTCATTAAGCTGAAAAAGCTTATCTAAGTATGTTTTTTGTCATAAAAAATACCCTGGAATCCAATAGATCAATTAGTTTTTAAAAAACATGTTCCTCTTACTTTCGCCATGCCATACGGCAGACTACCGACATGCACCATGGTCGCCGCAATACTGGACACGTTCACGATGTTGCCCCGCGCCTGGACCAGCGCGGGCGCCACCAGCCGCGTCACGTTGAACGCCCCGCGCACCACCGTGTTGAACACGCGGTCGAACTCCGCCATGTCGGCGGTCTCTAGTGATGTAATGGCGGCCACGCCTGCGCAGTTTACTAGCACGTCTAACCTGGTAGATTTAGAATAAGTTAGATGTTCAATAAGTATACATTTGTATGTACATATATGGTACCTACCTATATAGGTATGGGATAAGTTCGCCTTACTGTGTCACAGTGACGTTATGTTATTTATGATTCAAGTCGTGAGAAGTATCAAACGAATTGTTTTATAATGTCACTTTGACACCGTTCTATGTTGGGTCAGGGTTCCATTGGGCGGATAGTACGACCGTCGATACGAGTAAAATCGTAAGCAAATTTAAGTGTTTTTTTGACTTTTACAGGGAGAGTTAAGTGAAAAAAGATCTACAAAACTGTATTTTTACATTTTTGATACATTGAGAAATAAAAAAAATACCCAATTTCATAACATCGTATGTCGAGGTTCATCAATAGTAATCCACTATTACATTAAGAGAAAATCATTGTAACTAGACTTAAGAATATTTTTTTACCCGAAATCGCTTCCAATTGTCACGATCACAGGCCAGTATCATCGCATAAATAGTTACGATTTTAATGTGCCAACGTTTTAGCAAGTACAGAGCACGTAAATGTGGTTAAAATGTTACTCTACTTTAAGAGCTCGCGCTATGGGTGTTTCGGTTTTACGCCTAAATTGATTTACTATGATTTTACTGGCCCGTTCCTTCCATTTGCATTTTTTGCCTCGAAAAATTAATTTTGAATACGGTTTTACTTGCACCGTGTGACGTGGCTGTAGGAGCACGTCTGTTTATGATGTGTATTGGAAATATTTTTATTTTTTTTGAGTGAGTGTTAATTACTTAAATTAATATGGAAAAGTTCCACTGAATCTAGTTATGAATGAAGAGTGGTGGAAGTACCCGTAAGAACAAAACTATTTACCTATTGCGATTGTATTACAAACCTGTTTAATTAATTAAAAGGTTAATTGGACCAAACAAGTGAAACTTTTACTCAGTGTAAATCGCCTACTAACAACCCTACTAATACTGTTTTTTTTTCCGAATATTAAGTATTCTGGTTTTGTTAGTGAATACCTACTTTCTTTAGTTAGGTAAAAAGTCGCTCGAGTACGTTGAGAAACAATAAAAAAAATATTTCCGACCGGTATTTCGTTACTATTACTTAAAATGACTTTTTTTTGTAAAAAGGCCCCGATGTGTATAGTATTGTATAGCTATACGTATTTAACGTTTGTTTGAGCGTGATTTGAAATATTTCAAAGGATTGATAAAAAGCTACTTCACAGATCTGTGAAATTCTTTTGAAAAAATAAGTCTCATACTTCTAAGATAGTAAGTTATTAGATACAACGCACTATAACTTTCACGCTGCGTTAATTGCGGAAAACTTTAAACTTGTGCTTGGTTTTTGACAAAATATTAGTTAGGTAGGGTAGGAAAGTATTAAATAATATAATCACTAAAAAGGGCAAAAATAAAATTTAAATAATTAAGAAAAGAAGGAACCGACTTTAAACGGAGTCATTTGTTCAGGACATCTTGGGTTAAACAAACTGAAGTCGGCGTCCTAAAATATTTTAACCAAAAAGCCGACTTTAGTCTGACTTAGGACGCATTGAATTAATGTTTTTGTTTGGAGTCGCTTCATTGTTTTTAAACATTTTTAATAATTAAATAAAATATTAGGAATTAGGTTTTCTCCGTGTCAGTGGAGCGATACCTGAACACTATCTATAGAGACTTTTACAGAAACTTGCCTCACTCAAATGAAACTGAACAAAATACTTTTGAAGATTAAGATTCGCTAGTAAACTCATCCTCCCATATGTAATGTAGTTACGTAATATTTAATTATATAGTTACTGTCAATTGGAAATAAAAACATAACTACTTTATTAAGTATTAATGATATTGATCATCGATGAACACATAAGTCACATAACATACTTAATTGAACGGTCATAAAGCTACCTGGTCTATTATATTATTATCATTGTGATCTCTTTGAAGAAGAAAGGTAATTAAAATAGTTAATTAAAGTAGTCAAAATACTAAATATTAGCACTTAATAGTGCCAAAGTAAAAGTTTATGTTTTGTTACCGATTTGTTACTAAATAACTTGATTAAGCCAAAGCAAGTGTTGATGTTTATTTATTAATTACTATTTAGCTGCCAACCAGATTAGTCCTGTAGTACCTAAGTACTTACCACCCTCTACTTATTGAGGGTGGTAATTACCAAATTATGGTGTTAAAGTACTTTTATTGTTTCTTAATTATTATTTATTAAATAAAAAGTTAAACAATGTTTCAACTATTTTGTATCTAAATATTTTTTATTCTTTCAATATTCAGTAAAAATATTTTTTAAATGAACAATAATGATAATTGGCAATTATCTACTTGAAACTAATACAATTCACTGTATAAATATATATTTTTTATATTTTCTAACCGGAGTTACTATATTTTAAGTCATAAAATACAATAAAATAGCCGCGAATCTGTTGCAAGTAACATGGTTTCTCTAGATACGATGATATTGGCCTAACAAATAATGGCAAAACTTAGAGCTGTAAGATGGTATTGTAATATACAATAATACTCGATAGTCGATAACGCAAAATACGTGATCGTAACTCGATCTAAAATTTAAAATAAACAGTTTAGAAAAAAAATGAAAATGTAGAATTATAGAGCACCAAATTCTGAGAAACATGATTTGTACATTTGTACAAAAACATAAACTAATAAGTAAAATATCGCGGTTTGAAGTTGCAAAATACGTTTTTTCGCTCTCCTGAAAACCTCTGTTTTGTAGTTACGATTTTACTCGTATCGACGGTCGAGTACATTGTCTATGTAGGTATATTGATGCAAAAATGTTTTTTAATTGTTTATGTGCAATAAAGAGTTTACACACATATATCGGATACACAATGTTACACAATTTGACCTAGTACTAAGACAAGCTTAGTACCTACAGTAAATACTATATTAAGGTCTATGAGTAGGTACTAGACAACAATAAACATACTGTGATACTACATTATGTAGTAGGTACCTACCTATTATAAATGTGAATTATAGCAAGTTTGTTAAGATGTAAGTATGTTTGTCCTATAATCGCTCGCTAAGGGCTAAAGGGATTTGAATGAAATTTAGCACACATGCCTATTTCCTGATGAATTTTAAAGAGTTCCACGACAAAGTCTCAGAAGAAACTTACCTTCCAAAATGCTCCAGTGTATTCTTAGCCGTCAATTCGCAGCCCTCATCCGTCGCCAGATCAGCTACAATCTCCAGCGGTTCCAAATTATGTTCCTTAGCGCACGTTGTTGCAACCGCGCGCAGGTTGCCCGCGTTGCGCCCCACGAGCGCGAGCCGCGCGCCGCGCGCCGCGAACAATATAGCCGTCGCAGCACCAATACCTGAACTCGCTCCCGTCACTAAAACCACTTTATTTTGGAAATCCATTTTGGGAAAGAGTAAGAGTGTTCGCGCAATTTGTTTGTAGCCTTTAGTTGCGCAATTGTTTTCCTAATAACTTGTTTTTAAGTAAAGAGGCGCGCTGAGCTAGTTAAAATCAAGTTATACGAACAGTTTCTAGTTCCCAACTGAATGTAGTTTGCAAGGATGTGCAGTATTTATATTTACTGTGATAATTCCTTAATAGGATGCTGTGTTACTGACCTGGGGAATCACACAGTGGTTTCCCTATGACGTGTTTCCTTGCGCTCTTAGTTTTGAATGATTCTTGAGGAAAACTGTAATAGCCGTATGCCGTTATTTTATACTTGGGCTTATGTTATCTAATTACCTATTTTACCCACGCATGGTTTGCGAGGAACTCGTTAATCGTTATTCGACAAGCAGCAGTGTTTTCATTGTTGCGTTCCGGTGTGGGGATAGAACAACCGGTGAAATTACTAGCATAGGGTATTCCATGTTAGTCCTCAGGGTTGGCACGCAATTGGAGTCTTAAGATTGCAGTCTTGAGATTGTAGTCATGAGAATTTATATGTCTATGGGTCTCAGATCCCACTTACCATCAGTGGGCTGTGGGCTCGTGCGTCTACTCCTTGCATGAAAAAAAAAACAAGTTTTTGTGGATACAAGTACAAGTATTCTAGTTATACATACTCGTATATTTTTAGTAAGTCCAAACTACGTCGATTCCAAATTTTATCTTAATTGCATTAGCCATAAGGGCCAATCAAACTTCGCACTTACACGTATTAGTGCATGACTATTTCCTCAAGTTATCTTTTATCTTTCTTTGAGTAAGTTAAAGACAGATTTTTTAAGATCTTTTTAGACAACACGCACGAATTACTTACGATACTTTATTAAGTGCAATCTTAAATGATTAGATGCATTTAAACATTTTAGTTCTGCCCACGAAGCCCTGGGAATGACAAGTTAATTAAAATTGTATATTTTACGAGCTTTTATCTGACTTGACGTTATAGGTCGAATCGATTTAGATTTTGGTATACTTCATCATTGCCATGATAGTGCAATCAGGCAGTCGTGACAGGGCAAAATAATGGTACTTTATGCTTATCAACGTGTATGACATTAACGTCAGTTTAATTTAATGCTTGATTAAAGTTGCTGCTGTCACTTTCTTTGCTACGGCAATAAAGAAGACAACTAAACAAGCATTAAATTTAATTGACGTCCCTGAGTGCGGCAGTAAATAACTTTATTTTATATAAGAGGCCACATATGATATAGTCGGTAGTATGCCGCCATCTGGATCTTTATAACCATAACACCTAACCACTGGATGTGTCTTTTCCTTCATACAGAATAGAATAGAATAGAAAAGTTTATTCGTCAATTCTTCAACAATTAAATTTAAGATTTACATAATCATAAAGATAGAAACAAAACGTAATTTTCTGTGATGTACTTTTTGATTTATAGCCAAAAAAATTATTTTGCGGTTACCAAGCATATTATCTTAAATATGGAACCATCGGTGCGCGAGTCCGACTCGCACTTGACCGGTTTTTTTACTAAAAACAGATGCGGGCAAGCAAGTTGTACAACTATGCCAAATTACAAGTTGATAGCATAATTGTAGGTAGTTGTTGAGAAAACCTGCTATGACATACCTACAGACAGACAGACAGATGGACAACGAAGTCTCACCATAAGGCTTCCTTTTTTACCATTTTGGTACGGAACCCTAAAAACGAAACCCTTATACACTTTGTTGTCCGTCTGTTCGTCCGTCTGTTTGTCAAGACCCTTTATCTCGGGAACGAAACAAAACACATATTAGCGCGTGCATTCTCAATTAGGTAGCCTTTTATATTCTTACTTAAACAAACGATAATACTCATATCGATAACGTAACGTATATATTACGTGACCACTGTTTAAATCTTCAATTCAAATTCGGCCATAGCGTGAAGCACGTCTCACAATGGATTTCGAAAATAAAGTAGTAGTGCTAATAACGGGAGCGAGCGCGGGAATTGGAAAAGCGACGGCCATCTTGTTCGCGGCGCGCGGCGCGCGGCTCGCGCTCGTGGGGCGCGATGCGAACAACCTCCGCGCGGTTGCAGCAACGTGCGCTAAGGAGCATAACGTGCAACCGCTGGAAATAGTCGCTGATCTGGCGACGGATGAGGGCTGCGAAAGGACGGCTAAGGAGACTTTGGAGCATTTTGGAAGGTATAGTAATAAACTCACCACTCGCACCTTGCGAGTACCTACAGATACTATACAAAGTTGACCTGTTATTGTTTCTTACCGTGTGTATCTTATCCCACATAGCTTTTGGTGACATTTAAAGCGGTTAGCAAACTCAGGGGACATGACCCCGTAGAAATAACAACCCTGGGTCACCTCATTAAAAAGTCACGCTCTTGTTAGTGGAGTAAATGGCAAACCATTCCGGCCTTCTTTCAACTGCTGCAATAGGGAACTCCATCAAAACAATACTTACATGGGTACCAGGGCACTCTAGCATTGATGGAAACGAAATAGCAGACGAATTGGCTTGGGACGGTGCTAATAACCCCCATTCTTTCTCTGCTAAGTGACCTTTGTAAATCTAGGGAGATCGAGCTCTGACGAATCGAATGACACAAAACTCGAAATCACTGATCAAAATGATCAAAAGCAAGCTCTCCAACGAGAACAGAGACATGTTTCTAATGGGCATGAAACAAGATGCGACATACAGACTCTATCAGGAGACAAAGAAGGCAGCGATGCACGTCCTCTGCTCATGGGGACCACTAATGCGCAACAGAAGTAACCTAAGGCGACACATCATCGACCCACAAGAAATGCAACTCCTCACTGCCCAAAGCATCTGGAAATTCCTGGACGCAACAAGCCTTTGCGGTGAGCTCTAAACAGAGGGCTGCCACAAGAGATCAACAATGGTGGAAGCGGCAAAAAAGGCCCACCTCAAACGAAAAAATAAAATGAACGGGACTTGAACTTTCTCGCTTGTCATTGCTCGTATGTATATAAAATAGTTTATTGTACAAACAGGTAAATACATACATAAACTACAGAGCAGGCAGAGCTACAGAATTACCTACAACTCTAAAAACTTGTGGACAATTCCGCAAAGGCATACTTCTGGATTTATTTCCTATTTTAGAAATATCAAAATATCGTAATAAGCGATCGCGGCAAAACTATGGTAGGTTGCGCGGAACTCCGCATAACTATGCCACACGTTACACGCCCACTTGACAATTCTACTGCTTTTTCTGTTCTGTGGTGTGAACCATAAAATATTATTAGATAAGCTACAATATAACGGGATTTATATTGAAACTGATTACGTCTTATCTGATGGACAGAACCCAATTTGTTCAAATATCTGATATAGATAGGTTGGGTTCGGGTGTATTGAATTTGTTAATTCTGCAAAAAAAGTTCTTGACTATGGGGACCGCCATGGATCTGGCTGGCTCCTTGCTATTAATTAGTTTTATTAACGATTTACAATTTACAATATAATTGATACACGAGTAATATAACATAATGGAACAGCTTACCTTTAAGCCGACGATATAAGTATTATAGTTAATAATCAAAATAAATCAAAACTAGATTGTGTGCTTTCCAGGCTGCTCTGGACCACTTCACCAGGCTCATCGCTCTGGAGCTGGCTCCCAAAGGCGTCAGGGTCAACACAGTCAGCCCCGGGATAACGGTAAGACTTTTATAATATAATGATCTTCTTCTATCAATCTGTTATACTCATGAATAACAATTCTCTATCCTTAAGGGGGCATCTAATAGGAATGTGTTTTCCTTCCTTTCTGCTGTTTATTAATAAATAATACTTAAGACTATTTCAAACTACTACAAAATATAACACAGTATAAGATTTCCCAGAGACTACTGAATTTATAATTAAATAAGAAAGAATTTAAAGCTTTGTATCCAAATATTCTTGAACGTATCCCCGCTTCGATCTTTTTTCACCAGTGTAACATTGCATAGCATTTTTCTTTGGGTCCTAGAAGAGAAAGTTCCAACTTTCAACAGTTCCATCGACCATAGATCCTTTTTTCTCCTCACTGGAGGCTTTCGGAGTAGGTCCTAGAAGTCATAGGTGGAAACAGACCTACTGGCCCTTGTTCACCTCAGTGGAGGCTTCCTTGAGAGGTGGAAAAGTTCCATTTAATTCCATTTAAGGAGAGATAATAACTGCACGCATATCATATACCCCTAAAATACTCTTAAAAAAATAAAACAAATACCTATCAGAGGGAATGTGGCTATCGGATAGATATAGAGAATAGTACCTAGGTTTTGACCCCTTAAACCTTTTTCAGGTTAGTGAATTAGTGAAACGTTTATCTGGGTACGACGATGCGGAGTACGCCGCCTGGTTGAAAGCCCTCGAGAAAGAGATCCCGATGGGCCGGGTCTGCTCCGCCGAGCACGTGGCCAAGACCATCGTGTTCCTGGCCAGTGGAGACGCCGAGCTGGTGACTGGTACCATCGTGAAGGTCGATGGGGGGTTGGAAATGGGGGGGTCGATTAGAAACATCATCTCAGAACAAATACAGAAGTAAAGGAAGTGTTTAATTGTTGGCGTGATTTAGTATATTAGCGACATATTTGCGCTTAGAAGAAGCAGTCTTGGATATTGTTCAAGTGTTTGAATCGGTTAGGAGCTCTCTAAATAAAGTTTCTCCGTCACCTAGTTGACAAACTAAGGCTTAAGAAAGAACTACCAACGTATGAGAAAAGGCTAAAATATTTCATAATTAACACCTTACACAATATAAGGCAAATTAATGAACCTTTATTTTTCTACAAAGTTATCAGTAACAATTTTCGTAAATTTATTTTACAAGACGTCAGACTTCGATTTTACTCTAAACCTGATCAGTTCGCAATACCGGTAGCTTCTAATAATGTTTCCCGACACAGCTCCCTGACACGTATGTGCTTGTCTTACACCTATAATAAAATATGCAATGACCTTGATATTTTTCATATTAGCCTTAAACCCATTTAAAAATTATGTGACTAAGCTGTAACATAATTACACTCGCGTGATATAACTAACACCTTGTAACTAGATTTAAAGAATTAGCAATAAGCAAAGCATGTATCTTTTGATCATGGTATAAGAGGATTGTGAGGCGGCGCTTAAAAAATCCGCTATAACTTTAGTAATTTGTTTCTTTTCAAGAAATATTTTCTTGATAAGAAAAACGTACAGACCTAGTTTTCATAATATCTTCAACATATTCACAATTCATTCTTAATTTAAATTCTAATCTTTTTAATTTACATTTTGTTGCCTTGCCGAATAAATAAGTTAATTAATTAATTTGGTTCTTGTTTGTTTAATTGGGCAGGATGACTCCATCCAGTGCTATGAGTGGTTCGATCATTAATTGTTTGGATAAAAATATTCGTGTTTAAATTCTTATAACAAGGCTTTTCATTTGGCATAAAGTTGTTAGTCCTAATGATTCTTTGGGCTCTTTTCTTGATCTTTTTCGCCTATAACGGTTTTTACCATTGGAAAGGGTTTTTTAATTATTGTAAAAGCTATCAACTTGAAATTTAGCACAATTGTATAACTTGCTTGCCCGCATCTGTTTTTAGTAAAAAAATATGAAATTATTTTCTAAATATTTTAAAAGGGGTCTAGAATAGGGGTCGAAAAATGAAAATGATTTGATTATAGCAAACGGGGTGTCATATGAAAGGGCTCAGTTTGCACATTTCAAAACTATATTTTTTTTATAGTTTCCTGTGACGTATTTTTTGATTCATAGCCAATAAATAACAAAAAAATGACCGTTCCCCCCCCTTATCTCCGAAGTTTATGGACCATAAATCTGACAAATTACTGATTTAAAGATAATTAAGTACTTATATTTTACACGAAAAATAAAATGAAGTAGTCTAACTTTACAGGTTTTTTTTTATATATCTGTATTAAAATTTAGGCTAGTCAAAATGGACCATATTGCGTAGACAATAAAGTTCATAACAAAATGAGTATTTTCTTTTGCGTTTTCTAACCGCATTATCTTAAATACAGAACCCTCGGTGCGCGAGCCCGACTATAACTTGACAGGTTTTTTTTATGTTTTAATCCAGGATGAAATCGCGAGGAGAAAATATGATTGGCCGAATGTATCGTATTTCCCAACCGTTCATTTCCCAACCCACTTATTTCTGTAACTGTTAATATTTCAGATTTTTTATAAAAACGAACCCAACCTAACCTATAGCCTCGTAAGGCCCACCATACTACAAACGGACTTTTTTGTGAGTGGAACTTTGAATTTACCATCAATAAGGTTCAATTACGTTTGTTCGATAATGCCATTTTCAGTTTATGAAGATAGGAAAATAAACCTTATTGTTATTGTAACACAGTTCAAATTAAATTGCCATGATTATGTACATCCTATTGCACACTGGGCCTTACGAGGATAGGGTTCTACACGATGATGGTACTGAAATAAATCCTGAAATATTTACAGTAACAGAAAAAAAAGCGGGTTGGCAAATGAAACAGTTGGGAATCGATACATTCGGCCAAACATAATATGTTATTTCGGCCAAAAAGGCAGGATACCACCCCAAAGATCTACGATAATAGATTTGCATTTTCCAACCATATTATCCTAAAAACGGAAAGCTCGGTGCGTGAGTCCGACTCGCACTCAACCTGCTTTTAAGGTTCCGTAACAAAATAGTAAAAAATGAACCCTTATAGTGAAACTGCGGTGTCTGTATATCACAGCAGTTTTTCTATGAAACTATAGAAGCTATCTTCCTTCGGCATAAGGGTAAAAAAAAAGGAATAAAATACTCTTCCTCTGCTTTCGGTGTGCGTAACCACAGAATAAGTAATAATACATTCAAGGACTTTAATCGTTATGCCACAATGGAACCCTGTCGCATATCGTTAATCATTAATTTTGGCGTAATTTGTTTCATGTGGTTTGACGCTGTCATTATGACAGGGTTGCATAGTGGCAGTGCAGTTGACTGTACAAGGCGTAGTAACTGAAGAGCCAGAGAGCCATTTATAACTAAGTAAGAGATAAGGACGTAAGCGGAGTACTCAACTCAAGAGAGAGATAACAATGTTTATTAGTCGAGTAGGTAATCGACCAATCGAGGAATGATGGTATCGCATGAAACCAAGGTTACGGATGCATGTAATATTACAACGGTTGTTAATTTCTGTATTTATTCCGAGATTGGTCTTTAATTTTGGAACTGGTTCCTCAAGCAAAGTTTATCCTTTTAAGTTTATTAAAATTAGTTAATACTTGGTACCTATACCTATTACCAGACAGAAGTTTTTGTGGCAAAAACAACAATTTACTAGGGACTTCCTTTTGGTATTAAAAATTATCGATAATCGTTTCAAATACTTGTTTCAAAGTGGCATTTCATAGTATACAGGGTGTTCGGCAGAAGGTTGGACAAACTTCAGGGACTAACTCTGTAGGTCATACTCATCAACTTTTATTATGGGACCAACATCCAAATCGCGAAAAAAGAACCAGCTGTTCCATACAAACTTTGAGAGCTAAACAGCTGAAATGTATGGAACAGCTTATTTATTTCGCAATTTGTATATTGGTCCAATAATAAAAGTTGATGAGTATGACCAACAGAGTTAGTCCCTGAAGTTTGTCCAACCTTCTGCCGAACACCCTGTATAGCTATTCATAAGTTAACCGGATAAAAAATAAATTAACTAAAATAAATATTATATCCATCAACTAATCTTCCTGAGCGGACATGACTGTCATGTTATGTCAACGTCTTATTTATCCGTAAAGGATGAAAATAGTTATCTTTCGTAATCGACCTATACGGACTTTATATTTATACTGTATAGTAGGTATGCAAGTTGCATGTTCATATTATACGTTATCTCATTGTCATAACTGTCATAAGAAAGTAAAATTTATCGATAAATTAAAATCGTTCGGAAGTCCCTAGGACAATTTGATTCGTGCCACAAAAATTCCTATTTCTGCCTATTACCTATTACTGAAATTGTATAAGTAGGTACCTACTATTAAACGCGCAATATTTGTTTATGTAAGTAGTTATATATAAGTACAAATCCTATACTATTAAACAATGAAGCAATATTGCACAATGAAGCAATATTGCACAATATTTGTTCATGTTTATTTATCTTATTACCTAGGAGATAATAAGCACAAGTCTTTCGGTTACGTAGTGGCGAAAATAGAAGAGGATTATACTCAATTTTATCGGCAGACTATATTGAGTAATTACTGAACCCCTCAAAGGGAAGTTAAATCATACACATAATAGGGTATTTTTACGTCATAACATGGCTGCGTTTATTGCGTGACAAAGTTTGAGTAAGGTATCAGTCACCTTCTGACACGTTAATAAGTACGAGAGTGACAGATGCTTTATCCACATTTGACTATACTAGGCCCTAGGCCCGCAGGGTCGGTGTAAGTGGGATCTGAGACCAACAGACATGTGCATTCTCAGGACTACAATCTCAAGACTGCAATCCTAAGACTGCAAATACCTTGGCAACACTGAGGACTAAGGTGGAATGCCTGTATGCTAGTAACTTTCGCGAGAGAAAACAACAATGCGAATACTCAATGTTTTCTTTACTTCAACAATGATTCATCACCTTTACCATAGAATAAGTACCTACACACCTACTTAAACAAGCGATAATAGTCGATAACGTAATGTTTATATTGCGTGACAACAGTTGCAATCGTCAGTTTAGATGCAGCCATCGCGTAAAGCACATCTTAAAATGGATTTCGAAAATAAAGTAGTTCTAGTAACGGGAGCGAGCGCAGGAATTGGAAAAGCGACGGCCATCTTGTTCGCGGCGCGCGGCGCGCGGCTCGCGCTCGTGGGGCGCAACGCGGGCAACCTCCGCGCGGTTGCAGCAACGTGCGCTAAGGAGCATAAGATGCAACCGCTGGAAATAGTCGCTGATCTGGCGACGGATGAGGGCTGCGAAAGGACGGCTAAGGATACTTTGAAGCATTTTGGAAGGTAAATTGAATAAACTCATGGTACACCAGCCGTAGTCATGGAAGAAGTGTTTCAGCAATGTTATCTTTGATGTGTCAACCTACCCTATTTATTTTTATAAATTGTTAAAAAGGGGTCACTCTTCACTGACAGTATCAAGTCGCTAGGTGACAAGTCGCGTGTTTTGTATTTGTTAATCACTGAATTTCACGTAGAAGACGTCGTTAAAAGTTCCTATGCTTTCTGATTTGAATTTCTTCACGTAGGTAGGTACCATTCTTGGGTATAGGGGCGATCAGTAGATAAGACCTTCGGGTTATTGAGCTCGATCCAGTGATTGATATTGGAGCTTAACAAGTGTTCCACTACCGCTGATATGTTGACCTGAGGATTCTTCACAGCCGCGATTTGTTCCTTGACATTCTTCGCAACGCAATTATTGTGCGCTTAGATAAATCTAAACTCAGTGATATTGTCATATATGCCAATCATACATCATAAATTTTCAAGGTTGACCGGAAATCCGCCGATTACTCGTACAGTAGGGTAAACGCCACACTAGGTAAAGTAGGTACTTAGTTGCTGTAATAGTAATCAAATCCATGTGTTAGGTTCACTTAGCCTGAGGTTAGCCCAGTAAAATCTAGTAGGTATTTTCTCAGTGACAAGTGTTTGGTAATGGTAGAAAAGGCAGTTTTCTTAGGGATAACTTTAGACAAAAATTTGGGGTGTACCTATCCCACCATTTCCATGGAAATACAAAATAGAAAAAGTGGGACAAGCGTTTTTTCCAAATTATAATATCCCATTATTTCTATTGCGGCAAAAAAAACCGCTAGTACCCGAAAGAAACAGTGAATTATCACTCTATTATTTAAGCGGGTATTAAGCAGCTGTCTCTCAATAACAGGCAATTACTACTAAGTTGAAGAGGTTTTATCTAAAGAGGAACAAAATAAATGGTTTCTATGTGCACGCCGTCATAAGAGGTGATGCGTTTTTTTGTCACCGCCGCCAGCAATAAAAATAGTGGGAGAATCTGTCCCAGTATTTCAATCAATAGAGAAATTCATAATAAAAATAGAGGGAGGGATACACCCAAAAATTTGCAATAGAGTCCTCATATAGCAGTACTAGCACAGATAAAATTAGAATTACCTAATAGCATGTATGTTAAGTTCAGCAGCTGACGCTGTTAGGATAACTTAATCAGGTAACTTACCAATGTTGAGACAGCTCGGTTACTTTATTATAGTTATTTTCATAGTACTACTATATTCTGGTTTGGGGTAGAGCAGCTGACATACAGACTATATTGTCTGTTACAAAAAAGAGCCATTTGTTCTAGAAGTATATAACTTAAACTCCCGGGATTCCTTAAGAGTACTAACATAAGAAAAAATAATAACTACAGTACTATTTCAAGAAATGGGGTTTTTGACCTAAGAAACTCAGATTTAGTTTTTATGAAAAACCAGAATTCGTAATTATAAAGTGTTATTTTCCTTAAGGTCACACTACAAATAGCGACACATACGTAAATGTAAAGGTTATTTGTAGACAATGTAATCCTTTTATAATAGAGCAATCACATTCATACGGTGATTACTTCAGAAATCACCCGAGTGCATAATAGGTATGCACGAATCTATCTATACTCGAAACTCGAATTCAAGACCAAAATCCTAACCTCAACGGGCGCACATTCGCTGTGATTACTGCATTTTGGTTTAAGTGTAGGTATTTTTATCAATAAAACTTACCCTAATATTACTGGTTACACGAGTTCTCATTCATGTTTTTATGAAATAATGTTAAAATAACTAAATAATCAAGATGGGAACTGTCAGATTTTGGTCTTGAATTCGAGTTTCGAGTCTATCTATATAAACATGTATGTTTGTCCTCTATGTGTCATCGAAATATAATAAGTATGGAAGAGTAACGTCTAACAAAAACGACTGACAAATCCGCTCCAAAACGCCCACTTTTTGAAATGAAAAGATCTTATGTATCGAGTGGTTTCAATAATCAACTAAATATTAATTGAGTTAAGGTATGAAGTCATTTATGTCAGATGCTGGTATAACGTTTGAGTAGACAGTAATTTCAGTAAGGTTTTATACCGTTTGAAAGACAAAAATCTGCAATTGGTTACAAGCTCTCTGACACAAGATTTCCATTTGTCAATATTTTTTTTCATAAGGGTTATTTGAACGCGGCCATGTCTTTCAACATTTGACGTGGATGGTTTAATACAAAAACAACACAGTAATTGAATAACGAATTTTATTAATATTTTTTTAGATTCCGGTTCGCTACAACCAAAAATCATAATACCATATTCCTAGAATGTCGCAATGCCAAAACGGACTATTCTCATAATGTCTAAAGCTCGAAATGACTTACGCCTACTTCTTAAATAACCGTATTCTTAATATGACTATAATTCATATAGACTATATCGCGTTTTGATAAATTTTCAATTCTACCATTTCCCAAAATGTCTAAAACTCAAATTAACTTCATACAAAACGTCACATTGTCAAAACACCTAAAACTCAGTATTTATGGAAAATATTTAAAATTATGTTGTATTTTACAGTTTTTACGGCATCAGTGATCCTATAAAGGTTCCTTTTTACGGAACTCTAGAATTCTTGACTCGCTTATAAGGCATTTTTGTTGGATCCCTTACAACAGCATAGAAGTCATAAATTGCTAAACCAACTCTGATAAAGTGTAGTATTTATTTACATTTATAAATACGTTACACTAAAAATACTGCGTTGTTAAAAATTTAGGTATTATGAGACTATGTCATTTTGATCTTTGGATTTGTCAACAAAAGGCATTTTTGAATTTTGGTAATTATGAAACTAATGCATTTTCACCTTAAGTCTTAATAATAATTCGGTATTTGAAGTTATTGTTCATTTTACCAACTGTACATTTTGAATATCGGATGTAATGTGTTAATGTTATTATGACATTTTATTGTATTTAAAATAAGTCAATTTGGGAATTTAGACATTTTGGAACTAAGACAAAATGAGATTTAGTCAAATATGTAAAAGGGCATTATGATATTTGATTGTAGTGAACCGGAATCGCAAAATAGTATATCAGAAGATATTATGTTGTAAGAGTAGTCAGCGTCAAATAGTCTTTAGCATCTGCATCCACCCAAGCCAGACAGCGTTCTTCATTTTTTGGAAAACTTAAAAAGGTCATATTTCGTTTATTTTATTATGTACATAAACTAACGATAGTAAAGATGACATAAAATTTAATTTCCTATTCATTCGAAGTAGTTGCTTGTAATTCACATTTTTCAAAGATATATTGCATAACATCGGCCATGACTTTTTGTTATGGAATATTAAAAATTCAATAACTTACTAATGAAAATAAATATCGCTTTGTTTTGCATCTGTGTGGATCCTGCACCAATTTACAATGCAACTTGGCATGGTTGCAGCGTCATTTAAATCCGGTAATCATTAATATCGATTTTTTCTTTTGTGATTGTAAACAACTGTTTGACACTACGTCAGAAAGTCGACTGATAGACAGTTCGGCACTCATTAATATAGCTCCACCCCCGCCGGCACTAAGTCAGTGGGGCAGATTTTGAGCGTCGATTACTCTTCCATACTTATTATATTTCGATGCTATGTGTTCCTAAACCATTGACCCAATTGTGATGGATGTGTATCTTCTGTGTATGTGATGGGTTCCTCGACCAAGAAATCTATTCAAAAATGAACACTTTTTAGGCTTCCGTACCCAAAGGGTAAAAAACGGGACCCTATAAAAGACTCCGCTGTCCGTCTGTCCTAGACAGTTGAAATTTTCACAGAAAATGTATTTCTGTTGCCGCTATAACAACAAACACTAAAAACAAAAAAAAAAACAAAAAAAATAAGGGGTCTTCCATCCCATATAACAAACGTAATTTTTTGCCTTTTTATGCAAATGTTGTATAGATAATGGTACGGAACCCTACGTGCGCAAGTCCGACTCGCACTTGACCATTTTTTTACTTTACGTAGCATTGCAACGCAAGCCGGGTGCAGCTAGTTATTTAGTACTAACACGATTGTTATGTAAACAACACATGTTTATGTGTTTCATTCGTTTATACCTTATGTAATTGCATAACAAACATACTTATCTATACAGATGAAGAACTCACTAAGTTATCTTATCAATAAATAAATCAATCATTTATTGCGTTTCATGTTGTTTACAATACGTGAGATATAAAATACAACTCAGAACATGAACCTTGTGAGGGCACAGCAAAATTATGGAAACGCTAAGTAGGTAGGTACAGTCGAGTTCATAAATGTGTACACTTTAGTACCTTGTCTATTTAATGTCACGTTTAAACTGCCACAGCGATTAAAGTGACAAGGTAACAAAGTGTACACATTATGAACTCGACTGTACATTCATCAGAGTCAATGATAGACTTAATTGTTGATAGGTAGTAGGCTAATATATTAACATATTTTAAGTAATTAAAAAAAAAAAATAAGAGCGTAGTACATACACGATATGGCCAAAGGTTAATTCAGATTAGTTCCCTCTTATTTTAAAATCTGTAAACCTTTTTTATAAACCATAAATTCTATTCTTTTTAGGCCGCCCTAGACCTAAGTTTTCACAGTAATTTTATTGTGCAATATTGCGTATATACGTAAGGGTGAACCAGACCAATCGATCGATCATCGGTCGATGGGAGAATGGATTAGTCGACGTCGATCGGTTCCTACCAAACCAATCGATCGACTTCGATCGACGTCGATCGATGCCGTCGATTGATGATCGATCGATTGGTCTGGTAACACCCTTATTGAATCGCCCCTTGTCCTCAATCGATCAATGTTATCAGTTATCACGCAACAATATTGCACAATAATATTAACAAGCTAACCAGAGACTAAGTATAAAATGTTGCGCAATATTAACCCTACATGGTGCAATGGAAAAATATTACGCAATAAAGTTTAAACTCGCTCAAACTTTTCTTCAGTCATTGCGCAAATTTCAAAACCATAGGTTATGTGTTATGTGCTATAGTTTTGTTAGATCATTTTCACAACAAGCATTTTTTCATAGTAGCGAATTTTCACATACAATTTTTTCGTAATATTTAGTTTTCTTAATAGCTTTTCTTCATGTAGCAATTTTTTATATAGCGTTATTTATGTTCGGTGATTTTTTTACAATTCGATTTTTTTTTCGTTCCTAAGTAATTTTTCCCGATAGCAAATTTTCCCAATAGTAATTACATCGTAATACGTAGGTAGGTTCGTTCTTATATCAGACCCGGAGGGCCAAAATAACCCAGAAATAGGAGCTCCTCAAAACGGAGCTCCGCCGACTGTTAAATTAGATTTTTGGAATGGAACAAAATGCGAATAATAAAATAAACTAGAAAATTAAGAATTTTCTAATTAATTAATTAGAAAATTCGCTACTATAAAAAAATGCTTATTGTGAAAATGATCTAACAAATCATAACTACAATTCCAGGCTAGATGTCCTCATCAACAACGTAGGAGTGGGAGCCCGGACCAACCTGGAGCACACCGACATGGCGACGTTCGACCGCGTGTTCAACACGGACGTGCGCGGCGTGTACAACCTGACGCGGCTGGTGGCGCCTGCGCTGATCGCGGCCAAGGGGAACATCGTGAACATCTCCAGTGTCGCCGCGACTATGGTCACCGTTGGGAGCCTGCCTTATGGAATGGCTAAGGTTAGTCTGCATATACAACTCTTTGCTTTATGGAAGGTGGAAAATAAACGGTTTTTAACTCCGTAGCTAGCGTAGACTAACAGACAGTAGTCTTCTCCATACCATAAAATAATATTTCGTCCGACACAATGATGATGATATAGTTTATTTATGATATCATTGTCTTCCTTCCAGGCTGCCCTGGACCACTTCACCAGGCTGACCGCTCTGGAGCTGGCTCCCAAAGGAGTCAGGGTCAACACAGTCAGCCCTGGGGTTACGGTAGGTGTTTCATACCGATATTCTTCATCAACTTACTGGCCTGATATACTCAGGAACATAGGAAGCTCATTCCATCTATTACTCCCACCATGTTTAAGGGCCACCCCTGTTATCGTATTGTCAACGTTTTGATAGCTCTTGACAGTAATGAAATGCCTAGCATAGAGGCGCTGTAATGGCGACAGAGTAAAAAACGGGGGCATCTAGGATTTAAGGGTCGCAAGACTGTGAACGTGTTTATCTTTTTCAGGTTAGTGACTTCGTGAAACGTCTAACTGATTTCGACGATGCGCAGTACGTCGCCTGGTTGAAAGCCTTCGAGAAAGACATTCCAATGGGCCGGGTCTGCTCCGCCGAGGACGTGGCCAAGACCATCGTGTTTCTGGCCAGTGGAGACGCCGCGCTGGTGACTGGAACCATCGTGAAGGTCGATGGGGGGTTGGATTTGGCAGGGACGAGTAGCAACAAACTCACGCAACAGATAAAGAAGTAGAGTTAGGGGTTTAATATACATGAATGGAGTTATGTGTTGTTTTATTTATTGAATTGAATATGTATGTAGGTTATGTAAGTGTTTCAGCACCAAATGCTAGACCTAGAGATGTGAATGCGGAACTACTTTCTTTATTACCTTCAACCCCTGAAGGCCAAAATGTAATATCAATGAGTAACGTAATTTCAAACTTTTGTTGAGTGACACGAGATTCATAATTAATTGCGTGCCGGTCGCTCATGAGACGTCAGGAGTCCAGTTAATTAATGAAATTGTTCAAGAAGTATATGGAATTACGTTAGTAGCCTCATAATAACAATACAATAACGACTAAGAACATTAACTGCCGCACTCACAGACGTCAATTAAATTTAATGCTAGTTTAGTGACGTGTTGTCTAAATTAAACTGACGTCTCTCATTGCGGCAGTAACAAAACACAAATAAAAACTTTACTTTATTTCAACAACTTTACTATATTCAAATGCTTACAAAATACAACAAGAAAACTTACCAACAACCGGAACCGCTTGAAAAATCTTACAAAATACGTGTAAAACATAAATCGAGAACTCAAATCTAGTCAACAATAACAATCTTCATACTCACCTCGTACTATAAAAATACTCGCTAAACTATGCCTACACTGCCAAGTCTATTTTGTTTATCACATTTTTTATAGTACTTTTTATCGACAGTTTTATAATCTATCGACATTGTCTAAGACTAGATAAACCGTTAACTTCTAAATGTTAGCTTGTTATCTTCCTTTGCAAAAAGAAAGGAGACACCTTACACGCTGTACGAGTTCCTAACGACTTTGCTTTAAATTTTCAAAACAAATAGACTTGGTTACTTCAAGTAGGTAAATATTTGACATATGTCACACACAAAATGCGTTAAATTTTAACCTAAAGCAGCCAAACCTATCCGCATTCTAAATTTAGGAGCATGCATGAAATAACAGGAAATGTTTCTTCTCCCAGTTTCTGATTCTGTCAAGGCAATGTTTTTGGCTAGCAGCCATGACGAGCTGGCATGAGAGACCAAGCGATAGCCTCTGGGACAGTCATCGGATACCGCAGCAATGACCGCGCTGCTCCCAGCATCCTGCAAAGAAGACACCATCATCATAAGCCGTTACTACTCATAGCCGAACAAAAGCTCCAAGTGTTGCTACATTGACCAGGCTCCTGCTACCAGTTTCCAGCCGATCTCATCTGATACAACACAGCTGACTCCTTTCTCCTTAATTAGGTCGAAGGTCTAACCAACGCTATAGCTTGGGGTAAACGATGACGTGGTGACGGTTGGAAACTACAATATGTATTTTCAAGGGCAACCACCAATTTAGTTTGGGACTAGGTCCATTTATGCGAGGTATTTGTCCTCTGTAAAAAATCCCCTCTAAACAGCGTCTTTAGACTTGAAAGCCCCCACCCAACACTCTGGATCCTGGTAGTTTGCATTGACCTAGTGAGTAGTCCTGGCTCCGCCACCACCTTTTTCAGTGCGCTGGGACTCCTCGTCGATACGATATTCGAGGATTATTAACTCTAAAGAGAACAGTATACATATTATCAGCAGCAGTTGACCAGGTATAAAGGGCACATCATGATATGCTGCGTTGTTTTATGCGATTTGCAGACACATTCGGACCCTGGAAGTCTCCGGTCTACATTGACAACGAAAGAGTTTCAAGGTTGCTACATGACCAGTCCTGACATCCGCATTCCGCGGTTTCCTGCAACCTCCCTTAGATCGACAGTCCATGGCTTCTAACGGGGAACCTACATCAAATTCGCCTAACTCCTGAACCTATCCTCCCCTGAAATGCTAAAAGCGGTCCATTAAACCTTTCTTTAAATCCCACTACCACCTAATTGAAGTCGAGAGTCCATCTCACTTCCAGTCAGCAGTCTGCGCTGACCTGATGAGCAGTATTGGCAACTATCCGAGCTGCTCGCGCGTGACTTTACCCCAAGGAACCCCCCAGGGTATTGACCTCCTGGACCCGCTGCCTGTCTAGTCGGTTTATTCCAAATAGTTACATTAATAATAAATTAAACCCTGCATTATTAATGTAACTACTTGGAAAAAAGTCCAGGTAGTTCCATTAAGGAAACCCTCTTCGTTGAAGTAACTACTGGGAAAAAAAAGTCCAACTAGTTCCATCATTGAACTAATAATGTAACTATACCTTGTCTATTTAACAGAGTTAGTACTAGAAAACAGAGAATGCACGTAATTGGTCAGCGATAAGGACGATGCACAGGCACAAGGTAGGTTTACATGCCTGTCAAAGTTTAGTCAACATCTGTCGCTCTTACGGTGCGGACGCTTTCAAGTGCTTATCTTTGGTTACAAATTCTTACCGTTTATTGAACTGTTTCCCATTTAAATTACATAATTACGATTTATAGATGAATAAACATGACATGACAATGTCACGTTATCAATAAGTTAATTATTTGAGGTGCCTCTAACTACAAACAAAAATCACGAGAAATATTACGAATATTCCAACAAGCGGCATGTAAGCCGAGCCCGCCATCGACGTGCGATGGTTGACGCCCCCTGGCAGTTTCTTGTCCCTTTCATTTTCATACAAAAGTGCAACAGAGACAACGCTTTGCTAACTCTGTTAAATAGACAGGGTATAGTCGGAATAGACCGTCTAGTGTAGTCAGCAGCATGTACCGACCTGGTGAGCGGGCGCGGCCACCAGGCCAGCTGCTCGCGCGTGCGCGCCAGCTCGGCCGCGAGGCGCGCCAGCTCGGCGCGCAGCTCGGCCACCACCTCCTTGAGCGCGCCCGTCTCCTCCGCGGCCGCCGACACGCGCGCGCCCAGCAGCGCGCATTCACGGGAGCAGCGCTCGCGGGCCCTGGTATAGGGAAACCGTACACTTTCCAGAATTTCTTAAATATCTTACGTGTAGATAAAATTAGGTTAGGTTAGGTTAGATTTATAACAATTCTCAAAAAGTAACAGTTTCTTAAAAAAAAAAATATGAGTTGCGATAAGTATGAGATTTTTTTTTCGAAGAAATGAAGTATGACGAATATTTTTCGAAGAAATTATGAGTATAGACACAAATCGTTATATGTACAAAAAATCTAAAGAACAATTTTATATGAGCCAATATGGACCCAGCGCCGCAAAAAGCTTCAGTAGCAGATTTTTTTTTTCAATCAGGATAACATCACGGCTAGATCTCTACGCCAAAAGCGATACCTAAAATAATTGACTGAAAAACAAGTCCTTGCAAACCCTGGACCCCACAAACGGCACACTAACAAATTCAAGTATAGTAACACCAAGTTGTCTATCGCCAGATCGACTCGTAAAAGGGTTAAGTATATGGTGGACGTAGCGATCCGGGAACAACGTCCTACCAACACAAAAAATATTGGCTTCAATCTGATCAAATCCAAGTTATAATCATTTACGACTTTGTTTCTGCCAACGCTTGCTAAAAATTCCTAACTATTCCCACCAACGGTACGACGGCGTAAAAGTGAAACTGTGGCGCTACTGAGCTGCGTGATGCCATATTATTATTTTCAACTAGCGCGACGACGGTGTAAAGCGAAACTGTGGCGCTACTGAGCTGCGGGACGCCATATTCTTTTCAGCCAGCGTTGGCCAGGATAGAAAGGAGGTCGTTGAAGATATCCTCGTACTCACTCCTTCTCCAGCCTTAGGGACTCTCCAGCCTGCATCAGGCGGCGCTGCCGGTCGTCGGCCTCCCGCCGCAGCGCCGCTGCCTCCTCCTCGGCCGAGGAGAGCAGCGCCTCGTGCTGGGCCAGGTCTTCCTCCAACTGCGACAGCTGAAGACAACGCTTATGGTATTAAGGAGGCCAACAAGTCATCTGTCTCCTATTTCAGGAACAACACAGGTGACAGGTGTACAGGTAGCTTAAACGAAGTTCTTACATAACAGTGACCAAGGAACTTGTCAACTTTACAATGTACCTACTAGTAAAGCGAATGTGAGTTTGGGTTTGAGTTCTTAGCGCGAGGTGTAAGACTTTTTAGAGGAGACGAGGTAACTACTAAGTACTTAGCTTTGGATTACTATACAAGACTGGATGTTTTTTTGCACATTTATCAAAGAGGTCAAAGCCTTTATAAATTGTATTTTTTTTTAATCCGAGGAAGTGTACTGACTCGTGCGTAGGCGCGGTCACGCTGCCCGCGCGCCTCGCTGCACGCCGCCCGCTCGAGCGACAGCTCGTGTTCACACATAGCGGCAGCCGCGCGGACGCCCTCCAACTCGTTGCGGCAATTGCGCCAACCTACAAAATTATCTTTTGTAAATTCTTCATTAGGAAGCGGTATTTAAAAAATTTTGTAGAGGTCGTATGATATTAATACTTTTTTATAGACTACCTATTTATATTGTCGTTCCGTAGCCCCGATTTTCCCCAGGTGCCCCACCTTATCTTTTGATTTAAACGAAGCTCGCATTCTGACTCTTAAAGACGCACATCAGAACGGGTGTTGTTAAGAGATATGCGTAAAGCTGCTCGTCCACTGGATCGGAATCGGAGCATACGGAGTGGACGGGTTTCTTGCTTTGTATTGATTTCTACATAAACGGATATTCCAATCCAGTGCATGCTGTACCATAGAAATCAATACAAAGCAACAAATCCATCCACTCGGTACGCACTGAGTACGATCCAGTAATGCAGCGTTAGTGTCAGCTCATATCACCTGGGGGCCTAATATAGTTGTGTTTATCGCGTGACAAAATGTGTATAAAACATCCGTCACTTTCTGACACGTATATAATACGTAAGTATGAGAGTGACGGATGCTCTATCCACATTTTTTCACGAGATAAACGCAACCATTCTAGCTGGAAAACTACTATGGGCTTAGGGCATGCAAAGCTCTTCATAGAAAGAGTTGACCAGTGCTGGACCAGGAAACTCTGGAAACTCAGCAGAAGACAACTCCGATACATTATCGGAGTGTTTACTGGGCACTTTGGAGTTAAACACCTCCTAGCAAAGATGGGCCTTTATGACAACACAGATTGTAGAATGTGCGGCGAGGAGGTGGAGACAATGAAACACTTACTGTGTGAATGTGATGCCCTCGCCGGAGTAAGAATGAAAATCCTCGGTTGTGGCTACCCAGAACCGAACGATTTCAAGACACTGCCATTGCACTCCACTATCCGCTTCTTGGAAGGAGTGGAGGCTGCATTGGATTAAGCGCTAAAAGAGGGGTAATTACACAAAAGATCCCATAGGGTCGAAGTGTATCCGTAAGGACCCCACTAACAAGATAAGATAAGCTGCAGTCTTCAAAAATTTACACGTTATAATGTCAAATATTTTCAAACCAATCTTGTCTTTAGATATTACTTTTGATTTGACAAGCTTACCGATGCTCATCTCGGAAGCGCGATCTTCTGCCGCGCACACGTCATTTTCGAGAGCATTCTTTTCCTGAAATTTACAGAGACAAAAGTGCTGGAACGGAATTTAAATTGAATTTACTTTATTGCCGGCACTATCGTCCAACATCCGAATTGCGGGCCTAGTATGGTTGCGTCTATATCGCGTGTCAAATGTGGATAAAGAAACCGTCACTCTTCCTTATTTACGTGTCAGAAGGTGACGGATGCCTTATCCACACTTTGTCGCGCTATAAGCGCAGCCATATTAGGCCCCAGATCGACTAACCGTCGATGGATAAAGAGGTAGTTCGGGTGAGTTTGTTTTGGTTAGGTCGCGAGTTCTGAGTTTGGTTGTTGGACTATGTGTAGTTTATACATGATTTGAACAAAACATACTGTCAAAGTTAAATAAAAGCCTGTAAAATAACCATTAACCCAGTGTTGTTTGATCAGTAGTTAAACTAACTAATGGTTAAAAATGGTTACTAATAGTTAAATTCTCAAGGAAATGTGTCAAATTTTCGATTCCTTTTTCGAATTTTAACAATTAGTTGAGTTAACTACTGATCAAACAACGGGCCCTAAATCGCGTCCAAGTCTGTCCATAAAACACCCAAAATACCCGAGCCCATCACAAATGTTTTCCCATACCGTAGTACCTAGTACCCATACCCGCCCGCATATACATACCCATTGCTGGGGCACGTCTTATAAAGCTACAAGTAACAATTTTACAGGTCTAAACTGGCAATAGATACTGCTACAAATGGCTGGTAGTCATTGGTCAAGTTTGTGTCAAATGGAAACTTATAACTTGTAAATTGTAATTTGTAGCTTTATAAAACAGGCCACGAAGTGGGACCGCAAGCTTCATGGACACTATAGGTTACTAGTTAGTATTTCTGTGGTCTGTCTGTGATCACTACCAACCTAACCTAACCGCGTTTTCGTTCAAAGTATATGTCGTACAAATCTTTTAACTCAATTTTGAACTAGCTTGCCTCATTGATTTTTGGTGATTATGTATACGTAATGATAATAATAATGGTATGGTTTTTAACTCGGCCGCCATTACTATCAAGTAAATAAGAGCTATCACAACGTTGACATATTAAAGGCAATATGCATTTACTGAGTTGAATACAGGCCCTGACAAAATTTAAATAAAGCATCCGTCACCTTTTGACACGTAAATAAGTACTTCAGTGACGTGCTTTATCCACATTTGACACGCGATATAGACGCAGCCATACACTGGGGTGTGATTCTCTCAACAACGACGAACGGACGGACGAACGAGTGAATATCCAAGCGGCGAGTTTAAGTAGTCCCGTCTGAGCGAACAAAACACATTTTAGAGCGTGTATTCAATTTGGCAGCATGGCTTCTCGAACGTATAAGGCTGCCTAATTGAGAATGCACGAGCTAAAATGTGTTTTGCTCGCTGGGACGGGACTACTTAAACTCGCCGCTGCGCTTTCGCTTGTTCGTTCGACCGACCGCCGTTTTTAAGAGAATAACACCCGATGATGGAGCTCAAATATGAAAACCATTCGTGAAATGCACATTATCTCTCAGGGCAGAGTTGGGCGTAATCAATTACTTTTGGAATTAATTACACGATTACATTCCAGTAATCGTGATTCCTCAGTAATCGATTACTTGGGTAATTAAAATTACTGTAATACTGTACTATGATTACATTTTGTAATCCATTCCTTTGGAATCAGTATTGTAAACCACTACAGTAATCTTGATTCCTCGGTAATCAAGTACTTAAGTAATCTGAATTACTTAACTCCAGTTCCACACTAGATTACTTCATTGGCAAACCTTATTTTATTATTTTGTTAATGTCACTCAAATAAAATTGTTTTTGGTTTACATCATTACGTCATTCTAGCATTTCACTTTCATATTAAATTTTGGTGTTTAAAATCTGTTGATAAGGGCACAGTATATAAATAAACCAGTAAAGAAACTAGGCCTACTTTTCAAGATAAATACCTACGCTCCAATTGAGCGTAAGGGTTGTCCACTAACATTTTGTAAAATTGAAAAAAGTTCTCGTTTATTGTATTTCAGCTAGTTAGTGCAAAATCAATACGTGTGATCTGCAACAACAAATCCGTTGACAGATTGAGAAAAAGTAGCCGCCATCTTTAATTTTTTAGTTATTCAACCGATTGCTTCCAAAATCGATATCTGGGGATGTGTGTGGTCTCCGATAACGAATCTGTTGGCAGAGTGAAAAAAGTAGCCGCCATCTTGAACTTTTTAGTTATTCATCCGATTGCTTCCAAAATCGATATCTGGGGATGTGTATGGTCTCCGACAACTAATCTGTTGGCAGAATGAGAAAAAGTAGCTGCCATCTTGAACTTTTTAGTTATTCAACCGATTGCTTCCAAAATCGATATCTGGGGATGTGTATGGACTCCGACAACTAATCTGTTGGCAGAATGAGAAAAAGTAGCCGCCATCTTGAACTTCTTAGTTATTCATCCGATTGCTTCCAAAATCGGCTACTTTTTCTCATGCTGCCAACGAAATCATTGTCAGAGACCACACAGATCCCCAGATTTCGATTTTGGAAGGAATAGGTAGAATAACAAAAATCTTTAACATACCTTGGTCAGTTGTTTATTGTCCCATGAAAAATAATTAAATAAATAAATTCGTTATCGGTACCATAACCATCCCCAGATATCGATTTTGGAAGCAATCGGTTGAATAGGTAACTAAAAAGTTCAAGATGGCGGCTACTTTTTCTCATTCTGCCAACAGATTAGTTGTCGGATACCATACACGTCCCCAGATATCGATTTTGGAAGCAATCGGTTGAATAACTAAAAAGTTCAAGATGGCGGCTACTTTTTCTCATTCTGCCAACAGATTAGTTGTCGGATACCATACACGTCCCCAGATATCGATTTTGGAAGCAATCGGTTGAATAACTAAGAAGTTCAAGATGGCGGCTACTTTTTCTCATTCTGCCAACAGATTAGTTGTCGGAGACCATAAACATCCCCAGATATCGATTTTGGAAGTTATCGGTGGAATAACTAAAAAGTTCAAGATGGCGGCTACTTTTTCTCATGCTGCCAACGAAATCATTGTCAGAGACCACACATATCCCCAGATTTCGATTTTGGAAGGAATACTTTTGTGGCATCTTTCTAAAGAACGAACGTAAAATTTATTTATGTACTTAATATACAGAAGTAATCTGGAAGTAATCAAGTCAACAATTCCAGTAATTAAGCATCGACATTGATTCCCAATTACTAGTAATTATAATATTTGTGTAGATGATACTGATTCCTTAATTATTGTAATGATAATTCACCGTTTCGCTTGATTACATTACAAGTAATCTGACACCCAGGCATGAATTACAAAGTAAAATCAAGTAATCGTGTAATCAGGAATCGATTACGAAATGCCCATCTCTGTCTCAGGGTAAGCAACGTATTTGCAATCTCAGGATTGCAGCCTTAACATCGCAAATGCCCTGTGTCCTCGTTAGTCTCCATGCCTTACCCGTTCAAGCACGCTCCTCTCCATCTCCTTGTCCTTGAGGAGCTGCTTGAGCCGGTCCAGCTCCTTGATAGCGAGCCGGACCTTGCCGTTGTCCGCGTCCAGGAGCGACTTGAGCGCGTGGACTTGCATGCGCAGGCGCTCTGAGCACGAGATCTGGAAATAATTAATTCATGGAGGGATTTTTTCGACTATTCGGGCCTGGGATCCTAGTGAAAAATGGGTATAACTCGACTTAACTGGTACTATAAAAAAGGTATATACATAAACTGAGTGTACTAGACTTAAACCCTTTTTCACTTGATCTTCAGGAGACTTATACCCTTTTTCACTAGGACCCCAGATATGTGTAAACGAAAAGATTTGCGTTGCAAATATGTGTGCAGGTTTAATCGCAATGGTAAACACACTACTTACAATAATGGTACCTAAAAATACGATTTAATACAATTTTAATCAACATTTTTTTAAACAAAGCACTTTTTGCAATATTTTACTTTGTACTACTAAATAAAAACAAAAGAGACAAATTAACGTGCCTAAATTAGGATGTTCCTGTGTCTCGGGCTTATAAGAAGTATCTCGGTCGGTACAGAGGATAAAAGAGATACAATATGATTGGCAATCTAGTTTTTTTACCTACAACTCCTTCTATATCTATCCTCAACGTAGGTACTATGTCTAAAAGTTAAATAGGTACTAGTTATTATCTGGCCCGCCCAGTTATCTTTATGCCTTTATGCAAAAAATGTCGTCGATCTGTTGCTTTGCTCTGTTGCTGTATGAAAGAACAATAAACCAACGAACACACCTTCGCAGCATTATTGGCGAGAGATCTACCCAACATAACATACGCACCCAACCAATCCTAAATTTAACTAAAGCGACATCTATTGATTATCTTAAGAACTTACTAGTCACAGGCATACAAAATATAGGAGTCTACCACACCACGACGACGGTCGTAAAGAGCTTAAAGAGAATCACACAACCCAGTACCTATTATAAATAATAGGTGGCGCCTTGCGTGATAAAGTCAAGTGAACTAACTTGGCGCCCTCAAAATCCGAGTTTTGTTAGCCTTATCTTGTCTTTAGAATGAAAGATATTATATGATATAGAACTTAAAAATCAACCCATTTCATTTTAAAATGCATTTGATTTGGTCATATAGACCTACACGACGAAATATGTCAAGTGTAGTTAATTAGAGAGAGATGTTCTTGACCGTCGCGTCGATTACTTAGATTTTATTGTCTCCAACGTATAACCGGACTGGAAGATTTACCCTCTTATTCATAAACACGAAATAGCTAAAGTATGCTTAAAATATGTTCTGACCTTATCTGTTTTCACGACATTTTAATTTGACAGAAAGTGACGAAGAACTCTCACTAAAATAGGTTTATTGTGTGTTTATGAATAAGGGGTTTAGTGTATAATCAGACGACATCGTTTGTTGTCTTGCTCTGTTAATTAGCTTATCGAACGGTACAAAAACTGACTGAGAAAGCAAATAAATACGAGTATTTCCGACCATTTGTGGGCATTTAAAAGGTGCGTCGGGTTCACACTTTTCTCTCACTCCTTCTTAAAGTGAGCGAGCATGAGACCAAGTGAGAGACAAATACAAGTTTTTTTTTATAGTCTTCCAAAGCCCCACCTGGAACTCCAAGGTCTTCCGCAGACATCTCACTTCGTCCCGCCGCCGCCGCCACACGCTGAGCAGCATGAAGCGAGCGATCTTGGCTGCCGCCTGCTGCTCCGCACCCAGCAGCGGAGACCTGGCCACGTCCTTACTACTGTGGACGAGACCATCGTTGTGTTACGGCTGTTTCGTTGGTCGCATGGTTGTAGCAATCCATTGACGGGTTGTATTAACATTTTTGAGCTGGGAGCTATTGCAGCAACGTAATGTATCACGAAAGAGCCTTTAAACTCTTAGATAGAGCTAGCAAACTGCGTCTAAGACAAAGAAGAATAAAATCACTACAAATTGACCTATAGTCCCAATCTTCAGATCTAGGTTTGTACCTACGCTATGGGTGAATAACGATAAACATTATAATATCTTGTATGGAGGAATACATTCTTAAAAAGATAGAAAACAAACAAGAGTCAGAAAAAGTACTAAATACCAGGAATCGAACCTGGAACCGCTAGCTTTGAATTATATAGCATAGGTACGTTACATAAGTATATCAGCGAATTTGCTTTACTTACGCGATTAATTGTCTTGCATTTCCGCGAGAACTGAGGCTCTACTTTTAAATCAGTAATTCGAACTTCGGATCGCCCGGTCACTTTCTTGCAAATTAGTGACGCGTCGAGAGCAAAAGGGATAGCAATAGACGAAATTCGAATTACGGATTTCAAAGTAGAGCCTCTGAATTCATAATAATGTCAGAATAAAGAGATAGTCACGTGTATGGACACGTTTATAACAAGGAGAAATACTAGGCGCCGATCGTTCATTGAATACAAAACGGACACATTCCAAAATCAGTCAGTGTTGCATTTTAAATTTACCTAGAGCATATTATTTTGGAATGTGTCCGTTTTGTATTCAATGAGCGAAATAAGCGTTGACTAAAGTTGGGCATTCACGACCGCTCCAACAAGCCGAATAGAGCAGCGCCGCGCCAAAATCGATCCATGAATGTCAAAACTGTAGCGTTTCAGAGTACTTGGCGCGGTCCGTTGTATTCCCAAATGGACGGAAAGCCAGCACGACGCGCCATCGCGCAATACGAATGGAACTATCGTAAATGTCGAAATTCAACGTTGAAACACGCCACTCCTCCGCGCCATGCCAAATGGCGTCATCGTGAATGAGTTTCCTGGCTGCCATTTTCTAATCTGTCTGCTCCGTGATGTCGCACCGTTGAGACGTGGCGTGGCGCGCCCGTGAATGTGGTCAAAATATTACGCCCATCCAGTTGTTAACATTCCGTCTGTCGCCGAGACAAACGACGCGTCCATGAATGCCCAGCTTTAATTACGTAAATAGTAACAAATACGCAAAATCGATGGTAACATTGGTAACCATTCCCCGTCCACACAGTTCACATAATCTGTGACCCTAAATAGGCACCCTAACATTACGCAACCCTTTTACCATTAACACGCAATACCAGCCCTGCGGGAGCCCTAAATTATCGGGGGTAGACGATACAAAACACGTATATCGGGACAGTTCGTTTTGTTTTGTTTTTAGATATCGTACTGTAATTAAACCAAATGGCTATGCAAATAAGGCTGACTTAGGAGTTTTATTAAAGTCTAGCTCACGAGTACCTACTTCTATTCATGATTTTTTTGTCTTTAAGCGAACGTTTGTCAGGGATTTTGTCAAGTGAACTTTTAATTGAGACAACTGTCTAGATCAAACTTGGTGACTATGTTAACTAGATACAGCGCAATCACGCAGACTAAATCGCAAAACGCATTGAAAATATTTACAGAGACTTTTCTACTTCTCTTGGTGCCTTGATGGATTTTTGCAAGGTTAAATACCTACATCTCATTTTGTAGCGGTCATTACATTAGGAATTAGGTCGTTCTAACGCCTAATGTAGGCCATGCCCTATTTAACAAACACTTACACACTTTAGGTGTTACAAACAGACAGCCTTCTGTGCAAAGCCTGCATGACGGCGGAAGAAACCGCTGCCCACGTAATCATGGAGTGCCCAGAGGTGGCAACATACCGGGCGCGGCACCTCGGACTGGAACCGAGGTCGCTACCAGAAGTCGTCGGCAACGTCAAGGGTCTGCTAGACTTCCTGGTAAAACTGGGTTGGCAGGAGTAATGCCATCAACCCTCCCAAGCAAAATAGGCGCACATTTGAGTCGTCGAGTTGCGGAAAAGAGCCAGCCTCAACCTATAACCTAGGTCGTTCTTAAAAACAGGTAAAGATTGATAAAAATCGCCTAGAAACAGCTAGCTTTGTCTTCTTTAAAGGTAGGAGTTAGGACCCTGTTGAGTCAGTTTAGGACCTTAAATGCGAACGTCCTCAGCATAACCTATGGCTGTTTCGTACCTGTTTTGTCTGATCCTCTTCGTAGGAGTCAGGTCTTCCATAGATACAGCCTTCGGGCCGATCTTGACAGGCCGGACGGGCGTGGTGCGGAGCTCATCGAGGCAGCTCTTGATCCTGGCCAGGTTGGGGCTCTGCGCGTGGCATCGGGTGGTGAACTTGTTCACGGGCACTGAGAACAGCTTGCTCTTGTGTAGTGCGCGTTGGTGACGGCTGTGGAAGGAGTGAGGTTGAGAACATGAGCTTAGTACGGAGATGAGAATGAGGAGCTTGATACAAAACTTGAACCTTCATCAACTTTGGCTAATGGACTAGATGACTGAATGTTCAAATAGGTTATTATTTACGAAGTGTCAAGTTTTGCCTTGAATACTGTTGATCTCTTTACAAAACAATGCGCCCTGTCTTTAGTTTCTTTACGAAAACTTTAGTCATGTTTTGTGCAAAGTAATTATCTTGACTGTTGTCATCATTTATATTGCACTGGTGACTACAGGACCCGTTTGATAAAGCTAGGGTGGATAAAGCATCCGTCACTCTCGTCAGAAAGTAACAGATGTCTTATCCACATCGATGAACACTAATTCTCTGTGATACCAACAAACAGTTAATTGATAGCAATTACTCTACCATAGGGTAGGGGTGTAATTTGGAGGTTACAAAGCATTAACCATGCAGGCGCACTGAAGTGTTTAGGAACCAAGATATAAACGTGTCGTAGGTTTGTAGTTGGTGGCATTGAAAATGCGCTCGAATCTAATCACTTGAAAACGGAGATGAACTCTCGAACTAAGTATCTTTCAGTGTTTATTAGGAAAGAGCAAGATAATTGAAGGTCTTGATCATTAGAACTATTAGTAAGAAGAAGTTTTATTAACTTCCGTCTCTCCAGCTTCCCTCGTTCAATCGAGAGAAAGTGGGAATCAGACAAAGCTGGACTACATTCTAATCGTAATAAATAGTATTAATTTAATTACTACGTGCCAAAAACATCTGATGAAGGATCTATCGTTGGCCTCAACCTTAGCTGACATGACACGATGATGAACGAAGCTCTTTTCTACTATCTTTCTGTGAGGCTAGACAAGCTTATCCAATTTCGAAAACTGACATGAATGGGTGGAATTGACGTAGGCCCACAACGCTGACAGCTTACGTCAATGCTATACATTTTGCATAACGATAACGAACGCCGAATGCATCTTGTCTAGGGCTTCTGGTTTCTTAATCTTGTTAAAACTTTTGTTACGCTTTCGTTAAGACTCTAAACCTAAGAGAAATAGACACTTACGCTGGAGGTGTTGTTTGCAAGTTATGTCGTTCCCTGGACAGCTCTCGTTCACAGATGTCACCAGCTCCTGACCTACTCACCGGAGCTGGGGTCTGCTGAAGCTTAGGATTTGGGTTCTCCGGCATCTTCAAAGTAGACTTTGACTTTGATAAAGCTTTATAGGCGTTGACTTCGACTTTGTAGTTTTTCGGGAGCAATTGGTGTTTTATGAAATATTTTGATGCGTCGTTGACGGGTGATTGTAATTGTTTTTCGAATGTGGAATTAGTTGGTTTTAGTTGGCTGTTTGGAAAAGTTTGTTTCAGTGTTAACCTTTGTAGAGTATTTATGAAAAACAACATTTTATACACTGTGTTGTTAGGGTCTTAACACACTTATCTTATCGTCGTTTAATCGCAGTTACGTCTATTTCTGTAGCACAAAAACCTCGCTTGTTCGTTTTTAGTGTGCCACCACGATATTTAAGAATGCCGGCGCTAGCAATAATCCTAGTACCTTAACTCTAAAATAACTTCGCATAGAGGAGAACACAATATTCTGAAGTGGCAATCACCACATACCTAAAGCAGTTATGACTGGGATCTTACCGTGAAGCCGTTTCACTCCAAACAACGCCCCCATTTAACCCCCATCAAAAAGAGGGGTTTTTTAATTTGAACTTGTGTATTTGTGCATGTGTGTTTGTTTGTGTATCTATGTGTCTGTACGTGGCATCTTAACTCCCATACGGATAGACCGATTTGAACGTGTTTTTTAAAAAGCTACTTCGATCGATAGTTCTAGCTACTTTTAAAAAGTTGGTTGAGGTGTTTATTAGCTTTAAAATTTGAAAGAAAGGGTTGTGATTATATCGGGGGGTGTATCTATTTAGTAGTATCCAAACTTATTTTTACCAAGCAATGTAGGTAAAAAAACCTTAAACTCAATCAAAATTCAGAAACCAAACCGTCTATAAGAACTTCAATGAATTATTCTACGGTTCTGCCACGGTTCTGCCCTACACTTAGGACCTTCCCCCTAAAGCCTAAAGCCAGCAACATGTCGCGTGTGGCGCCACCACGGCCGTCTGTGTGTCGCCGACACGGGGTGCGTGGGGACTATAGTGTATGCCGCGGTTTTGTCTGTCATGTCAGTTTAGAGCGGTTTAATTAATTCATGAGGGTCGTAATAAACTGGTAATAATAAAAAAGTCTACATAATGATCTTGAGTTGGATTTCGCCTTCTTGAAACATGTCAAAGTAAATGTCAAGCCATTAGAGACTGATTTCTAACAAGATCAGATGATTAAAAGATCCTATAGGATGGTAGTTTAATTTCGAGTTCTTTTTATTATTATTTTAACTCTAGTTTTTGCGTACGGACTACAAAGAACGGGATCATCATCAAATAAACTCTTAGACACCAAAATACTTATTATGCAACTGACACATAATGAAGCGTTTATGACACGAGGCAAAGTTATTATTTAACAAGCATGAGCACTAAGCATCATAGGAAATATATTCGTATGATTATTTATTTTTAATGTCATATTAAGTGCCTACAAACAAATACATTTTCTTACTTGAATAATTAAAGTGCAGGTTAGCTGTGTATGACGCATCGGGTCAAAGTATTCCAACAATTTGAAGGGGTCGGCAAAGAAGGGTTAAAAATAGGTGTATTATACAATCATTACATTTCTGCTTGTGGGTGTCGTAATGATCAAAGTCTATTTACAATTTGATTATAGGACAGTAGGTATAAAGTATATTAAAGCATACAAGGTGCTCAAAAACATCTGAACATGGTTTAAAGCACAATAGTCAGTACCTATAGATATTTTAGAGCATGTTATTTTCCGAATATTTGATAGAGACTGTTGTTTAGTTCCAAATTGGTCTAGAAATCAAATTTTTCGACTTCAACTACAACTCCGTTAAACAATAATTTGGGTACGCAGGTACATTATTGTCTCTGTTTGGCCCAATAATTTACTGGTAGAGAATGCCTTAAGGCATTAAGTCCGCCATTTGTACATTTGTGTATCGCTCAATGAAGCTTAAATGAATAGTTAAGTAAATTGGTCTTATCATATTTGTAAACTAAAATACTATCAAAATTCAATGAATAGAAGCTACAACACAAAGCGTAAAACTAATTGGCTAATGTTTTATGCGTTTTAAGCGAGGGTCGGAACTCGAAATAGCGGGAAGGCGCCTCACGCAAAAGTTCGAGCAGACGCGACACCGCGCCATGTTGCCGGGCGCCAGTGGTAGGCGCCGGTTCGAGTAGACGGCAATTTAAACAACAGGTAGCATTATTATATTAGATAGGTACAGTTTTTTGTTTATTACACCGTACTGACAATAGAATTAAAAAAACGTACTAAGGTAAAAAAAACTTTTTTTTTGCCAGAGAAAGCTAACCTAGCAAAGTACTTACTTAATTACTGAAGAGTTTTGTTTTGAAGTCCTTATTGCTGTGTTTAATAATGAGCAATAACAAAATCCGTTTCTAAAACCATAAAGAAGTGTATAGTTCTCTGATTAATTAAATCACGTTACGAAATTTTTCAAATAGCAACCTCTTGCGTTTAGTTATTATTACACATTATTCGTAAGACTCGATTTCGAAGACAAGGAATTTCATTCAAGCATTCTAATCTCTCCTTTCTATGCGTCACGCACTGACTCACTCCCCCCCCCCCCCCTCTGCCCACCTTCACCCCTACTGAATAACTGAAATGTAACACCCACCCACGCTGAAACGAGCCTGAAGTCTGACTCATACTTTTCCGTCTATACCGTAAATATTTGGAGACATTATTCCGTTTTTGTTTTCGATTCAATCAGTAGACAAACAACATATTACAGAACAAAAGCAGCTGAGTCAGTAATTAAGTATTTTAACTTTATTAGCTTTATAATCGTTGTTCGAAATTCAGAAAGGCGGACAGACACTGTATTTCAACAAGCTTGAAACTAATACCTAGTTACCAATAATGATACTGTAATATTATGAAAGAAAGTATTTATCAAACATAGGTAAATCCCGAAGCTTTCCTGAAGAAAGAGCAATAAACGAATTCTACCAATGATTCTACCATATCCTCGGGTGTAAAGGAATTTATAGTTTTGAATTTAAAAAATGGGGGCGGCAAAAAGTTTCTCCTGTCATTTACCAAAGGCTGTGAAAAGAGCGGGAAATCGCAAGAAAAATAGTACACATGATATCATTGTCCCTTTCTGTCAGTTACCGCATGCGCAAACTCGTCAATTCGGCAGAGGCGTTTTTAATATTGATAATGACAATGTAGATGGTTTTTAAAGGTTCCGTGCCCAAGCTGTTTTATTACCTTGTATATAAGTTTTCATTTATAATAAAGGAGCGTAATATCGTAATGATAAGTAGCGCAAATATTAAAGAATTCTAAAAATAACACACTGTGGAAAGTTAAGAGCGGTCATTAAAGGCGCCGCTGCTGGAACTCTTGTCGCTCTGCGAAAATTACCTTAGGATTGCTATCATTCCATACTTTTTAAGTTATACCAAACGACATTCATAGATTTTTGGGCATAGAAAATCTGCGAGGAAAAAAATCGTTTTAAATATTTATTTGATGCCAATCAATCCAGGTTCTATGAAGGATCAGAAAACTTTTTAAGACTTACGAAGATTATCTAATTAAACTAAAAGTTAAATAGCGAACTTAATGCCTTAAGATGAGGGTACCGGAGAAATCAGGAACAACTAAAAATAATAGCTTTTACATATAATTTGCAAAGAAAAAATAAACACTTGCTCTTTTTACGCAAGTTAGTTTATCTATGCTGGAAGCTAAAAAACTGGAAGTATGATCAATTACGATGAGATAAAGAAACTGGATGCATGAAATTAAAGAAAAGAGAAAAAAGTTAGGAGAAAACAAATTTACATTTGTAGTCCGAATGGTTAAACAAATAATATACAGGGTGTAATGCAAGTCGAGTGCCAAATGAAAAGGGTGGGTAGCTAGGGTCACTTGCAACACGTTTTGGGCCAATTAACACTCATCCTGCCCACGGTGTTTTTTTAATATTTTTTTTAAATAAAATCTCTGTATCTTCCAAAAGTTGACCATTTTGTTTACCTATCTTTTTTTTTAAATGTGACAGCACAAAAGTATTTGTATGTTTTTTATCTCTAATGTATGCGTATTCTAATGAAATGTTATTTTTATTCATAAAGTAAACTAATAAAAAAATATTAGCCGACAAAGTGTGAAGGACAGAAAATAAAAATCGTCAAGGTCAACTTTACGGCACAATTAAAAAAAAAGTAGACGCTCCTCAGATCTTCCAACATCATAAAAACTTCTCCAGTTCCTGACCATTCTTACGGTATACCACATGTCTAGAATCACGTTCAGTTTTTCGGCAATATATGGTTTCAATCTAAAATGGTGGGTTACATTACCTAGTACTTCTTTGAAACTACCTACTTGAAAGTAAGGTTTGATAAATGAATTGAGACTATTTTTTTACTAATAATAAAAAAACATAAAATTGTCATCAATAATTATTAAAAGTCTAACAATAGTATTCATTTATTTCAATAACTAAGTATACGATAGGTACGCAAGTTACGACCAAAAATAACGTTTTTTTTTTACTTTATTGCATGGTAAACTACCTATGTAATTGAAAAATACACTTAATAAAAATGAAAATTAAAAAGTTATTTGCGCGGGGAAACATTTAACTAAACAGAGATAAGAATTATTTTAATTTTATTGTTGTTATCGACATTTATTGACATGGTTACATACAGCAAGAAGAAGAAGAATACGCTGATATTTTAGTGGCTTACGGCAGAGCTATTGTATAGCCCGAGAAGCAAGAAGAATTTACCAGCAATTAGAAACAATTGTATCCTGAGGGGCTATACAAGATGCATTACGCTAACCAGCGTTTCTATTCGTTACGTTTTTAAACCAATCGCATCACTTGTAGATGACGTGATACGAAAAGTCACGTGATCTACCAGTGACGTGATTGGTTTAAAAACGAAGCGATTAGAAACGATAGTTAGCGTAGTGCATCTTGTCTAGCCCCTCTGGTAGACGGTTACCTAGTCGTAACTTGCGTACCTATCGTATACTTAGTTATTGAAATAAATGAATACTATTGTTAGGTTTTTAATAATTTTTGATGACTATTTTATGTTTTTTTATTATTAGTAAAAAAATAGTCTCAATTCATTTATCAAACCTTACTTTCAAGTAGGTAGTTTCAAAGAAGTACTAGGTAATGTAACCCACCATTTTAGATTGAAACCATATTTTGCCGAAAAACTGAACGTGATTCTAGACATGTGGTATACCGTAAGAATGGTCAGGAACTGGAGAAGTTTTTATGATGTTGGAAGATCTGAGGAGCGTCTACTTTTTTTTTAATTGTGCCGTAAAGTTGACCTTGACGATTTTTATTTTCTGTTCTTCACACTTTGTCGGCTAATATTTTTTTATTAGTTTACTATACGAATAAAAATAACATTTCATTAGAATACGCATACATTAGAGATAAAAAAAATACAAATACTTTTGTGCTGTCACATTTTAAAAAAAAGATAGGTAAACAAAATGGTCAACTTTTGGAAGATACCGAGATTTTATTTAAAAAAAATATTAAAAAAACACCGTGGGCAGGATGAGTGTTAATTGGCCCAAAACGTGTTGCAAGTGACCCTAGCTACCCACCCTTTTCATTTGGCACTCGACTTGCATTACACCCTGTATTATTATTCGTCTATTACGGATTCTTCCCCTCCAATTGGTTTTTCTGTCAATTCGCCTGACAGTTTTGATGAAAATCACATTTACGATGCTACAGGCAGACACACAGAGACACACATGCCTACAAAGATACATACAAATAGATACACACATTCAACATGAAGACCTATTTCACGGTATAATATGAAATAATACATAGCTCTGTTGATTCTGGGACTGGGACTTGGACTCAGACTTCATACAAGGTTGTCCTTGTCAAAATAATAGTAAAAATAATAAAATTTTGTAACAGAACCCTAATCATAAATAAATAATTATTGGAACTTGCATGCGTTTACAAAGTGAAAAACGCCTTTGGTTCCCCGCTCAACCACGGCCAATCACAATCAGTCTGTCGTGGTGTGACGTGTGAATCTGACGGAAGCAACACACACACACAGGCGTGCTTGCATTATTTTTGTCGTGACGTTCACTTCTTCCTTCTTTGAAAAGGTGTTTTAAGTGATATCTCCTCCGTATTAGTTAATTTTTCTTATATAACTCACGTTTTGGCGGTCTGTTGATAAACTTTGTTGTTGTTATAATTGTGTTAATTAGCTGATAGTGGCAGTTGTCTCGACATAACCTCTGTTACATTTCTTGGAACCGTGCGTGCTTGGAGGAGAGACCTTGATAACTAGTTCCTTGGACGAGCAACGAGACAGTTATTATTATAGGATGCTCATGGAGGTACGTCTTTAGCTTACGGTATTGAGGAGGCGATCGTGTGTGTTTATTTCTGATCGGAAACGAGTTTAATCAAATAATCAGTGAGGTGGTGTTTCGATAATCAAATAATTTGCTTGAATAGTGCGTTGCGGCCAGTGAATATGTCGAATTATTTTAAAAGTGCGTTTTGATTGCCGTGTGCGGGTGCTAAGGATCGCTGAGCGGCGTCGGCGACGCATTTTTAATCGTAATAAAGTACGATGGACGACATCGGAGGTAACGATGCATGCCTGTCCTAGCTTTATATGCAAATGGACACTTGGGCACGCTCATGGCACTGTTTATGGCATGCAGTTCTTTTTTGAGGCTTAGGCATCTCACGATCTCGCATTTAGGTTCTTTTTAGTGGTAGAAACTCTGCATTGCAAGCTTCATTGGTGTAGTGTAACTTTAGTACGGTGTGGTGGAGTGTTCTATAAATAACTCAAAAGCTGGCTGCACATAGAAATTTTGCTTCAAATAGGCGTTACATATCAATGCTTTTTGCAGTCTGTTGGTTAATGTTGTATTTGTCCTGTATCATTTATTTAACACTTTTTAGTGTTATTAATAGTCTACCCTACTAATAGAGTAAAATCATATAAATATTTTAAAACTTAAATAGCTATCTTCTTGGGTGTAATCAATGTTTATTTTTGTATGTCAGTCAGTACATGCATGATAACCGTTGATACTGTGACTTTCATATAACTAATGATATCGTGCAAAAAGTAATAATGGGGCCAATAACATTTTACTCCTTATTAATTCCGGTTAGCATTGTTATTGAAACTCAAATTCATAATATTAATAAAAAATAATAAGGATCATGAAAACTAGGTATAATATCTGGAATAGCCCTACAAGCCTTATGATGATTTGCATCTTTAAGCTATCAATATACTTCTACTATTATAATAATATTGATAGGTATTAGATCATGTTAAGTAACCTGCGTATAATTTTTTTTTCCTCATATAGCTTAGTAAAAAAAATATTTTACAATTTGAACATATCCCAATCATGGTCAATTTGTATAAAGCAGTATATTGAGAATTTATTGTCTTGCTCATTAGTCACCTTATTTAATCACCTCACTGCTTACAAACTCACAAAATACACTTGAAAATGACACTATTTTTTTACCATTTATCATTATTTGATTCAAAAAATTGCTTCATAAATTGGGTTTAATCTTTAATGCATTTACTACTGTGTCTTTCCTCAGGTACGGTCAGCATTATAAGTAGGTGCAAAATTTTGCGTTTTGTCACTTTATTGTCACATTTGAACTGCTGCACTAATCTATCAAAGGCATTTAAATGACGAGCTGACGAGGTACTAAAGTATGCAGCTTGACTTTACTGAGAGCCGGGGTATGTATGAGATTCGGGGAAAAGGCAGCAGTAACTAGTAGAGCTTTATCGTTCCTCACCCTCGCACCTCATGCCTCCCCCGGCTCTTTATTAAGTTGTACGCCTATACTTATTAGGCTGTCTGTATCGTATCTTATTTTAGATGCAGCCCATGTGAGCTCTATACATTTTTCCAGTATGTACTGTTAAAATGCATAGATGTGTTCTAACCACGTAAAAGTCAGAAAAATGCTGACATAAATTGCCTACATGTACCTAATGTAGTAATTATCTTTTAACAACGGATTTTTTATTCCGGATTTTATCACCCAACTAACCTAGTCTCAGACTATGCTTTAGGCTTGTTGTATAGGTACTAGACAAAGATAAACTACATAGAAAATACCCAAGCCTTAGGAACAAATGCTCCCTCTCATCACACTCACATCATAGGTTACTACCAATTAGGCTTAACACATTGTAAATTGTTTGTAATTTGTGTGTGTAAAAACCAGATGAACATATCTTCATTTTTTTTTACCATTACTTCGTTTTGGCATTTCATGCAGGAGCACATTCTGAACCATTTTATGCAAAAAAATGATTTTTGAATTTTTTGTAGTTACGTTCATCTGGCTTTTACACCTATGACATTGACATTGTATGTTATTGGTTTTTATAGCAGTTTGCATGTATGGTCCAAACTTTAATTTGTGACCCATTTCAAAAAAAATATGCTTGAAGTCATCAATGTCATTTGAGATGCCAAGTCATTTGTAACTTATAGGCAACTCAACCTTATTGTTGAAGAATGTCAGGTTGACTTTGAATTTGAACCTAAGGTGGGTCCCAAATTTCTCCGGTGATATAAGTTTTAGTGTGTATCTGTCTGTTTCATAGCCAATTCAACTGCCCTCATAAGCCAAAAGGTGATATCTCAAACTCAATAGCCAAAGCAGATAAAACCCTCTCCTCTTAGTAATAAGGTTGCATTTGCTACAGAAGTTTTGTCATAGATACCGCCATTTGTCATAGGAGGGCAAAATTGTAAGTAATAGTTTTATTTGAAAATGTTATCTTAATCTTTAACTTGGCTTCGTTTTTTATCATGATAAATTAAAGCCGTATTAATCAGTCTGAGATAATGTAGCATCCTAGTAGTAAAATAATTTTTCAAATCAGTTCTGTGGCTTCAAAGGTTACCATTATACCACTACACTACAAATGCCATTTTATTTATTTTTACTTAATATTTAGTATATCACTCATTCATTTGTTTACTACCTATGCCAAAGTTATTTTCATGTTGAACAACAAAGCACTCAGCATACCTACAATATTATAATCAAGCAAAAAACACGTTCAACGTGTTTTGTATATTAAAAAAAAAGATAGAGACTCCCTTTAATTTTTCATTTATTGCAATGCAATATTTGTAGTTGTAAAAATTTCAAGTGGAGCCTACCAAGTTTTTTATAGCTCTCTTTTTGTCTGTTTGATTATCTCTTTGGCATACATTTTGCACCTTCCTATTAAGCTAGAACTTTGAAACGAGATGATAGCATAGAATTGAATGACAATGCATGGTATCAACATTTTGAAATGTAGTAAAATTGGTTTTTGAGGTTAGGTTATTTTCGTACCATATTCATATTTTACTTCATGACATGAACAAGACAAACGAGCACATAACAAGCTATCTGGTCGTAAATAGGCTCCAAGGACATTTGCCAGCATAAAATGAAAACAATTGCGATGCACTAGCTAGAGGGTTAAAGTCGGCTAATAATCGCGTTTGTATGGCAACATTGGCAACTCTTTAGTCAGTTCTTTTTTACGAGAAAATCAAGTGTTGCGAGGCAAAATAAAAAGCGTAAGCTGCTTCGATTGCCACGTTAAAAAATCCTTCGTGTCTTTATAATTAAATGTTTGTAATCATTAATCAATCTTATTAAAACTTATCTCTATCTCCAAACAAAATACTTAACTTTACTCTGAAACTAACTGTTGATAGACATGAGACAGATGACTCACTGTGTTTGGTAGACGGCGAGCTAGACAGAGAGCAATAACCCTCTAATAAGGCTCGAGCCGATTCGGGCTTGGCGGACATGATGAGCTCTTCACATATTCTTGACAAACTACGATAAACCCGCGACACGTACTGAGGCCCTACTTTGAAAATCGAAGTTAGAAGTTACATTAGCTCCGTCCCTGTCACTCGTCATTCGAGACTAAATCAAGAGAAAGCGATGGAGCTAACATAACGTCGAATTTCGATTTTTAAAGTAGGGCCTCTGCGGTTAAGGTATTCTCAACCAATCAGAAACGGCGATTTGATTATCACGCGTGATTTATTGAAGTTATTTATCGCGTCTTATTGCTACTTAAGGGCACCATAGACTACCAGCGTGGACTTTTTTATGGCATGGATGGAGAAACAAACGAACACACAGGCCACCTGACGATAAGTGGGATCTTTGACCCATAGGATTGCCAACCCTGAGGACTAAGATGGAATGCCTCCCTTTTTTTCCCTTGGCACTAATGCGTGGCACTACCGTACCAAATTTTTCTAACTAAAAGCAATTTAACAGTGTCGACGGAGCCCCGCTACCGCAGAGCTCCTACTTCTGGGTGTTCTTGGCCCTTCGGGCCTGCTGATAATCTAATATAACCTAAACCTACCTCCTATTTATGATACTAATATTGACCAGGGTAGTGATTCTCTCAAAAGCAAAGGTGAGCGAATGCAGGAGTGAATGTCCAAGCGACGAGTTTAAGAAGTCCCGTCGGAGCGAGCAAAACACATTTTAGCGCGTGCATTCTCAATTAGGCAGCCTTATACGTTCGTGAAGCCATGCTGCCAAATTGAATACACGCGCTGAAATGTGTTTTGTTCGCCTTGACGGACTACGGTCTTTCAAAAGCAAAGGTGAGCGAACGCATGAGTGAATGTCCAAGCGACGAGTTTAAGTAGGTAGTCCCGTCAAAAAAGCGAACAAAACACATTTCAGCACGTGTATTCAATTTGGCAGCATGGCTTCTCGAACGTATAAGGCTGCCTAATTGAGAATGCACGCGCTTTAAGCGCAAAACTTTTGCTTTTTAAAGAATCACTACCCAGTAGAGGCGCAGTTTGAACTTGGTTCCGCGCGTATAGCTCTGTGTGACGCGCTTTAAGCTTTAAGCGCAAAACTATCCTTTAGATTTGTCACGTAGTCCGATCCGAGCCGATTGAGCCCTATAGTGTGAACCCACCTTTAGTCGAAGTATCGTGCAGCTGGTGATTCTTATAGCGGATTTACATTTGTCCACCAAATGCATGCCACTAGACGTACATGGCGTCGTTACAATAGCTCTCGCCTCGAACGTGAAAACCAACTCATCAATGTACTTCTACTGGCATGCATTTGGTGGACCAATGTAAATTAGCCATTAAGTTGGGTCCAGACTAGGGCTCCTTCGGATCGGACTGCGTGGAAGAACTGGCAAATCTACAGGATTTGTTACGTTAAATGTGGACAGTGTAAACATGCGCTCGGGATGGGTCACATCGCGACAGTAAAGGCCGAGCCACACCGGACGCGTGACGTGCACGTGCACGTGCGCGTTCGCTTTCCACTGCGTTGTATAGTATGAATTCTCATTACGACATGTCACTATACAACGCAGTGGAAAGCGAACGCGCACGTGCACGTGCACGTCACGCATCCGGTGTGGCTGGGCCTTTAGTCGTAACAGACAGACTATCATCTAGTAGATGTGTGTATAGGTATTTATAAGTCAATTGATCACGGCAGAGTCGTGGGCGTAGAAGTCGCCGAACGCATTTATAATCGAATTTAACCAAGTAGGTAGGTAGGTATATGTGTTTTTTAAATGGCGGCTTAGGAAGTTTTAATTTGTTAAGTTTATTTTAACTTACTTCCTTATCGTTTTCAAAACTTACCCATTTCCTGTTTTCGTTTAAAGTCTTAGAACATAATTTCTTGTTCTTGTAGTGATTGCCTAGTTGTCTAGATAGTACAAGCCTATATATTTCCTTTGAAGCAATTTATATTTATTTATTTAGCTACCGCTATCTATATTTATTCCGTTAAAACAAAACACGATTTATTATCAGATCAATACTTTGCTTTGATCAGCCTACGAAATCTCAGTTTTATCATTATGAATAATCGACATAATCGTAAAGTAATTCAACGGACCTTGACTCTTATTTACATCGGCGATTAATTTTAGTTTTAACATAATCTATACTTCCATATTAATATTATATTATAACGGACTAGAGGACGCCCGCGACTTCGTACGCGTAGAATCAGTTTCCCGCTACTACCCCCATTTCTTCCCGTTGGGGGTCGATTTTCGGAAAATCCTTTCTTAGTGCTCACTTACATCATGAAAGGAATCCATGTACCAAATTTCAAGTTTCTAGGTACAGTAGTTTCGGCTGTGCGTTGATCTGTCAGTCAGTCAGTTTTGCCTTTTATATATATAGATGTTATGACTTGTGATTTATTACACGGAACACTTATAAGAACAAACAACGTTACTCTTCTTTTGCCTTTGCTCAGTTACATAATACCTATTATGGGAGTGCTTTGTTTCATAGAAAAAATTGTAGTCCGAATGTATTGTTATTCATAATCATCGCAAGTCATAAAGTGTTTTTTTACTGAAACGGTTTTTATTTCAGGATTTTTGAAATATCTAGCTGGTAAATGAGGTTAGCATAGGTTTGTTTCATAAAAACCCTGAAATAAAAACCGTTTGCCGACCTGTAGACATCAAATCTGAGAAATACTGGAATAGGGCTGAATTTTAAGTACCTACCCGAAACCGACGTGCGTGCATGACTCGATGTATGAATGTGGAAGAAGCGAAAGAGATTTGTCAAGATCGTAGCAGGTGGAAAGAAGTGGTCTCTGCCTACCCCTCTGGGAAACAGGCGTGATTTCATGTATGTATATATGTATGTATGTACCATCCCACTATTCCCACTTACAGTCAGATGGACTGTGTGCTTGTTGGCCTTATCCACGCTATAAAAAAAAACTAAGCAAAAGACTTGTCGTTTTGCATCATACTTCTGCGCATGCCTACTGTCTAGTCATTCTACATACATTAATGGTGCTCTCACCGCAATTAGTCATACACACGAAGTGTATGATTTTACTTTTTGTCAATGAATTGAAAGATATCGTGAAGGAGTTTCAGCTGATAATTATATTTAAAAATTTCTTTTCCCCAAAATAAAATGTTTTAAAAATGAAGATGACGTCAATTTACTTAAATTCAGGCTGACAAGTATTGGCTAAATCTAGAGATGAGTGGGAGGCCTTTACGGATGTGTGTGAACCTAGCATATCATTTTCTGGAATCTCAAAATTTAAAAACAGTTCTAGTAGCATCCCCAATAGTTCTATAGTTCTACATATTTATTTTCGATAGTTCAACTTTTTTTTTCCAGAAAATCGATTTTTTCAAAATGAGATGCTAACTTCGCATTCCACCTATTAGCATCTCAGCAGTTCTCGATGCCTGGGCCTCAAATACGTCAGAAAATGCATAGTTCTGTAGTCTGGGGTCGATATAGCAATAGTTCTAGCCATAAAACGAAAAAATATTAATGAGATGCTAACTTCGCATTCCGCCTATTAGCATCTCAGCAGTTCTCGTTGCCTAGGCCTCAAATACGAGAGAAAATGCATAGTTCTGTTGTCTGGAGTCGATACAGCAATAGTTCTGGTAAAAAAAAACATAAAAATCTAGATATAGGCTGAGATGCTAAAACATTTTAGATAGTTCTGCATAGCATCTCAGCAATTTTCAATAACAACGTCACATTTACGTATAAAACTGCACAGTTCTATGGTCCGGAGTCGACACAGCAATAGTTCTGGCTAAAAAATATATAAATCTAGACATAAGTTGAGATATCGTAACTTTTTACAAAGTTCTGCATAGCATCTCAGCGGTTTTCAATAGCAAGCCTACAAATACGTATGAAACTGCAGAGTTCTATGGTCTGGAGTCGATACAGCTATAGTTCTGGCTAGAAAACCACGAAAATCGACATATATGTTGAGATGCTGTAGCTTTAAAGATAGTTCAGCACAGCATCTCAGCGGTTTGTAATAGCAACCCTGCTAATACGTATGAAACTGCAGAGTTCTATGGTCGGGAGTCGAAACAGCAATAGTTCTGGCAAAAAAACCAAAAAAAACTAGACAAAAGTGGAGCTGCTGTAAGTTTTTAGATAGTTCTGCATATCATCTCAGTAGTTTTCATTAGCAACCCTACAAATACATATGAAACTGAAGAGTTCTATAGTCTAGAATCGATATAGCTATAGTTCTGGCTAAAAAACCACGAAAATCTAGACAAAAGTGAGATGCTGAAACTTTTTAGATAGTTCTACATAGCATCTCAGTTATTTTCAATAGCAAGCCTACAAATACGTATGAAACTGCAGAGTTCTATGGTCTGGAGTCGATACAGCTATAGTTCTGGCTAGAAAACCACGAAAATCTACATATATGTTGAGATGCTGTAGCTTTAAAGATAGTTCAGCATAGCATCTCAGCGGTTTGTAATAGCAACCCTGCTAATACGTATGAAACTGCAGAGTTCTATGGTCTGGAGTCGAAACAGCAATAGTTCTGGCTAAAAAACCAAAAAAATCTAGACAAAAGTGGAGCTGCTGTAAGTTTTTAGATAGTTCTGCATAGCATCTCAGCAGTTTTCATTAGCAACCCTACTAATACATATGAAACTGCAGAGTTCTATAGTCTGGAGTCGATACAGCAATAGTTCTGGCTAAAAAACTACGAAAATCTAGCCAAAAGTGAGATGCTATAACTTTTTAGATAGTTCTACATAGCATCTCAGCTATTTTCAATAGCAAGCCTACAAATACGTATGAAACTGCAGAGTTCTATGGTCTGGAGTCGATACAGCTATAGTTCTGGCTAGAAAACCACGAAAATCTACATATATGTTGAGATGCTGTAGCTTTAAAGATAGTTCAGCATAGCATCTCAGCGGTTTGTAATAGCAACCCTGCTAATACGTATGAAACTGCAGAGTTCTATGGTCTGGAGTCGAAACAGCAATAGTTCTGGCTAAAAAACCAAAAAAATCTAGACAAAAGTGGAGCTGCTGTAAGTTTTTAGATAGTTCTGCATAGCATCTCAGCAGTTTTCATTAGCAACCCTACTAATACATATGAAACTGCAGAGTTCTATAGTCTGGAGTCGATACAGCAATAGTTCTGGCTAAAAAACTACGAAAATCTAGCCAAAAGTGAGATGCTATAACTTTTTAGATAGTTCTACATAGCATCTCAGCTTTTTTCAATAGTGTACTGAAATAAGGTTGTAAATAGTAGAATAGGCCTTATTTCAGTATACCTTTTTATATTTTATGTAAAGTTTAATTTTAAATTTTTAAATTTAAAAATAAACTTCGATGGAACAGCGATCGTTTGTTTTCTGGAGAATTTTCAAGGAGTTGCTCCAGAGCTATGATCAAAGTTACACCTACCATGTATTGATTTAATTATTGAAGAAAATAAAAGAAAGTATTTATCACGACTAATCGTCAATTTTTATTTATAAGAGGGCTTGCCCCTCTTTACTATAGCAAGCCTACAAATACGTATGAAACTGCAGAGTTCTATGGTCTGGAGTCGATACAGCTATAGTTCTGGCTAGAAAACCACGAAAATCTACATATATGTTGAGATACTGTAGCTTTAAAGATAGTTCAGCATAGCATCACAGCAGTTTTAATAGCAACCCTGCTAATACGTATGAAACTGCAGAGTTCTATGGTCTGGAGTCGATACAGCAATAGTTCTGGCTAGAAAACCACGAAAATCTACATATATGTTGAGATGCTGTAGCTTTAAAGATAGTTCAGCACAGCATCTCAGCGGTTTAAAATAGCAACCCTGCTAATACGTATGAAACTGCAGAGTTCCATGGTCTGAAATCGAAACAGCAATAGTTCTGGATAAAAAACCAAAAAGTCTAGACAAAAGTGGAGCTGCTGTAAGTTTTTAGATAGTTCTGCATAGCATCTCAGCAGTTTTCATTAGCAACCTTACACATACATATGAAACTGCAGAGTTCTATAGTCTGGAATCGATACAGCTATAGTTCTGGCTAAAAAACCACGAAAATCTACATGTATGTTGAGATGCTGTAGCTTTAAAGATAGTTCAGCATAGCATCTCAGCGGTTTGTAATAGCAACCCTGCTAATACGTATGAAACTGCAGAGTTCTATGGTCGGGAGTCGAAACAGCAATAGTTCTGGCTAAAAAACCAAAAAAAACTAGACAAAAATGGAGCTGCTGTAAGTTTTTAGATAGTTCTGCATAGCATCTCAGCAGTTTTCATTAGCAACCCTACAAATACATATGAAACTGCAGAGTTCTATAGTCTAGAATCGATATAGCTATAGTTCTGGCTAAAAAACCACGAAAATCTAGACAAAAGTGAGATGCTAAAACTTTTAAGATAGTTCTACATAGCATCTCAGTTATTTTCAATAGCAAGCCTACAAATACGTATGAAACTGCAGAGTTCTATGGTCTGGAGCCGATATAGCTATAGTTCTGGCTAGAAAACCACGAAAATCTACATTATATGTTGAGATGCTGTAGTTTTAAAGATAGTTCAGCATAGCATCTCAACGGTTTGTAATAGCAACCCTGCTAATACGTATGGAACTGCAGAGTTCTATGGTCTGGAGTCGATACAGCATTAGTACTGGCTAGAAAACCACGAAAATCTACATATATGTTGAGATGCTGTAGCTTTAAAGATAGTTCAGCATAGCATCTCAGCGGTTTGTAATAGCAACCCTGCTAATACGTATGAAACTGCAGAGTTCTATGGTCTGGAGTCAATAGCAGCAATAGTTCTGGCTAAAAAACCAAAAAAATCTAGACAAAAGCGGAGCTGCTGTAAGTTTTTAGATAGTTTTGCATAGCATCTTAGCTATTTTCAATAGCAAGCCTACAAATACGTATGAAACTGCAGAGTTCTATGGTCTGGAGTCGATACAGCAATAGTTCTGGCTAGAAAACCACGAAAATCTACATATATGTTGAGATACTGTAGCTTTAAAGATAGTTCAGCATAGCATCTCAGCGGTTTGTAATAGAAACCCTGCTAATACGTATGAAACTGCAGAGTTCTATGGTCAGGAGTTGAAACAGCAATAGTTCTGGCTCAAAAACCAAAAAAATCTAGACAATAGTGGAGCTGCTGTAAGTTTTTAGATAGTTCTGCATAGCATCTCAGCAGTTTTCATTAGCAACCCTACTAATACGTATGAAACTGCAGAGTTCTATGGTCTGGAGTCGATACAGCAATAGTTCTGGCTAGAAAACCACGAAAATCTACATATATGTTGAGATACTGTAGCTTTAAAGATAGTTCAGCATAGCATCTCAGCGGTTTGTAATAGCAACCCTGCTAATACGTATGAAACTGCAGAGTTCTATGGTCAGGAGTCGAAACAGCAATAGTTCTGGCTAAAAAACCAAAAAAAACTAGACAAAAGTGGAACTGCCGTAAGTTTTTAGATAGTTCTGCATAGCATCTCAGCAGTTTTCATTAGCAACCCTACAAATACATATGAAACTGCAGAGTTCTATAGTCTAGAATCGATATAGCTATAGTTCTGGCTAAAAAACCACGAAAATCTAGACAAAAGTGAGATGCCGAAACTTTTTAGATAGTTCTACATAGCATCTCAGTTATTTTCAATAGCAAGCCTACAAATACGTATGAAACTGCAGAGTTCTATGGTCTGGAGCCGATATAGCTATAGTTCTGGCTAGAAAACCACGAAAATCTACATTATATGTTGAGATGCTGTAGTTTTAAAGATAGTTCAGCATAGCATCTCAGCGGTTTGTAATAGAAACCCTGCTAATACGTATGAAACTGCAGAGTTCTATGGTCAGGAGTTGAAACAGCAATAGTTCTGGCTCAAAAACCAAAAAAATCTAGACAAAAGTGGAGCTGCTGTAAGTTTTTAGATAGTTCTGCATAGCATCTCAGCAGTTTTCATTAGCAACCCTACTAATACGTATGAAACTGCAGAGTTCTATAGTCTGGAATCGATACAGCTATAGTTCTGGCTAAAAAACCACGAAAATCTACATGTATGTTGAGATGCTGTAGCTTTAAAGATAGTTCAGGATAGCATCTCAGCGGTTTGTAATAGCAACCCTGCTAATACGTATGAAACTGCAGAGTTCTATGGTCGGAAGTCGAAACAGCAATAGTTCTGGCTAAAAAACCAAAAAAATCTAGACAAAAGTGGAGCTGCTGTAAGTTTTTAGATAGTTCTGCATAGCATCTCAGCAGTTTTCATTAGCAACCCTACAAATACATATGAAACTGCAGAGTTCTATAGTCTAGAATCGATATAGCTATAGTTCTGGCTAAAAAACCACGAAAATCTAGACAAAAGTGAGATGCCGAAACTTTTTAGATAGTTCTACATAGCATCTCAGTTATTTTCAATAGCAAGCCTACAAATACGTATGAAACTGCAGAGTTCTATGGTCTGGAGCCGATATAGCTATAGTTCTGGCTAGAAAACCACGAAAATCTACATTATATGTTGAGATGCTGTAGTTTTAAAGATAGTTCAGCATAGCATCTCAACGGTTTGTAATAGCAACCCTGCTAATACGTATGAAACTGCAGAGTTCTATGGTCTGGAGTCGACACAGCAATAGTACTGGCTAGAAAACCACGAAAATCTACATATATGTTGAGATGCTGTAGCTTTAAAGATAGTTCAGCATAGCATCTCAGCGGTTTGTAATAGCAACCCTATTAATACGTATGAAACTGCAGAGTTCTATAGTCTGGAGTCGATATAGCAATAGTTCTGGCTAAAAAACCATGAAAATCTAGACAAAAATGAGATGCTATAACTTTTTAGATAGTTCTACATAGCATCTCAGCTATTTTCAATAGCAAGCCTACAAATACGTATGAAACTGCAGAGTTCTATGGTCTGGAGTCGATACAGCTATAGTTCTGGCTAGAAAACCACGAAAATCTAGACAAAAATGGAGATGCTATAAGTTTTTAGATAGTTCTACGTAGCATCTCAGCGGTTTTCAATAACAACCCTACGAATACATATGAAACTGAGCAGTTCTATGGTCTGGAGTCGATACAGCAATAGTTCTGGCTAAAAATCCACGAAAATTTAGATATATGTTGAGATGCTGTAGCTTTAAAGATATTTCAGCATAGCATCTCAGCGGTTTGTAATAGCAACCCTGCTAATACGTATGAAACTGCAGAGTTCTATGGTCAGGAGTCGAAACAGAAATAGTTCTGGCTAAATTAAAAAACAAAAAACTTCTATTTTTTTATGTGTCACTTTGTCTCTTCTCTGTCAATTGTGGACCGATTTTGATTCAAGTGCGGAAAGTATGTCATTTTACACGAGTCCCGAGCTGCAGACGAGAAAGTTCTGCATAGCATTGTTCTCTAGAGTTATACTATATGTTTTTTAATATCGACTCCAGACCATAGAACTGTGCAGTTTTATACGTATTGGTAGCTGCGCTATTGATAACGGCTCAGATGCTGTGTAGAACTTTAAAAAAAGTTACAGTATCTTAACTTATGTCTAGATTTATATGTATTTTAACCAGAACTTTTGCTATGTCGACTCAGGACCATAGGACTCTGCAGTTTCACACATATGTGTAGGGTTGCTATTAAAAATAGCTGATATGCTATGTAGAACTATCTAAAAAGTTACAGCATCTCACTTTTGTCTAGATTATAGTGTTCTTTTATCCAGAACTATAGCTGTATCGATTCCAGACTATAGAACTGTACAGTTTCATATGTATTTGTAGGGTTGCTATTGAAAATAGCTGAGATGCTATGTTGAACTATCTAAAATGTTATAACACATCACTTTTATATAGATTTTCATGGTTTTTAACCGACTTCAAAAAAGGAGGAGGTTATACGTTCCACTGTATGTATTTTTTTTTTAATGTATGTTCACCGATTACTCCGTCAATTGTGGACCGATTTTAAAAATTCTTTTTTGGTTTGATAGAGTATACTTCCGAGGTGGTCCCATTGTCAGCAAATCTGAATCTGATAAAGGGATCAGTAAGGAATTGAGGGAACTCCTCAAATATTGTATGCAAACATATAGCGATTTTAGTATTTTTAGTAACAAGTGTAGCATTTGCATTCAGAAAGTGTCACTTGGTGAAGCGGGACTGATGATGAAGACCACAGATGGCCACCGGAACTCCTCAACGGTACCGATTTCAAGGGTGGCGATAAGATATCTCGATTAAGATAGTTGAGCGACTACAACAAAGCACATTTAATTGTTTTAAAATGAGTAAGATTTTCCCGCGGCGTTGCTTGCGGCGAGCTTGAAATGTCTTAAAGTTTCATATATCAACTAAGAAGTGGGACTACATAAGCTTATTATGATCACTAAAAAGTGTAAAATAAAATAAATGTTTTAAAAAACAAAAAACCGCCTTCAAAAACGCAAAAAATAACTTCTACTACTAGGTACTTAGTAGTAGGTACCTATCCTATTAGGTTAGTCTAACTGAAGTCGGCGACCACAATATTTTCAACAAAAAGCCGACTTCAGTTGGACTAACCTAATAGGATAGGTACCTACTACTAAGTACCTAGTAGTAGAAGTTATTTTTTGCGTTTTTGAAGGCGGTTTTTTGTTTTTTAATTTAGCCAGAACTATTTCTGTTTCGACTCCTGACCATAGAACTCTGCAGTTTCATACGTATTAGCAGGGTTGCTATTACAAACCGCTGAGATGCTATGCTGAAATATCTTTAAAGCTACAGCATCTCAACATATATCTAAATTTTCGTGGATTTTTAGCCAGAACTATTGCTGTATCGACTCCAGACCATAGAACTGCTCAGTTTCATATGTATTCGTAGGGTTGTTATTGAAAACCGCTGAGATGCTACGTAGAACTATCTAAAAACTTATAGCATCTCCATTTTTGTCTAGATTTTCGTGGTTTTCTAGCCAGAACTATAGCTGTATCGACTCCAGACCATAGAACTCTGCAGTTTCATACGTATTTGTAGGCTTGCTATTGAAAATAGCTGAGATGCTATGTAGAACTATCTAAAAAGTTATAGCATCTCACTTTTGTCTAGATTTTCATGGTTTTTTAGCCAGAACTATTGCTATATCGACTCCAGACTATAGAACTCTGCAGTTTCATACGTATTAATAGGGTTGCTATTACAAACCGCTGAGATGCTACGTTGAACTATCTTTAAAGCTACAGCATCTCAACATATATGTAGATTTTCGTGGTTTTCTAGCCAGTACTATTGCTGTGTCGACTCCAGACCATAGAACTCTGCAGTTTCATACGTATTAGCAGGGTTGCTATTACAAACCGTTGAGATGCTATGCTGAACTATCTTTAAAACTACAGCATCTCAACATATAATGTAGATTTTCGTGGTTTTCTAGCCAGAACTATAGCTATATCGGCTCCAGACCATAGAACTCTGCAGTTTCATACGTATTTGTAGGCTTGCTAATGAAAACTGCTGAGATGCTATGCAGAACTATCTAAAAACTTACAGCAGCTCCACTTTTGTCTAGATTTTTTTGGTTTTTTAGCCAGAACTATTGCTGTTTCGACTTCCGACCATAGAACTCTGCAGTTTCATACGTATTAGCAGGGTTGCTATTACAAACCGCTGAGATGCTATCCTGAACTATCTTTAAAGCTACAGCATCTCAACATACATGTAGATTTTCGTGGTTTTTTAGCCAGAACTATAGCTGTATCGATTCCAGACTATAGAACTCTGCAGTTTCATATGTATTTGTAGGGTTGCTATTGAAAACTGCTGAGATGCTATGCAGAACTATCTAAAAACTTACGGCAGTTCCACTTTTGTCTAGTTTTTTTTGGTTTTTTAGCCAGAACTATTGCTGTTTCGACTCCTGACCATAGAACTCTGCAGTTTCATACGTATTACAAACCGCTGAGATGCTATGCTGAACTATCTTTAAAGCTACAGTATCTCAACATATATGTAGATTTTCGTGGTTTTCTAGCCAGAACTATTGCTGTATCGACTCCAGACCATAGAACTCTGCAGTTTCATACGTATTAGTAGGGTTGCTAATGAAAACTGCTGAGATGCTATGCAGAACTATCTAAAAACTTACAGCAGCTCCACTTTTGTCTAGATTTTTTTGGTTTTTGAGCCAGAACTATTGCTGTTTCAACTCCTGACCATAGAACTCTGCAGTTTCATACGTATTAGCAGGGTTTCTATTACAAACCGCTGAGATGCTATGCTGAACTATCTTTAAAGCTACAGTATCTCAACATATATGTAGATTTTCGTGGTTTTCTAGCCAGAACTATTGCTGTATCGACTCCAGACCATAGAACTCTGCAGTTTCAAGTGACACTTTCTGAATGCAAATGCTACACTTGTTACTAAAAATACTAAAATCGCTATATGTTTGCATACAATATTTGAGGAGTTCCCTCAATTCCTTACTGATCCCTTCATCAGATTCAGATTTGCTGACAATGGGACCACCTCGGAAGTATACTCTATGAAACCAAAAAAGAATTTTTAAAATCGGTCCACAATTGACGGAGTAATCGGTGAACATACATTAAAAAAAAAATACATACAGTGGAACGTATAACCTCCTCCTTTTTTGAAGTCGGTTAAAAACCATGAAAATCTAGATAAAAGTGATGTGTTATAACTTTTTAGATAGTTCAACATAGCATCTCAGCTATTTTCAATAGCAACCCTACAAATACATATGAAACTGTACAGTTCTATAGTCTGGAATCGATACAGCTATAGTTCTGGATAAAAGAACACTATAATCTAGACAAAAGTGATATGCTGTAACTTTTTAGATAGTTCTACATAGCATATCAGCTATTTTTAATAGCAACCCTACACATATGTGTGAAACTGCAGAGTCCTATGGTCCTGAGTCGACATAGCAAAAGTTCTGGTTAAAATACATATAAATCTAGACATAAGTTAAGATACTGTAACTTTTTTTAAAGTTCTACACAGCATCTGAGCCGTTATCAATAGCGCAGCTACCAATACGTATAAAACTGCACAGTTCTATGGTCTGGAGTCGATATTAAAAAACATATAGTATAACTCTAGAGAACAATGCTATGCAGAACTTTCTCGTCTGCAGCTCGGGACTCGTGTAAAATGACATACTTTCCGCACTTGAATCAAAATCGGTCCACAATTGACAGAGAAGAGACAAAGTGACACATAAAAAAATAGAACACATACAGTGGAACATAGAACCTCCTCCTTTTATGAAGTTGGTTAAAAACAGTTCATTGCGGCTAGCACAAGTTGCTCGCGACTTGTTTGTCGCTAGGATCTTCCTTTCTTTCTAGTCAGTAACGATAGAGACGCACTGAGCGACAAGCGAGAGAATACAACGTGTGCTACCCGTGCTGCATGGCATCTCAGCGTTTACGATAGCAAGGCCATGCCCATAAATATGTATCATCCCTTTATTATCTCAACCTAGATCTAATCGAATAAGAGGTTGAGAAAGTAAAGAGACGGTATGAGACTAAAGGGCAATTCACACACTGGGCGGGAGCGGGTCGTGCGCCGGGCGGGTCGGTAGGTCGGCGGGTGTTTCAACATGGAGTTATATGGAAGCATTCACACACGCGGCGGGACGGGTCGGGTGCGGGTCGGGACCGCCGCACCCGCGACGTGCCCGCGAAGGACCCGCCGCGGGCCCGCCGCGGTTCGGCGCTATGTGTGAATACGACGACCCGCGCGGGTCCCGCGATGAAAACGACATGCCCGGCGCCCGACCCGCTCCCGCCCTTAACGTAAAGGTATCCAACCGTCCGGCTCCGATTTGCTTTAGTTTGATATATGTTAGAGTGTAAGTAGTCTAAACTAAAATAACAGACATATTTTTTTTAACTGCCCAATCTCAACCGGTTTGGGGAAATTGTCCTTCAAAGTACTGAAAAGTGACTAAACCCTCTTAACTTCTGTAGAGAATTAGTTCAAACTAATTGCTAGTTACCTGCTGCTGCATTGCTGAATACCTACGTATTACGTAATGAGCTGCAGTTTCCTACTCTTAGCGTTACCCGGAATCAACGACGAGGACGAGGTGAGACATGGTTCCATGTTGTTAATATGGCGTTTTTTCTTCTTTTTTTCTTTTCTTTTTTTAGTTACGTAAACCAGTTTTTTCTTGGGATCTTAATTCGATTTATATGTACAAATAATATTATTTCTCGCATACCTTATACCTTTTTTTTGATATGTTTTTTCATATTTTTTCTTGCTTAAGTACTATGTATTTTATTTATGTTTTCTTATGATTTTAAATGATTATCTTCTTATGGCTGGTTTTAGTGTCACGCGGACCGTCGGCGCGGATCGCTCCGCGCGGAGCAATATATATTAAAGCTTAGGAGCGTTTTAAAATGGCGCGGAGGCGTCCGCGCGGACGGCCATCCGCGCGGACGCCTCCGCGGCCGTCCGTGCGACGCGTCCGCGCCGCGGAGCCCTGCGCGGAGCGCGCGGAACGCACACGTCCGCCCAGTACAAAATAGTATAATCATAGCGACTCACAATGTGGACACGGGGCGAGTAATTGATGAAGTTCGTTTAAGGAAATGTTTGTGGGATGCCTCTGACCCCCGGTACAAAAACAGAGACGCAAAGAATAAGAATAAATTATTGCGTGTCTTTGAGAGAAGTTCGTCAAAACTTCTGGTCGACATCCGAAAGTAGTTGAAGAACTTTCTTTCATCAGCCCTCAAATCTCCGTATGATGTAACAAATTCTCCCGCGACGGCTCTCTGCTCGATTAAAGGGTGAACATGTAGTCTCCTTCTAAGCGTTTTTTTTTCCTTGCGTATACAGGGCAATAGTTAGTAACACTCTCCACATTGGATGCATTGTTCGCGTCTGTACTCCGAAGCGGTCAGTGCGATACTAAAACGACTTGCGCGGATGATCCGCGCGGATTACGTCGGCGCGGAGCGTTCCGCGCCGACGGTCCGCGTGACACTAAAACTAGCCTATCTGCTTCTTTTTTTGTCTGCAATCTGCATTTATAGATTGATACAACTAAGTTATTTTTATAATTTCAAATAGGTATTTTTTCTACTCGCGTACTCTAAACCACTAATATTGATATCGTTAATGGTTTCAGAATACCACCTATAGCGTAACCGAATAATAAAAACAATTCTACAATTAGCATTGCCATGGTAATAACAGTTCTATAATTTATTATAGCATTGTTATTACCATGGTAACGGTCATTCCGGATATCAGTCTTGGCGTTTAGTTAACACTTGATATCCTAATAATTTGTATAATAAACCGTTAAAAACATTTAACACCAATTAAAATTACCTATATTAAAAATAAAAATAACTTTGAGACTAAGTATTTGTTTAGAATTACATTTTTATTCAGTTACTAAACATAGATGAGTAATATCCATCGATTTGTTATTTGGTTACCATGGTTACGTTCAATATGGATATCAACAAAATGGCGTTTTGTTTGGCATTCCAACTTTTATGATAAATTGTCAGAACTGTTTTAGTAACAAACGAAACCGACGTGCGTGCATGACTCGATGTATGAATGTGGAAGAAGCGAAAGAGATTTGTCAAGATCGTAGCAGGTGGAAAGAAGTGGTCTCTGCCTACCCCTCTGGGAAACAGGGGTGATTTAATGTATGTATGTATGTATGTATGTATGTATATTTATTTATTCTTTTATACTTAATTCAAATAATTCATTAATAATTCAAGTAATCGGGCCGGTGCAGCAGCTGATCAGGCCCAAACCATCAAGCGCCGCAAATATTCATCATTATTAAATAATTATGAATTTGTGGCGCTTGCAGTGGAGACCATGGGACCTTGGTCCGCTGATATGAAAAGCTTTATTAAGGCCCTGTCATCCCGGCTCATAGACACCTCCGGAGATCCTAGAGCTGGTGCTTACCTCTCCCAAAGGATTGGGCTAGCTATCCAGAGAGGTAACGCAGCCAGTGTCATAGGGACCATGCCGCGAGCGGACCTGCTAGAGGGGGTGTTCTTTTTATAGTGGTGATTATTTATTATTTACGTCTTTAATATTTGAGTAGCTTAGTTTTTATTTTAATTTAAATAAGTTTAGTTTTAACTTTTAATTGTATTATATTAAATATGTATCTGCTTATATGTAATAATTCAATAATTAATAAATAACTCAATATTTAAAGAAATGTATAGTGCGTGAGTAGAGACCTAATGTCTAGTTCCTAGACCTAGATTCCTTCATAAATTTGTTCAGGGTAAGTAGGTACTAAAGATTCTAAGAAATCTACACAAGGCACAAAGTAGGTCTCCCTTTTCTGTATTCCCAGACCACATGATTCTTAGTATGTTCACTCTCTTTTGGTTAATTCGTTGAGTGAACTATACGCGTTTAATTTTTCGCGTTAAATCTGCGTTATACAATAACAATATTTGTTTAGTATTCTTAAAAATAAGGTTTTTTTTCATGCTCAATCAGACATTGACAACGTCACAATATTATTTGTTTTTTTTTCTGTTTTTTTTTCTTGCTTAAGTATATTTATGTTTTTTTATAATTGAAATAATAATCTTCTTACAAGTATGATTTTTAATTTTTAATCAGACCTTTGACGGCGTCAAACACTTTCCGATTTCAAATATTTTTGGTTCTACTTATATACCTATTGTGTTTTCTTATAATTCGTTTTACGTTTAATCAACTTTACTATAATATGATAATAATGTATTTTTGTTGGTAATCATTCGAACGTCCGACAGCCTCAAGAACTTTTCCATTTCATATATGGTTTATTTTTATCTTTTAATTATTTATTCTAAACAATTGAATTAACAGCTTTGATTTTTGTTTTTGTGTTTGTGTGTGTGCGTGTGCGTGTGTGTGTGTGTGTGTGTGTTTGTTACTACTTCACGCTGCAACGGCTGGACGGATTTGGATGAAATTTGGAATGGAGATAGCTTATACCCTGGATTAACACATAGGCTACTTTTCATCCTGGAAAATTTAAAAGTTCCCGTGGGAATAACTATAATCGAAATCTACGTGGACGAAGTCGCGGGCAGAAGCTACTTATTGATAAATCTTATGTTCCAAATTTATTGTATTTGTTTTACAGGAAAATGTAAAAATCAGAGACATTAACGCACCACCTTAACTGAAAACTAATGATTGCAACTAAGTCAAAGTGTATTAATTAGTCCAAATAATATCAGTTAGTTATCTGTGTTAATTTAAGTCGAATAAAAGTTTTACTAACGTCAAATGTTTTTTGTTTCTTAAGTTTCTATCTTATAATTTTACTTCGGGTCAGTTTTGTTATTAGAATGAGTTGAAGTTACGTTATTTTATTGGATACTTGTAAACCGGGTAACAAGGCAGTATTATGGTGTCTAAGAACTTTATTTATTGAACAAAAAGCAATTTAAAGTGCCTGTTTACCGGATCACCGCTTAAACTTTACTTGAAGATTTGAACTAAATAAACTCACTATCACAGAATCTTAGGTGTCTCAATAAAACCTCTTTCTTCATTTTAACAAACTTAAATAAAGAGGTTTAATTAAGACAACAATTTAAAGATTTTTCACTAATTGATGAAATTCAGACTCAATCAATCAATTATTTGCAGAATACTGAATACAGTACAAAATATGTTACAGTCAATTTACAATAATAAATAATGTCAACAACATACTTTACTATAGTTCTTTGGCGCAAGTTTTTACTGAAGGGAAAATTGTAAGGGAAAGTTGATTCACACTCGGTGACGTAATTAACCAAATTTTAAATGATCCTGTCATTTGAACGCAATATAATGTAAACCGATAAAGTAATTAACGGACAGGAGTCACGTACTACTTACCTACTCGTATTAGTTGATTTAAGGTTTTATTTATAAGTATGTCGATTTCATTCTATGTATAATTTCCTATTTCGAGAATTGAATCAAAAGAACATGATATTATAAAACAAAGACCCTCGCCGCTTCTGTCTGTCTATATGTTCGCAATAATCTCAAAAAGTACAGAACGGATTTTCATGCGGTTTTCACCATAGATAAGTTTTTTAGCCAGAACTATTGCTGTATCGACTCCAGACCATAGAACTGTGCAGTTTCATTCGTATTTGTAGCGGTTCTATCGATAACGGCTGAGATGCTACGTAGAACTCTCTAAAGTGTTCCAGCATTTCAGTCTATGTCTCGATTTTCGTGGTGTTTGAGCCAGAACTATATTAGAACTGTGCAGTTTCATACGTATTTGTAGCGATGCTATCGATAACGGCTGAGATGCTACGTAGAACTATCTAAAGTGTTCCAGCATTTCTATCTATGTCTAGATTTTCGTGTTTTTTTGCCAGAACTATTGCTATATCAACTTAAGACCATATAACTGTACGGTTTGATATGTATCCGTAGGTTTGCTATTGAAAACCACTGAGATGCTATGTAAAACTATCTAAAAACTTACAGCATCTCCACTTTTGTCTAGATATTAGTGTTTTTTTTATCCAGAACTATAGCTGTATCCATTCCAGACTAAAGAACTCTGCAGTTTCATATGTATTTGTAGGGTTGCTAATGAAAACTGCTGAGATGCTATGTAGAACTATCTAAAAAGTTACAGCATCTCACTTTTGTCTAGATTTTAGTGTTTTTTATCCAGAACTATAGCTGTATTGATTCCAGACTATAGAACTGTACAGTTTCATATGTATTTGTAGGGTTGCTAATGAAAACTGCTGAGATGCTAAGCAGAACTATCTAAAAACTTATAGCAGCTGCACTTTTGTATAGTTTTTTTTTTTTTAGCTAGAACTTTTACTGTATCGACTCCGGACCATAGAACTCTGCAGTTTCATACGTATTAGCAGGGTTGCTATTACAAACCGCTGAGATGCTATGCTGAACTATCTTTAAACATTAATTTTATTTCTTTTAAGCCTGCCATTTTTGTGCATATTGTTAGTATTGTTACGTAACTTTATTTTCATTGGCATAGCATAACCTCCCATAGACTATAGTTTTTTTTTGTTGTTTATTTTATTTCCTTAATGTTGCCAGTTAACTGATTGCGATTTTTATGTTCGTTCGAGATATTATCGAACAAATGATTGTTTTTTGTCTATGTGGTTCATTTTTCTTTTTCACCCATGATGTTTTGTGTTAAGTGTGTCACTTTCCGTCTCTTCACCAAGCGGTTCCAACGGAAGACCAGTGCTGGCTTTACGGCTAGCGAATGCTGAGTTGGGACCGTTTCGCAACAATTTCTCTGTCTTGTTCTTTTTGTATCTACTTAATGTAATCTTATATTGTTGTGAATAAATGTCTCTTTATCTTTATTTTTATCTTTAAAGCTACAGCATCTCAACATATATCTAGATTTTGGTGGTTTTTTAGCCAGAACTATAGCTGTATCGACTCCAGACCATAGAACTCTGCAGTTTCATACGTATTTTTGTAGGCTTGCTATTAAAAATAGCTGAGATGCTATGCAGAATTATCTTAGAAGTTCTGCATAACATTTCTGTTTTTTTACTAGAACTTTAGCAATATCGGCTACAGACCATAGAACTATACAGATTCATACGTATTGGTATCTGTGCTATTGATAACGGCTGAGATGCTATGTAGAACTTTAAAAAAGTTACAGTATCTCAACTTATGTCTAGATTTATATGTTTTTTAAACCAGAACTTTTGCTGTATCGACTCCAGACTATAGAACTCTGCAGTTTCATACGTATTAGCAGGCTTGCTATTACAAACCGCTGAGATGCTATGCTGAACTATCTTTAAAGCTACAGCATCTCAACATATGTATATGTAGATTTTCGTGGTTTTCTAGCCAGAACTATAGCTGTATCGACTCCAGACCATAGAACTCTGCAGTCTCATACGTATTTGTAGGCTTGCTATTGAAAATAACTGAGATGCTATGTAGAACTATCTAAAAAGTTTCAGCATCTCACTTTTGTCCAGATTTTCATGGTTTTTTAGCCAGAACTATAGCTATATCGATTCTAGACTATAGAACTCTGCAGTTTTATATGTATTTGTAGGGTTGCTAATGAAAACTGCTGAGATGCTATGCAGAACTATCTAAAAACTTACAGCAGCTCCACTTTTGTCTAGATTTTTTTGGCTTTTTAGCCAGAACTATTGCTGTTTCGACTCCCGACCATAGAACTCTGCATTTTCATTCGTATTAGCAGGGTTGCTATTACAAACCGCTGAGATGCTGTGCTGAACTATCTTTAAAGCTACAGCATCTCAACATATATGTAGATTTTCGTGGTTTTCTAGCCAGAACTATAGCTGTATCGACTCCAGACCATAGAACTCTGCAGTTTCATACGTATTTGTAGGCTTGCTATTGAAATTAGCTGAGATGCTATGTAGAACTATCTAAAAAGTTATAGCATCTCACTTTTGGCTAAATTTTCGTGGTTTTTTAGCCAGAACTATTGCTGCATTGACTCCAGACTATAGAACTCTGCAGTTTCATATGTATTTGTAGGGTTGCTAATGAAAACTGCTGAGATGCTATGCAGAACTATCTAAAAACTTACAGCAGCTCCGCGTTTGTCTAGATTTTTTTGGTTTTTTAACCAGAACTATTGCTGTTTCGACTCCAGACCATAAGAACTCTGCAGTTTCATACGTATTAGCAGGGTTGCTAATACAAACCGCTGAGATGCTATGCTGAACTATCTTTAAAGCTACAGCATCTCAACATATATGTAGATTTTCGTGGCTTTCTAGCCAGAACTATAGCTGTATCGACTCCAGACCATAGAACTCTGCAGTTTCATACGTATTTGTAGGCTTGCTGTTGAAAACAGCTGAGATGCTATGCACAACTCTCCAAAAAGTTACAGCATCTCAACTTTTGTCTAAATTTCCGTAGTTTTTTAGCCAGAACTATTGCCGTATCGACTCCAGACTATAGAACTCTGCAGTTTCATATGTATTTGTAGGGTTGCTAATGAAAACTGCTGAGATGCTATGCAGAACTATGTAAAAACTTACAGCAGCTCCACTTTTGTCTAGATTTTGTTGGTTTTTTATCCAGAACTATTGCTGTTTCGACTTTAGACCATAGAACTCTGCAGTTTCATACGTATTAACAGGGTTGCTATTGAAAACCGCTGAGATGCTATGCAGAACTTTCTAAAAAGTTACATTATCTCCACTTTTATCTAAATTTTCGTGGTTTTTTTGCCAGAACTATTGCTGTATCGACTCCAGACCATAGAACTCTGCAGTTTCATACGTATTAACAGGGTTGCTATTGAAAACCGCTGAGATGCTATGCAGAACTTTCTAAAAAGTTACATTATCTCCACTTTTATCTAAATTTTCGTGGTTTTTTTGCCAGAACTATTGCTGTATCGACTCCAGACCATAGAACTGTGCAGTTTCATACGTATTTCTAGGGTTGCTATTGAAAACAGCTGAGATGCTATGCAGAAATATCTTAAAAGCTATAGTATCTCAACATATATCTAGATTTTCGTGGTTTTTTAGCTAGAACTATTGTTGTATCGCTTCCAGACCATAGAACTCTGTAGTTTCATACATATCTGTAGGGTTGCTATGAAAAACCGCTGAGATGCTATGCAGAACTTTCTAAAAAGTTACATTATCTCCACTTTTATCTAAATTTTCGTCGTTTTTTAGCCAGAACTATTGCTGTATCGACTCCAGTCCATAGAACTGTGCAGGTTTATACGTATATGTGGCGTTTCTCATGAAAACCGCTGAGATGCTATGCAGAACTATCTTAAAAGCTACAGTATCTCAACATATATTTAGATATTCGTAGTTTTTTAGACAGAACTATTGCTGTGTCTACTCTAGACCATAGAACTGTGCAGTTTCATATGTATTTACAGGGTTGCTATTGAAAACAGCTGAGATGCTATGCACAACTCTCCAAAAAGTTACAGCATCTCAACTTTTGTCTAAATTTTCGTGGTTTTTTAGCCAGAACTATTGCTGTATCGACTTCAGTCAATAGTACTGTGCAGTTTTATACGTATATGTGGCGTTTCTCATGAAAACCGCTGAGATGCTATGCAGAACTATCTTAAAAGCTATAGTATCTCAACATATATCTAGATTTTCGTAGTTTTTTAGCTAGAACTATTGTTGTATCGCTTCCAGACCATAGAACTCTGTAGTTTCATACATATCTGTAGGGTTGCTATGGAAAACCGCTGAGATGCTATGCAGAACTTTCTAAAAAGTTACATTATCTCCACTTTTATCTAAATTTTCGTGGTTTTTTAGCCAGAACTATTGCTGTATCGACTCCAGACCATAGAACTCTGCAGTTTCATACGTATTAACAGGGTTGCTATTGAAAACCGCTGAGATGCTATGCAGAACTTTCTAAAAAGTTACATTATCTCCACTTTTATCTAAATTTTCGTGGTTTTTTTGCCAGAACTATTGCTGTATCGACTCCAGACCATAGAGCTCTGCAGTTTCATACGTATTAACAGGGTTGCTATTGAAAACCGCTGAGATGCTATGCAGAACTTTCTAAAAAGTTACATTATCTCCACTTTTATCTAAATTTTCGTGGTTTTTTTTGCCAGAACTATTGCTGTATCGACTCCAGTCCATAGAACTGTGCAGTTTTATACATATATGTGGCGTTTCTCATGAAAACCGCTGAGATGCTATGCAGAACTATCTTAAAAGCTACCGTATCTCAACATATATTTAGATATTCGTAGTTTTTTAGACAGAACTATTGCTGTATCGACTCCAGATCATAGAACTCTGCAGTTTCATACGTTTTAACAGGGTTGCTATTGAAAACCGCTGAGATGCTATGCAGAACTTTCTAAAAAGTTACATTATCTCCACTTTTATCTAAATTTTCGTGGTTTTTTTGCCAGAACTATTGCTGTATCGACTCCAGTCCATTGAACTGTGCAGTTTTATACGTATATGTGGCGTTTCTCATGAAAACCGCTGAGATGCTATGCAGAACTTTCTAAAAAGTTACATTATCTCCACTTTTATCTAAATTGTCGTGGTTTTTTTGCCAGAACTATTGCTGTATCGACTCCAGTCCATTGAACTGTGCAGTCTTATACGTATATGTGGCGTTTCTCATGAAAACCGCTGAGATGCTATGCAGAACTATCTTAAAAGCTACCGTATCTCAACATATATTTAGATATTCGTAGTTTTTTAGACAGAACTATTGCTGTATCGACTCCAGATCATAGAACTCTGCAGTTTCATACGTATTAACAGGGTTGCTATTGAAAACCGCTGAGATGCTATGCAGAACTTTCTAAAAAGTTACATTATCTCCACTTTTATCTAAATTTTCGTGGTTTTTTTGCCAGAACTATTGCTGTATCGACTCGAGACCATAGAACTCTGCAGTTTCATACGTATTAACAGGGTTGCTATTGAAAACCGCTGAGATGCTATGCAGAACTTCCTAAAAAGTTACATTATCTCCACTTTTATCTAAATTGTCGTGGTTTTTTTGCCAGAACTATTGCTGTATCGACTCCAGTCCATTGAACTGTGCAGTTTTATACGTATATGTGGCGTTTCTCATGAAAACCGCTGAGATGCTATGCAGAACTATCTTAAAAGCTACCGTATCTCAACATATATTTAGATATTCGTAGTTTTTTAGACAGAACTATTGCTGTATCGACTCCAGATCATAGAACTCTGCAGTTTCATACGTATTTGTAGGGTTGCTATTGAAAACCGCTGAGATGCTATGCAGAACTTTCTAAAAAGTTACATTATCTCCACTTTCATCTAAATTTTCGTGGTTTTTTTGCCAGAACTATTGCTGTATCGACTCGAGACCATAGAACTCTGCAGTTTCATACGTATTAACAGGGTTGCTATTGAAAACCGCTGAGATGCTATGCAGAACTTTCTAAAAAGTTACATTATCTCCACTTTTGTCCAAATTTTCGTGGTTTTTTTGCCAGAACTATTGCTGTATCGACTCCAGTCCATAGAACTGTGCAGTTTTATACGTATATGTGGCGTTTCTCATGAAAACCGCTGAGATTCTATGCAGAACTATCTTAAAAGCTACAGTATCTCAACATATATTTAGATATTCGTAGTTTTTTAGACAGAACTATTGCTGTATCGACTCCAGATCATAGAACTCTGCAGTTTCATACGTATTAACAGGGTTGCTATTGAAAACCGCTGAGATGCTATGCAGAACTTTCTAAAAAGTTACATTATATCCACTTTTATCTAAATTTTCGTGGTTTTTTTGCCAGAACTATTGCTGTATCGACTCCAGTCCATTGAACTGTGCAGTTTTATACGTATATGTGGCGTTTCTCATGAAAACCGCTGAGATGCTATGCAGAACTTTCTAAAAAGTTACATTATCTCCACTTTTATCTAAATTGTCGTGGTTTTTTTGCCAGAACTATTGCTGTATCGACTCCAGTCCATTGAACTGTGCAGTTTTATACGTATATGTGGCGTTTCTCATGAAAACCGCTGAGATGCTATGCAGAACTATCTTAAAAGCTACCGTATCTCAACATATATTTAGATATTCGTAGTTTTTTAGACAGAACTATTGCTGTATCGACTCCAGATCATAGAACTCTGCAGTTTCATACGTATTAACAGGGTTGCTATTGAAAACCGCTGAGATGCTATGCAGAACTTTCTAAAAAGTTACATTATCTCCACTTTTATCTAAATTTTCGTGGTTTTTTTGCCAGAACTATTGCTGTATCGACTCGAGACCATAGAACTCTGCAGTTTCATACGTATTAACAGGGTTGCTATTGAAAACCGCTGAGATGCTATGCAGAACTTTCTAAAAAGTTACATTATCTCCACTTTTGTCTAAATTTTCGTGGTTTTTTTGCCAGAACTATTGCTGTATCGACTCCAGTCCATAGAACTGTGCAGTTTTATACGTATATGTGGCGTTTCTCATGAAAACCGCTGAGATGCTATGCAGAACTATCTTAAAAGCTACAGTATCTCAACATATATTTAGATATTCGTAGTTTTTTAGACAGAACTATTGCTGTATCGACTCCAGATCATAGAACTCTGCAGTTTCATACGTTTTAACAGGGTTGCTATTGAAAACCGCTGAGATGCTATGCAGAACTTTCTAAAAAGTTACATTATCTCCACTTTTATCTAAATTTTCGTGGTTTTTTTGCCAGAACTATTGCTGTATCGACTCGAGACCATAGAACTCTGCAGTTTCATACGTATTAACAGGGTTGCTATTGAAAACCGCTGAGATGCTATGCAGAACTTTCTAAAAAGTTACATTATCTCCACTTTTATCTAAATTTTCGTGGTTTTTTTGCCAGAACTATTGCTGTATCGACTCCAGTCCATTGAACTGTGCAGTTTTATACGTATATGTGGCGTTTCTCATGAAAACCGCTGAGATGCTATGCAGAACTTTCTAAAAAGTTACATTATCTCCACTTTTATCTAAATTGTCGTGGTTTTTTTGCCAGAACTATTGCTGTATCGACTCCAGTCCATTGAACTGTGCAGTCTTATACGTATATGTGGCGTTTCTCATGAAAACCGCTGAGATGCTATGCAGAACTATCTTAAAAGCTACCGTATCTCAACATATATTTAGATATTCGTAGTTTTTTAGACAGAACTATTGCTGTATCGACTCCAGATCATAGAACTCTGCAGTTTCATACGTATTAACAGGGTTGCTATTGAAAACCGCTGAGATGCTATGCAGAACTTTCTAAAAAGTTACATTATATCCACTTTTATCTAAATTTTCGTGGTTTTTTTGCCAGAACTATTGCTGTATCGACTCCAGACCATAGAACTCTGCAGTTTCATACGTATTAACAGGGTTGCTATTGAAAACCGCTGAGATGCTATGCAGAACTTTCTAAAAAGTTACATTATCTCCACTTTTATCAATATTTTCGTGGTTTTTTTGCCAGAACTATTGCTGTATCGACTCCAGTCCATAGAACTGTGCAGTTTTATACGTATATGTGGCGTTTCTCATGAAAACCGCTGAGATGCTATGCAGAACTATCTTAAAAGCTACAGTATCTCAACATATATTTAGATATTCGTAGTTTTTTAGACAGAACTATTGCTGTATCTACTCCAGACCATAGAACTGTGCAGTTTCATACGTATTTACAGGGTTGCTATTGAAAACAGCTGAGATGCTATGCAGAACTCTCTAAAAAGTTACAGCATCTCAACTTTTGTTTAGATTTTTGTAGTTTTTTAGCCAGAACTATTGCTGTATCGACTCCCGACCATAGAACTCCGCAGTTTCATACGTATTAGCAGGGTTGCTATTACAAACTGCTGAGAAGCTATGCTGAACTATCTTTAAAGCTACAGCATCTCAACATATATCTAGATTTTCGTGGTTTTCTAGCCAGAACTTTAGCTGTATCGACTCCAGACCATAGAACTGTGCAGTTTCATACGTATTTGTAGGGTTGCTATTGAAAACCGCTGAGATGCTATGTAGAACTTTATAAAAAGTTACAATATCTCAACTTATGTCTAGATATATATGTTTTTTAGCCAGAACTTTTGCTGTGTCGACTCCGGACCATAGAATTGTGCAGTTTTATACGTACTTGTGGCGTTGTTATTGAAAACTGCTGAGATGCTATGCAGAACTATCTAAAATGTTCTAGCCTCAGCGTCAGCCTATATCTAGATTTTTATGTTGTTTTTTTAACAGAACTATTGCTGTATCGACTCCAGACAACGGAACTATGCATTTTCTCTCGTATTTGAGGCCTAGGCAACGAGAACTGCTGAGATGCTAATAGGCGGAATGCGAAGTTAGCATCTCATTAATACTTTTTCGATTTATGGCTAGAACTATTGCTATGTTGACGCCAGACTACAGAACTATGCATTTTCTGACGTATTTGAGGCCCAGGCATCGAGAACTGCTGAGATGCTAATAGGTGAAATGCGAAGTTAGCATCTCATTTTGAAAAAATCGATTTTCTGGAAAAAGAAAGTTGAACTATCGAAAATAAATATGTAGAACTATAGAACTATTAGGGATGCTACTAGAACTGTTTTTAAATTTTGAGATTCCAGAAAATGATATGCTAGGTTCACACACATCCTTTACGGGAGGACATTAGATCTGTTTTTTGCTGGTCCTTTTAAGTTGTTGTGGCGCCCTGGGACAACTTCACCCTGGCTTGGTGATCACATGGCCATTTCTAAGTTCTAACACAGCGACACAGAGATATAGAATTCGTTTGATTCTGTGTTAGAAATGGCCTTGTAGGATAGGAATACTTAACAATAGAAAGATTCTCCAAGCGGGTGACAAACCTGGGGATTCGGTTGGTCCATAGTTATATGTAAAAAATCATACCTCTACTACATATACACTATTATGTCTAGTAAAATTTTTTGTTCCTGAAAGTTGTCTGTGAGTCGGTAGTTACTTTTTACCTAATTTGAAATTGTTAAGTGGTCATGGTCATTTACTGCTGGTTGTCTCACCCCCTGATCCCCACACTGGAACACAACAATGTGTCCACTACTGTTTTGGGGGTATTTGGATGTTACTCTGCACAAAGTTCGTGCGAAAAAACCTGTAAAGCTAATATGGTTGATCCTAATTAAAATAATTATCCTCACGGGATTTCCGTATTTTTTTACGGTTTTCCCGTAAAAATCGCTTTATTAATAGATTTTAATCTTTGCAAAATTAACGACGTAAATACCTACAAGGATAAATTTGCTATGATATGACTCATTTTTGACTATATGTCTACAGTAACACTAGTAAATTTTGATAAGAAAGTATTCTTAACACCTGCCTCAACTGGCTTAATAATTTTTTTTGGGTTGATGAGCTAAACTTGCTCTTGCCGTGGTGGAAAATATTTTTTATTATATGTGATCGTTTATTCTTTCAGACAGCGTTAAACTTATTTTATTCCACAATTAGCACATTTATCGTTTTTCCTTTTTGTAAGTAATCAATATGCAAAATATATATATATATATTTCCAGCGAGGAAATGCTGCCAGCATCTTCGGGACGATGCCGCAGGGCCCTTTTTTAGATATAGGTTTTTAATTTTAAAATATAGTTAAGTTTATAATTTTAATTTTAGTTTTATATGCAAAATTACTTGTTAATCCCAGGAAACATTCGCCATGACCTTTCCGGCTGATGGGACGGTTTTTGTTTTCTTTGAGCAGGTTCACCTTGTAAAAGCTACTGCTTCGTTCCGACTATACTTTCATCTCCGGCGTATTATGCATCCTTCTTTCGTCCACAGTCACAAACGACGCAACTCTTTTGGATTGCGTCTAAATTTAACCAAACACTGCAGTGTAGTCAGTCGGATTCGTTTTGGTTCCTCTGTTAGTAAAAACAAAAAAACCGCTTTCAAAAACGCAAAAAATAACTTCTACTACTAGGTACTTAGTAGTAGGTACCTATCCTATTAGGTTACTCCAACTGAAGTCGGCTTTTTGTTGAAAATATTGTGGTCGCCGACTTCAGTTAGACTAACCTAATAGGATAGGTACCTACTACTAAGTACCTAGTAGTAGAAGTTATTTTTTGCGTTTTTGAAGGCGGTTTTTATGTTTTTTAAAACATTTATTTTATTTTACACTTTTTAGTGATCATTATAAGCTTATTTAGTCCCACTTCTTAGTTGATATATGAAACTTTAAGACATTTCAAGCTCGCCGCAAGCAACGCCGCGGGAAAATCATAGTCATTTTAAAACAATTAAATGTGCTTCGTTGTAGTCGCTCAACTATCTTAATCGGGATATCTTATCGCCACCCTTGAAATCGGTACCGTTGAGGAGTTCCGGTGGCCATCTGTGGTCTTCATCATCAGTTCCGCTTCACCAAGTGACACTTTCTGAATGCAAATGCTACACTTGTTACTAAAAATACTAAAATCGCTATATGTTTGCATACAATATTTGAGGAGTTCCCTCAATTCCTCACTGATCCCTTCATCAGATTCAGATTTGCTGACAATGGGACCACCTCGGAAGAATACTCTATCAAACCAAAAAAGAATTTTTAAAATCGGTCCTCAATTGACGGAGTAATCGGTGAACATACATAAAAAAAAAAAAAAAAAAAATACATACAGTGGAACGTATAACCTCCTCCTTTTTTGAAGTCGGTTAAAAAGCGGCACCCATCTCGCCGATACTTTTTTCACACCCAATTTTTTAGAGTTCCCTAGTCAACAAGGAACCCCTATAGTTTTATGTCCGTCTGTCCTTCTGTCCGCGGTTTAACTCTAGAATCTTGGTACTACAAAGCTGTAATTTAGCATAGTTATACATTAAAATGACGCCAACATAGTTGTTGAAATATGAAAAAATAACGGGTTTTCAGGGTAACAGGTACCTTCTTCTTCTTTACCATGTCTTCCTTAGTTTGGTACCTTAACTGGTCGGCCTGGATGGTCCTCATCAAAGACCTAATTTTCTGCGCTCCTTAAATTCGTTGAACTAATATCTGATGTCGTCATGTCAGGTGAACAGTGTTTGTAAACAGCTGGCATCTTAACCTAAATCTTGTCACAAACTGGACAGTTTCCCATATTTTTTTTGGTTATAATGTCGTTGTTGACATAATTATTGACAGTCATAATTTTTTATTTCGCTGTTACTGTAAACTTTTAAGAATTTCTGAAATATCTAACGTGTAGACAAGGCTAGATTAGGGTTTATTTTATAAAAATCCTGAAAAGTAACAGTTTCTTAAAAAAATACGTTATGACTGGCGATGATTATGACCTAAAACACATGACTAATAGTACATTACTTAACAACGGCTGTAAAAAAAGAAAGAAAGCCCGAAATCGCAGGTATTTGAGACCCGAGCCGTAGGCGAGGGTTGTAAATATGCGATAGAGGGCTTTCTTTTTTACTGCCCGTGATGAGTACACAATTTTACGTCTTCACCTGGCCACAATGCGAGTTTTACCGTGCGCGTAGCGTGCGATAAAACTCACATTATGGCCAGGTGTTACGTAAAAATAATTACCTACGGCAGACAATTTGGACGTTTATGATTGCCAAATATCACGCACTGTACAACGCATCTCGCAAAAAATATTTAAACATTGTCATACAAGATAATATTTGGTGTGGGCCGTCTGCTAATCGCGGCGTACCTATCGCCTGTTGCTGCAACCTGCGCTACCTGCCGGCTACGGAATAACACCTTTACAGTCCCCCACCGTCTTTGTATGTATGAGTATGTGTTCACACTAATCTTGGATAGTATTAGGGAAAGCGGTTTTGCACAATAATTCAAACCATTTCTCGATGAATTTAGTACTATCGATATTTCATCTGTGCGTAGCCGGGACTAGTAGCCGGTTGGAGATAAGATTCTTCAAGCCCCTATGTCACGGCGTAATTGCAGGGGTTCAAGGAGGTTCAACTTATCTCTGCAGAGATATTATATTGCTCAGTTATACCATGTTATACTCTTCTCTTATGCGAGCATTAGGTACACGAGTAGTTTTCATTACGACTTTATTTTATAATGCCCTGTTACCAATAAGTCTAAAACCCAGAACGACGTTGTCTAATAATGCTTAAATACCCAAACATATCTTTTTCGAAATACGCGATTCCTAATACCTATGCCGTAAGACCTAAAACGCTAGATCCAAAATGACCTAATTCCAAAACACCTAAAATTTTAACAACTTGATTAACATGCTAGAGCTGCTTTAATATTTATTAGTCTGTGATTATTTCCCTATTTATTTGACATTTTCAGACGGATATTTGTCCTTTCAGATGTTTTGGAATAGTCATTCATGTCTTTTTTTATGAAATTTCAGGTGTAAGAATGACACAATTTGAAACTTTATGCATTATGGGAGTAAGTAAGTTAATTTGAGAATTAGACCAATTGAAAATCAAGCCGTTTTAAAATTCGGTCGTACAATTGTATTGTCTAACGAAAGCGAAGGTTATCTACCGGTAAGCCAAATGAATGGGTTATCAAATGAATAGGGTAAGCAAATGGGTAGTTAACTGAAGTGATAAGTTTTTGAAAGGCTTTTTTTGGGAAGAGGTGGGTTTGTAATTATACTCGTACACAATATTATAAATGTGACATAGTGTATTGTCACGTATCCCGACATAATCTTTGAATTCATTCACAATAAATCACAGACAGTCATATTAGTGGTTAATTGAGTAATCAAGTGTGTGACAAACAGTTATTCATGTAGGTATAATCTGTGGAAACATTACTAATGAATGATACGTGCGTATATTTGTTTATTTTAGGTTTTATTAAATATTATAGGACGGCCTCCGCAGACGATTAGTCAAACTGACAGGCCGAGAGGGACGCAGCTATTTGATAGAATGAAAAAAGTTAAATACGTCTCTCATTCTAACAAATAGCTGCGTCACTTTCGGCCTGTCAGTCCGACTGATCGTCAGTGGCAGCCATAAGACATCCAAGAAAAAGTTAAATACGTCTCTCATTCTAACAAATAGCTGCGTCACTTTCGGCCTGTCAGTCCGACTGATCGTCAGTGGCAGCCATAAGACATCCAAGAAAAAGTTAAATACGTCTCTCATTCTAACAAATAGCTGCGTCACTTTCGGCCTGTCAGTCCGACTGATCGTCAGTGGCAGCCATAAGACATCCAAGAAAAAGTTAAATACGTCTCTCATTCTAACAAATAATACTACTTGCGCCCCGCCCTCGCTCCGCTTTGGTTTTATTTACATAACATTCCTCTTGAATCACTCTATCTATTGATGAAAACCGCAATAAATCCGTTGCCGAATTTGAAAGATTTAAGCGTACATATAGAGGGACTGGTACCAACTTTGTTTTAGGCTGCGGCTCCACTGAGGCGGAGACGAGCGGAGCTGAGTGGAGCAGAGCTGTGAAAAGACCTAAGTGATTCTACTGAGGCGGAGACGAGCGGAGCTGAGTGGAGTGATTACAATGTAGTAATGCAGTCACGTCTCCTCTCCGCTCCGCTCGTCTCCGCTTGACTGTTTCTACTGAAGCGGAGCGGGACGAGATGTGGATTTCAACTAATATGATTGGTCGATTTCTACAGGTCTCCTCTCCGCTCCGCTCATCTCCGCTTGACTGTTTCCATTGAAGAGGAGTGGAGACGTGGTGTGGATTTCAACTAATATGATTGGTCAATCCCTCCACGTCTCCTCTCCGCTCCGCTCGTGTCCGCCACAGAGGAGCCGCACCCTTATACTTTTTAAGAAGATATATGTCTTTGGCGTTTTTATAACATGACTGCTCAAGGTCGCGAGCGATTATTATTGTTTTTCGAGTATATGTAAATAAATATCAGAGGACAATGTCACGCAAATTGACCAGTCTCGAAGCTTAAGTAAGCTCTAGGCTTGTATGGGTAGGTACTAGACAACGACAAACAAGACTCAAGATCTAATACTGGCGCTCATCTCACATGTTTTTGCCCATACCGGGGTTTGAACCTGGGACCGGTTTCTGAGGTAATAGCGATAATCGACTTCGCGGACGGCGTGGGCGTCACCGGCAACAAATAGTACCTATCTAATTAATAAATGAAATACAACAATAAGTTGGTGTCGAGTGATAACCAGACGATACATTATTAATATTATTATTGGTCCAAGGGCAGGGGCTCTACTTTGAAATCAGTAATTCGAACTTCGGATCGCCCCGTCACTTTCTTGCGAATTAGTGACGCGTCGAGAGCAAAAGGGATAGCAATAGACGAAGTTCGAATTACGGATTTCAAAGTAGAGCCTCAGTTTATTTATATAACGAAATATGAGCGTTTTCGTTTCAAAAACGAGATTTATTCGACAGGAGGTTTCGGACGTCGAGGAATATGTCCATACAACTCCGCCTTCGACGCCAGCCGGTTTGGATCTAGCCATGTTTATCAACTTTTTGACGCTCGTTTTTAGGGTTCCGTACCAAAATGGTACAAAAGGAACCCTTATGGTGAGACTTCGTTGTCTGTCTGTCTGTCTGTCTGTATGTCACAGCAGGTTTTCTCAGCAACTACAAATGCTATCAACTTGAAATTTGGCATAGTTGTACAACTTGCTTGCCCGCATCTATTTGTAGTAAAAAAAATATGAAATTAATTTTATTAATAATTGAAAAGGGGTCTAGAATGGGGGGTTCAAAAATGAAAGTGGTTCGATTATAGCAAATGGGGTGTCATATGAAAGGGCTTAATCTGCACATTTCAAAACTATTTTTTTGAAAATTTTCTGTGATGTACTTTTTGATTTATAGCCAAAAATGTACAAAAAATGACTGTTCCCCCCCTTTATCTCCGAAGTTTATTAATCAAAAATTCTGAAAAAAATCCTGACGTATAGATAATTACTTATATTTTCTGGGAAAAATAAAATGAAGTGTTCATTATTTACACTTTTTGAGAAATAACAAAAAACTAAGAAAATCTGTATTAAAATTTAGGCTAGTCAAAATCGACCTTATTGCCTGGAAAATAAAGCTCATAACAAAATGAGTATTTTCTTTTGCTGTTACCATGCATATTATCTTCAATACGGAACCCTCGGTGCGCGAGTCCGACTCGCACTTGACCGGTTTTTTAAAGGTTTCTTAGCTAAATGTCAAAAACGGAACCCTTAAGGGTTCGTCGTAAATTCTTCATACAAGTCTGTTTGTATCTCCGTATATCACAGCCATTTTACATAACCTCGTGCCTACCAGGGGTACTTTTTATGGAAAATATTATTGAGACTTTAAGATTATATTGCTTAGGGCTTAGTTTGCTTAGTTTCTTATGTCCTTTACAAAGGAAGGATGTAGGCGAGAGATAGATAGTTTTTGAGTTTCGTCGATTTGCAGCTAGCCTAGCCTAGCCAAGATGCAAACGCTACGTTTTTTTTTTTTTTTTATTCGAAATGTATGATGGAGTTGACTTAAGCGGTCGAAGCGATCTGTATTCAGCTTACGTTAATCCTGTTTTGTCGATTTTCGTTAATCGCTAACTTAGCATTATGTACTTTGACTAGGCTACAAGGTGTAATGAAGATTTTTTCGAAAATTGACCTCTAACTGGAAGAAATAGAGGAAGCACTGAGATTAGCAGAATACTAATTCTAAAGCGAGGTTTAGACTAGCAATAAAAAATGCAGAAGTTGACTGCTGTCTAACACTAAAGGTCTCTGCCCACTACACTGTACCATACCATGACAATACTATGAACGTATCAGGCCCGGAAAGTAATTAGTATTAAAAAAAATAAGTCAGTGACGGAACGGTCTAGTGGGCATAGTCTCATACTTTTAAATACACAGAATATTTTTTGTCTTACACGATCCTATTACGGTCATAGTACGGTCATGGCATGATATGGTGTAGTGGGCAGAGACCTTAACTTTAAAACGAGAAAAATGCCAGCAAAATTATTGTGCTTCTTGCTCTAGAACTAAAGTTAAAGTAATTTTTTGTTGCTAGTTTATTTCGCGCAGCGTACGAAGTCTCGGGCGAGCTCTAGTACGGTCACGGTAAGAAAAGGTTCGTCACTTTTGGACCTTGATAGCGTTAAAATAGAGTCGAAAAGTGACGAACCTTTTTTTACCATGACTATACCTAAGTTATAATCTTGAATAGTCAAACCTCTGCAATATGGTAGGTATTATAAGTGCACATTTGAAATAAACATGTCCTTAATACTTAATATTCAGCGCAAAACGCGCGGGCGGCATAGTAATGATATTTAGAACAAGAGCTGCGTCATTTAGGCGCCGAGAAACAACATTAGATACTAATGATTATAAAGATCATTGTGTAAACGTATTTGTTAAACGATACCTAATCCATTCTACAAAGCGCCTCTAAGGGTGAGTATCCAGTGCGAGGTTGCGGCGCGGTGTACGAGGAAAAAATCCACCAATAGGAGTACTTCATTTTGCTATGGCTATACTCTCCTTTGGCTCGTTTCATAAAACCACACTCGTATTTTAAGGACCCTCTTTATGTATCAGTTACATAAAATACTAGGTATTATGTATAAGATTACAATGTCCGTCCGTCTTACGATTTATCTATAGGTATCGATGCAAATATGTCTTGTAATTGTTTATGTACAAAAAAGTTTACATACATACATGATCACATTTCACGGTCTTACCGGATATGTATAGAATAGATAGATAGCTACAATAATGACGCGATGGCACTGGTCAATCGATACCGTAATCTATATTCTTGTGCAGATCTATAAATACACGATCGATGGGTATTCTAAATGGCTGTCGTCATTGTTATTGCGTTAACGATGTGAGTGTGACGTCGACGCGTGGATTCCGTTTATAATTAGTATTGGTAGGTGATAGCGACGAGACGATATGCGTACGAGCATCTTGATTTTTTTAGGCACAGAATGCGTCAATATGTAAAACACGTCATTATTCCTAATTAGGAGTGATAGGTATTCTATATTACCTGTGGATACATTAAAGAATTTTTTTTAGTAATTAGATAAAGTAAACCGAGGACTTGCATGACAGAAGCACGTGGAGCTTGTTAGCTCCATGTGCTTCTGTTTAGTCTACCAGAGTAAATAGTAAATAGGTATTCTTTAAACGAACAATTACACAAGTTAACATGTTTGTTTGTACAATTGAAACGTTTATTATTTATTAATTTATTTATTTGGTTGACGTTGTGGTTGGCGTCTGAGTGACGACTTTTGTATTTGAAAATAGTGTTGAAAAGGTTAAAATTAAAATTATCACTAAAGCTAAAATTAAGATCGTCGTCTTTCGTCAGTAATGCTTTACTTGGACCTTAAGACTGTGGGAAAATGCTTATACGCATGGGGCCGGAGGTAGGGAGGGGGGGGGGGGGGAGGTGTTTTTGTGGGACCCACCAACCGCGAGTGGTAAGAATACCCAATAAAACCCAGCGATTCTCTCCACGCCGCTGTTGGCGAGGGCCGCTATTTTTTTTTTTTTTTTTTTTTTTTTTCATTTATTTAGAAACAAAACAGTCTTACATAACAAATCGGTACATTAGCTATATAGCATACAAAATCTTAATTATAGACCTATAGTTTCCTATATTAAACGTATAATAATAAATAAAACTTATTCTTATGACCAAAATTATGCTTTACTGTAGGTACCTAACCTACGTTTTGCAAGTAATACAAATTAAAAACATGAACTGCAACCACTATCTTAAAATTTAGAAGTATTTACATATCTAAGTATCTAAGTATCTAAGTATCTATCGTTAAGCTATATTTACCAACATATACATTATTCAATCACACCATGGTAACTAATAAAGAATAAACTTGTTTTTTAAAAACTACCAACGAACTGCCAAACAAATCCATGTCCATACACCTCTCGTTGTACAGCTTGCATGCGCGCTTCAGATACGAATGTTGTGCGTGTTTAGTTTTGCTTCTCGCAATACTGAACAACGCTTTAGCGCGGCAACTACGTTGTGTTTTACGAGGCACACGAAAACTTATATTATGTAAGAGTGCAGGGGCATCTACCTGATTATTAAGGATTTTAAACAGGAAAGTTAAATCAGTACACGACCGTCTGAGTAAAAGAGGCTGAATGTTGTGGCTTGCAGCTGAGGTGGCGTAATCTGCATAGCATCCACCCGCCCGGAATTCAAGTGCTTTAATAAACTTTTTTTGAAGTCTTTCTATTCTATCTTTATGCACTTGATAAGTCGGGTTCCAGACTACGGAGGCAAATTCTAATCGGCTTCGAACATAACTATTATATAACATCTTATAAGTTAGTGGCCTTCGAAAGGGTTTTCCAACACGAAGAATGAAACCGAGCTGTTTGTATGCTTTGTTTAAAATATGGTCGATGTGTGGGTTAAAAGTCAATTCACTGTCCATTATTACACCTAAATCTCGTATATTATATTGTCGAGTCAGAGTATTGTTACATAATCTGTAATCATATAATATTGGGTTTTTTTTCCTCGTAAATGTGATAACTGAACATTTGTCACTGTTTAGAAATAAATTGTTACGAGCACAATAGCTTTCAAAATTGAGCAAATCATTCTGCAACAGCGTGCAATCAGTGTGTGTTTTAATAACCCTAAATATTTTTGTATCGTCGGCGTAAAGAAGTGTTTTGGATTCAGTTATCGACTGAGTTATGTCGTTTATATATAAGATGAATAATAGTGGGCCCAAATGAGACCCTTGTGGGACACCTGAATTAGTTTGTTTGTACTCAGACGAAAAACCTCCGAGTACAACAGCTTGGCACCTTTTTTCTATATACGATTTGATCCATCGAAAAAGATCACCATGCATACCGAGGTTCCAGAGCTTTAATAAAAGCGTATTGTAAGAAATTTTGTCGAATGCCTTTGCGAAGTCGGTATATACTGCATCTACTTGGTATTTATTATCCATGGCATCACGAATGACCTCACTAAAACACAAAAGATTACTTTCTACACTTCTACCCTTGTAGAACCCGTGCTGATTCGGGTTGACATGGCGACGAACGGCGTGTGAAAGCTGGTCAGTGACAATTTTTTCCAATATCTTACCGAATTGACATAATTTCGAAATAGGTCTATACTTTTCTATGTCTTGACTCATGGGACCTTTAGGGATAGGAGTTATCCACGCTTTTTTCCAGATTTGTGGAACGAACCCTTCCTTAATAGATTGCAGGTAAATTTTGGTAAGAGGATAAACTAACGTGGCAGCACATTTACTAATTAATAGAGGATGTATTTTATCAGGTCCAGCGCCCTTGTTTACTTTAACTGATTTCAAGTATTTAAGAACTATTTCGTGTGTCAAATTAATTGTATGGATGTTAAAAACTGGTTTTGACGGTGGTTCCAAACTATCGACCTCCAAAGGTGGAAGACTAGAGATTTCGAAGACTGATTGAAAATGTTCACTAAACATGTTGCAGACACTCGCACCGTCTGAAACTGAAACACCCCTGTAATACATAGTCTGGGGTATACCTCTATTAGAAATAGTCGATTTGATAAAATTCCAAAAGAATTTAGGGTGTGATTTAATTTTATCTTCGGAAAATTCGATATAATTATTGTAACACTTGTACTCAACCTTTTGAGCTCTTTTTCTTAATTTTTTATAACTTTCGTAGTCCAGTGGGTTACCGTAAAGTTTCCATAGTTTGTGATACTTTCTTTTCTCTTTCAAAATTTTTCTTAATGGTCGGCTGTGCCATACCGGACTTGTGCATGAGTTCCGTGAAGGATGACAGGGTACGTGCCGGTCAATTAGTTTATATAATAAGTTATAAAATTTTGTTACACAGCTTTCCACATTTAAATTATCAAAAAATATATTCCAGTCTACATTAGCAAGATCATTATTAAAATCATCAAAGTTGGCGGAGTGAAACTTATAAACAAGGGACTATACTTACTTACCCTACTTACTTGACCCTTGCCCGAACATTGTAACGCTTGACATAATTATGTTTACATTTTTTCTAGTATAATTAGTTGTAAGTTCGTTGACATTACTGAGCGCGTGGGCATGTTTTGATCGTTAATTTGCTGACGTAGGTATAGTAGCGTATTGCATTAAAGTTTATACGAATAAAAATAAAATAAGATAGGTACGTTATCTTTGGGTACATCATTCCGAAGAGTCATAATTCCGAATTGATCAAATCCCGAATTTTCATAATACATAATGCAATTTTTTGAAATAGCTTATAAATAAACCTAACCTAACCTATGTATAGCAATAAAATTATGCATTTAATCTAAAATAACTCCAGCATAACATAGTTTTCGGAAAACTGAAAATTCGGACAATTGAATATTCGGAAAAAATATATCGGAATTTTGGGGTGTCCCCGTTATCTTTATAACCTTAATATTAAATAAACCCTAAATCACGTCTATTGAACCTACCTATTGCAAAGGTTTTTTTTAGTTAGTATAAGGGCTTGATATTAGAAAAATGGAATTATGGGTGATAGTCAAAAATAAATGGCTTTGAAGCATGAATTTGGACTATAAAGGTTCCTCAGACGAACAGTTGTACTGACAGGCAGAGAGGGGCGCAGCTTTTTGTTAGAATGAGATAGTTACGTTTCTCATTCTAACAGATAGCAGCGTCCTTTCCGGCCTGTCAATCCCACTATTGCTCTGTAGGAGCCTTCGTTAATGTTAATTTGTAGTATAAAGTATTTATTTCAAGTGTTCGATTCTCAAAAATCGACCCGCAGCATGACACTAAAAATGCCTCATGGGTGCCTCATTTTGACCTTTCAGTTTATTTTATTAGAGCAGAGACTGAACCTGAACTTTCTCATTCTAACAGATAGCTGGGCTGTCCCTCGGAATCCCTAACAACGTTTGTCCTAACACATCGTTTTTCCGACTTTTTATTTGCCCTAAATTGGTTTTCAGCTGAGTCAGGCCACTTTTAAAGTTTTCGAATTATATCTGTGGTTCGGTTTGGTTAGGGTTGTAATATAACAACACTAAAAAGTTTTAAAATTCAAGCGGAAATGGCTTTAGGATAATCGAAAATTCGGACAAACGATTCATTAGGACAATTAACGATTAGGGATTCCATAGGGGAACCGATAGCTGCGTCCTTCTCGGCCTGTCAGTCCGACTGCTAGTCTTAGTCGCCCATTAGTTAATATTTTAGCACTAGTAGATTTTATCACTTTACACCTGTATTTTAATTTAATTTCAGTAGCTTTAAATATCATCGCACTTGATGTTTAACTGTGTCAAAGAAAAATAGCAAAAAAAAATGTTCGCCTCACAAATCTATCGTCATGATTTTGTTCTCAAGTGTTATGTTTCTTCACAGATGCCTTGATTCTCGGTGTAACGCAGAATGAAGGCGAGTCACGCTCCAACCTGAACATAAGTGATGTGTGTAAGTAGAAAATAGATTCTATTAATATTATCAGTATATTTATCCAAAAAAATCAGCACTGCTGGGCAGAGATCTCTTTTGCCGACTAAGGGCGGCCACATACATACGGGATTCCGTTTCGGAATTTCGATTCGGAATTCCGAATGCAGCTAATCCATACAAAATCTATGACCGTACCACACACGTCCGTTCGATTTATATGGCCACACTTAACTGCCTTCGGAATTACGAATCGAAATTCTGAATTGGAATTCCGTAAGTGGCCGCCCTAAAGCAAAAAGGTTGTATGCACAAGAAGTGTCCCTCGGAATCCGTTCAGGGACCCAATTCTCGTGAGTTCGAGATGATTTTTCATGCGAGATATGTCAAAAAAAATGTACGCAGTTGACAGTGCATATCGCATGAAAAATCATCCTGAAGTCACGAGAATAAGGGTCCAGAGGTTCTTCATGCGTGAGTGAGATGGGAATACGTTATTGAATGAAGATGCATTAAGTTTAGGTTATTAAGCACTACCTATTCCGACCTCTATAACGTTTGTCTCCCATCTCATACTTTGTCTGTTTGTCATAAACTGGTTTTCAGCTGAGTCAGATAACTTTTTAAGTTTTCCTAAAATTCCTGCCGTTGCCGATTAGGTTAGGTTATAACATAACAACAAAAAAAAAAACAGGAGAAGAAGGCGTTGGACAAATGATGCATTAGGACAAATCACATCATTTAGTTACAAGTATTCTTTGTCTCTTTCTGTCAAATCTAAATGGCACGATGACAGATAAGGACTAATCAGATTTACCCGACTGCGTCCGAATGAGCGTTATGTTTTTCGAGTGTTTGTATGCGTATGTATGTCTATTTCTTTAGCATGCTCTGCAGCCTAAACGGCTTGATGTATTTCAACATACCTATGAGGTGTCGAGTCACGTTTTTTTTTATACGTGTACCTATATAGACAACATAAAATGCAGTCGGGTTTTTGAAGCCTGCTCTTTTTTTTAAGCACACGTGAGCTATTGCGCGTTTATGAATCAAAGGGTTAGGATTCCAATATAATTACTTTATTTCGAATGGTTTTGATTCATATTTGTTAGTAAACCACAAAAACATAATATAAATATAATCCATTCGCTAATATAGTCAAGAGCAATGAAAACGGGTCACGGGGTGAGTGTACAGAACATACGTTATAATTTAAACTTACATTAATGGGTAAATATTTATTTGTGGTAAGGGGCGTGCAAACCACAACAGCGGTTTATGAATGGACAGTCAAACCTGTCTCCTGTCAACGATCATTGCGAACTATTGCAGTCTTAAGATTGTTTATGTGCGAGTCCGAGGGCCGTATTATTAATATTAAACTCATCTTGACCAAGATGGCCGTCACAAGATTCGTCAAAGCATGCCAAACCATATATAACTGTCATTTTGACGCAACTTCAGACGAGCATTAGGGGCCCCATATACGGTACGATCCGTCGTTACGATCCGTCGGTTCAGACTGAAACTGAGCGATGGATTGTACGTGTGTGGCAATATCGCATCTTAATTTCAATAGAAATATGAATCGTCACGATATCGTTTCAGATCGATCGTAACGACGGATCGTTCCGTATATGGCGGCCTTTAGGGCCTCCATAGACGGCCGGCCTGAAGCAGTCAGAACCGACAGCTCCGTGGTCGGCGGTCGCTATTGGACAATCTGCAGTTTCAATACGAACCTAGAGCATTAAGGGTCTCCCAGACCTATCGACGTGGAATCGGCTTGAGGCGGTAAGAAAAAGTTATGTCCATGTAATAAGAGCGAAAACGACGTCGCTCCGTTCGCAACGCCGAATTGACCCGAGCCGAGCGACGCTTTTTCACTCTTACTGCCGGACATAAAACTTTTTCTTACCGGCTCAAGCCGATTCCGCGTCGATATGTCTGGGGAGACCCTAATGGTCCGTCAATTCTTAATGACAAAAGAAGTGCACACGCAAAAATATATCTTATTACAATGACTCAAAACTCTAAAAAATAAAGAATGTACAAAGGCGAACTTATCCTTTTAAGGAATCTCTTCCATCTAACCCTTGAGAGCTTAAGAAAAGTGAAAGGTTGTGCATCGTCTAGTCAGGTTTTCTAAAAGAAGACCGGTATGACTCTATCCAAGGTTTCTATTCTACGCGGTAAAACCATATTGCTTCTGACATGTTATCGTAATGTCAACGTTACGATAGCTGTTATTGACGGCCGAGTCAATAAAAACAATACGATATCATTTTGCTCTTACATTTATTTCTCCATACAGGGAAATTGCCCCGTACTGTACGCGTTCTGTTGACGTAAGCATTACGCATAGATCTGGCTTATGTATAAGGAAAATAATAAAGTTGACATTGTTAAAGTTTACGTGTATCTGTCCAATACGCATCAATAGCGTTTTTTCCCCATTCAACATGTACGGGAAACCCGCGTTTTGACTCGCGCGTGGTCGTTCTATAGTAATTATAGTTTCAGTGTAGTAAATCTCTTCAAGTGACGTGTGTAATTATCTGTCAAACGGCCATTTTGTATTTCGTCTCGCTTGTACTTGCGGTGGACTTACGAGCATGAAAGGGATAAACCAAACCGTTTGACAGTTGAGCGAAGTACTAGATAGATGTCGCTTTAGTCACGTTCTTGTTAGAATTGTTCAGTATGCTTCTACATCTTGAGTAAATAGGCAATTTATTAATTGCTCTCATAAAGTAGCTCATGCTGATTCATCTTTAATAAAATAATAACCAGTTCTATTGTTTTACATCTTTCAAGTTTTGGTGTTTCGTTAATTATCGTTTCATTTATATATACTAATTAGTTTTGTGTGAAATGGTTTATTACTACTGTGAAGAGCATATGCGTAAGTGTATTTTAATTATATCGTTCTCTGTTCAACTGTAACTTAACAATACACACCTTATTAACCAAGATTCCAAAAATCTGGATTAGGTTATCTGACTTCCAAGTAACTCTAAATTAACTCAATCCATACTTATCTTTTGTTGTGTTTGCATGCCGTTACAAGTGTAGGCCAACATGTGGGCAGGGTGGGCACAAACCGCAAGCCCAATAAGTGAACTATTTGCCATAATCCTTGCAAAAAAGGCAATCGACAGATTAATTAATGAAGTAATGAATATTTCCCGCCATATAGAGTCGTCATTCCGCAAAACAGGAAAATAAGTTCAACAAATTGTGTCACAATGGGGCAACATTGTATATTGACGGCGTTATATTAAATCCAGAGTGTAGTAAAATATTGAGCATAGCGAGGGGTTTGAGCGATACAGTTAAAAAAAGATTTTTCCTTGAGCATTATTTGAAAAAGTAAAGAAATGAACTTAATGAGCCAAAACCTGTAGCAATACAAAATAAGAGAATACAAATTGAAAAGATAAAACACCCTGATTTAAGGATACTGTTACGCATAAATGGGTGAATCAACTTTTAAGGTACTCCCCATTTTTCGCCAAGTTTCACAAATTATATGTTTTTAGAAAAGCTATATATTTGCTAACGACGTGGCTTGCACGTTAATAAATCAGACAAATAGGCTAACATTTGAAATTATTTCATTTAAAATAGTACAGTTTTAAACATTAATACAGTTGGAAACGCAGGGGACGATGTTGTCCCCAGGGTTTGTATGAAAAATGTGCATTTCCTCCCGCGTTACCAGGTTTTTTCGAAGATTAAAAAATATTTGAGATGTTTAACATTCATACATTATTATTAACCATAAATCACCAGGAAAGTTTTAATACCGCAAAAGAAAAGGAGTACCTTAAAAGTTGATCAAAATGTATCATCCCACAATTATTTAGCATTAAAATGTCAACCCACGACTATAGTGTACTCGTATTGAGGGTTGAGGGTTGACACTTTATTGCTAAATAGTTGTGGATTGACACATTTCTTTGAGAGCTGATACCTATCTCTTAAACGACCCAACTGATTTTCATGAAACCTAGCTAAGAACTATCCCAATTAAACTAACTATCCTTTAAAAAGTCCAAATCGGTCGATCCGTTTGGGGGCTATAATGACGCAGACACACGTTATACTTATAACACCCCTCTTCATTTGCAAGGAGTTAAAAATGAATTAGATTGATAGCAGCTCTCCTTTTTTTAATCATGACAAAAATCGATTGAGTTTGCACAAACCCTTATCATTAAAAATACTGTTCTTATGTTGTAATATGTATTTTTACAAATACTATTCTGGCGTTGTTGTTTTAAATTGAACAATACTTAATGTATATTAAAAAAAGAATATTGACAAAAAAAATCGTAATAAATAGTTTAAAAAATAACCTACCTACTGCTGCTGTGATTCGTATTTTGATTGCGATAAGGCTTATGGTCTTTTTTTTAAATTAATTGTTTATTTGTCCTAGTTAATACCTAAAGACCTTTAAATAAGACTACCCTGTGTATGCAAAATTTCGTCATCTTAACCTCATCGGCACTAAAAGTTCAACCCCTTCTCATCCGCTCATGATATTTTATTCATCTTGTTCTTTTTCTTCTTGTCACACAGTAGATGCCATCTCGCTCGCGGACCCGACGTTTGGCGTAGAACCCGACATGTACCGGCCGGCGGCCGCGCCGGCGACCGGTGCTGTGGACCGGCCGTACGTCCGGATCGTCGAGCAGCCGGCTGCGAAGTCGCTCAGGTGAGAACATCAACTTGCTAAGGGCTCTTAAGGCAGGTTTAGACGGGGTCAGTTACTGTCTGAACCTGCCTTTATGGAAACGCGGCGTTTTTTAATGTGTTTTTACTGGATCCGGCAGCAAGTTTGAGTAGGTGTTTGTTTTTTGTTAATATTTCTAATGAATCTTGACAATCAAAACTTAAATTTGTGCTTATCAATAATTCATTTTTAATTAAATTTATTTGTGCTCTGTTCCGTTCTTTCCGCCATTTGGCATTCATAACAGAAAAAACTCGTTCTGTAAATGCAGAAGTGGCGGGAATCGACAAAAGATAATAAATAATTTTCGTCATTTGGTAACAGATTATCTTTTTCATGAAAAATATGTTGCCAATTTAGACTTGTGTGTAGTGTCTGAAAGTCAACGCTTTCTGTTAACTTAGTACAAAGTTCGTTTATTATTCTTACTTCTGAATACAGCTCATCAATAGGTATTGATTGAAATTTTTCAGAAAAATCAAATTTTTCAATTTGTTCCACGCATGAATCAAAGTAAATACTATTGAAATTAAATAATTGAAGGTTTTTAAGCCAGTTTTAGGCACTAAAATCAAAAGACTTATCTAAACAGACCTGATTTTTTCCATGAAATGAATAAAATTATTTTTTATTTCATCAGAGACAACAGGATCTAATTTATTTAATCTTTTTCTGGTTTCATTTCCAAAGAAAGCATCCTTATTCCTGGACTCTAGTTTTTTTTTCAAGTTGTCCATTAAATCATAAATGTCTATGATGGTGATAAAGTGGTGATAAGTATTGTTCCCTTCTAGAGATTTTATAGTTTGATTGAAAATATAAAGAATATGGCTAACCATATTGTTAGATATGGGCAGGGACGAGTGAAACGACCGGCTGTTATGCACACACTGGTTTAATAAAGAGATCAAGCGACGGGGATGAGCGCGCTAACGCACACATATGTAACACATATGAAGATAAGCCTTGTTCTTAAACTTGTTCTACTCCTTGGATTTCTGTCTTATTCTGCAGGTTTTGAATATGCCATGCGATGGGCAGTTATCTTCTCCTAAGTTCGCGGGGTGCTCGAATGAATTCTACGTTCCAAATCGTTCTTTTGGCTGAGCGTTTACGCAGTTTATTTTAGATATTCAACGTACAAAACATTTTGGATCAAGTGCATTTCGGAACGCGTGCGGCAGGTACGTTCATAAATTGGGAGAAGTGTATCACTGATATGAAATTATTTTAAAATTGGTCAAAACATAGTAGATTTGGCTACTATATATTTTTCCAACAGTATATAGTATTTTCACCCAATTTATAGTAGAATACTATATAATATAGTAAGGTTGGCAACCCTACGCGATATAGACGCAGCCATATTAGGGCCGCAGTTATATGTAGAGAAATAAGCAAAATTTTGCTGTCTTTTTGTAACTTAAAAGTTAAAGGGTGACAGCAGTCAACTTCTGCAATTCTTATTGCTCGTCTAAACCTTTGTTGACTGGTAGAGAATGGTAGAGAAAGTTTAAATAAATAAACCTCGCTTAAGCGTCCTAGTAGACGCAACACGCGACGCTCAACGTTGGTAATTCTGTAGCTCTGCCTACCTCGCTCTGGGAATGAAGGCATGAGTTTATGTGTGGATTAGAGATAGCTTGAACCCTGGGGAAAGACATGGGGAACTTTTCATCCCGGGAAAGTAGATTGCTCCCGAGGAAATGGCGATGAAAGAATTCTATGCGAACGAAGTGGCAACAGCTACTTCAATTCACTTTGTTTTAATATCTATTTACTTTCTGTCACGTAGCGACATGGCATAACACTGTAATGGTCAAACTAGGTCAATAATAATACTTATTAGTTTATTACTCATGCCGTGTAAGTAGTCATAAATTCGTAAACTACGAGTAATAGAAAAGCCTAGTGACATTCCAACTTGAAAAATGTAGGCTTTAAAGTCACGACGAGGTTATAAAATTATATTTACGTAATAATAAGGTTTTTTTTTAAACTTACATAGATTTCTGCGACCCACATTCACATTCTCAGAAACATGATTTCTTCAGAAGATTCTACTGTGCATGTCATAATTTCTGGGTGCTTACCACAAAACACTAGATTCCAAACTTCGGGTGCCGAATCCTTTTCACTCGTCTTTCGAGACTAAATCGAGAGAAAGGGATGGAGCTAAAGTTACTTCGATCGATTTTCTGAGTATATATGGCCTTTGATTCGATCTCCCACAAAAACTCTGAACTTAGCTCTAAACATATATGCCGATCAACGGTAGTCGAATATGCTCCTACGCATCTCGTATTTGGCTAGAAAACTGGGGAATTACGTGCGTTAACCGCTGTTCGCAGATATCTGTGAATAGAGAGAGCGTTGCTACCGACCGGCGATAGATCTGTGTGCATTCTTCATTAAAATGGATAAGTTAGGTGGTTAGGTGACCTAGTCTTTGATGGAATTTCCGGTTTTCTTGACAGGTAGGTATTTTATTTTTAATGGACAGTCCAAAGAGGGTCATAATTTTTGAGTAAATTTAATGTGTGAGTGTAATGTATCCATTTTTTTTTAAACTTCACGTCTTTACCCCTCATTCAAGTTTTAATTCCTCATTTCTGATCTGCTGAAGATCATTGTAAACACCATATAACATTATCATTATTCATTCAACCCCTTACTAATAAACGATGAGTAACGGTGGTATAGCTATACAATGTTTTGTCTTTATCTGTCATTGTGACACTTGGATTTGACAGATAAGGACAAAACATTGTATAGCTATACCACCGTTACTCAACGTTTATTAGTAAGGGGGTTAAAATGCAGGGCACAACGTAAAAAAGCTTGTAGTATTTTTTATGGATGTTATTTTCCAAAAGTTTGACTTATCAAAACAAAAAATATTCAAAATCAATCTTCAAAAACAACATTTTTTATGTATTTCCTAACCTTGGCCTCACTAGGCCTTGTGTGGGTTCTCGAAAGACATTAATACATTTTAAAGCGTTATATATTCCTCTCGCATCCATAACGTCCCAAAAGCCGGCCAGCAGATCTCTTGCATTTTCTCGCTTGTTTCTCATTGTGTCTCTATCGTCCACAACGTCGTCTAAACGATTTTAGTCGCGAACAACTTGTGCTAGCTCTCCATCTCCAGACGTGACGTCTTGAGGTTGTGACGTCACCGGACTATTTATGCCCACGATTACGCGTAGCTGAAATATCTGAGACGCTTTCAAATGTGATTGTGTCAACGTCTGTAATATCTACGTAAGATTATCATTACGTCCGTATCTTGAAACGTTTGTACCTATTTTATAGACCAACGCAGTGCGTAACATAAGAATAGCTTTACAAATAGCTGTAGTATTAAAAAGGTAATTTAACAGTCTTGTTTTGACTGAATATGTACGAACAGTTTGTGTAATATCTTGTTTTGCAAATAAAGCACTTATTAAAGCCACGAAAGGGTAAGTATGAAAGATACATGATCAGAAATATATGCGCAGATACCAACACATACATACAAGAGGGCTTAATGTCTAACGCACTCGCAATCACGATCATTTTCATTTTGAAAATCGAAGGCTTGTCTGCATACAAAATGAAAACAATTGCTCCGCTTTGAAGCCGTTGCGATTGCGAGTGCGTTAGACAATAAGCCCTCAGGTCAAACGCAGAGTATATAATCTCCCATTTGTTAGCCAGACAGAGGAGACAATCAAAGATGCATCGAATATTATTTTATGCAAAAATAACCAAATAATTGATCGAGGTAATGCGACTACAAATACAGATATTTAATAGCAATCTAGATAAAATCTAATTAGAATATTGGTGATCGGTGTACAATTTGATCACAGTAAACAACTGAGATCTATTCAAATCGGTAAATCGCTACATGCTATAACCGCTTTTCAGGTAAACGTCAAACAAATCAAATAATATGGCAAAGGCAAATACATACGAGTATATTAATATAACGACTACGGATTATATCTCGTTGAAATTAACTTTAAATTCGAGAAAAAAATAAATTTGCATAAAAGTAACTATAATTATTTTTTTGTGTGCATGTGGGTAGGTCCAGAATCGGTCATCTTTCACATTTTGAAAGGTGCAATATTTCAGATGAACATAAGCTATAGTTATTATTATGTGTAATAATATTTTAATTGTTTACTTTCAGAATAATTGTTAGTTTTTCTCTATGAATTTTTCACTATTATTTAGTTGTTTCTAAGTTATATAAACACATGTAACATATGCTATAGAAGAGCCAGGTCTCCTGGCACAGGTATATCTTTACTTAAAAGGAGACTTCAGCCACGGATGTGACATTATGTAAGCAGAAACAAATAAAGATATTTTCTATTTCTATTTCCATGTATAATATAATTGTCCAGTTCAGGCAAAGTCGGGACGGGCTAGATGTTAAACAATCGCAGAAACTTCAAAATGATTATTTACAAAATTATAGACAGGAAATAAAAACTACACAATAATACAATATAACTAACGCGTGTTCCAACACCATTCGGCCAACAGGAAAACATAGGAAGTATCGAAAGACGGCCGATGGAAAAAAGCAATAATGCTATGTAATTGCTGTTGTATACGTGCTCTGTCGTTGGCCCGTAATTGCTCAGGCTATCTCGCTCCATCGAATTGTTTGTTTGATACTATGTTAACAATAAGTCGAGACTTGCTGTGGTGTGCCGTGTGACATGGGAACGTTATAGGTTGTAGCCACAGAACAGAAAAAACAGTGGAAGTGCCAAGTGAGCGTGTAACGACTGGCATGGTTATGTGGAGTTCCGCGCAACCTTCCATACTTTTGCCGCGATCGCTTATTTCGATATTTCGATATTTCTAAAATAGTAAATAAATCCAGAAGCATGCCTTATTGTGCTATTTTGGAATGTAAAAACGATAGCCGCACCAAAAATTTTGAGTATTGGCGACAACAGGTCTGATACTAACACCCGTATCCACAAACGTCACTATGAGGTCTCACAATGCTCACGAACGCACAGGGTAGTTCAAATCGTCTCATAAACAAAAGGTCGGTCAAAAAGGACCAATCATAAAGCTGTATTGAACGCAGTGCGTTTACTCAGTCAAGGATCCCTTAAGTATTGTTTGTGAATACGGGTGTAAGCGAAGCTCATGTCACTTCCACTGATTTTTCTATTCCGTGGTTGTAGCGGGCAGGGTTTTCGCAACTCGACGATTTAGTAATGCGCCTATGTTGCGTACGGGGTTGATAGCCAAATTCACTAGGAACCCTAACAGACCCTTGATGTTTCCAATGACTTCTGTGGCCCGTTTCACGAAGCAACAAGTTACAAATTACAAGCGGAAGTCTCTTTCTAACTCCTTTTGCTAGAAAGTGAGTTCCGCTTGTAATTTGTAACTTGTTGCTTCGTGAAACGGGCCACTGGTAGCGATCTTGGTAGTCCGAGCTATCGTGCCCGGTATGTTGCCACTTAGTCTTTAGGACATTCCATGATGACTTGGTAATTTGGTTTTTGGTCATAGTATATAGTATGTAATAATATTAAAATTGCTTCCGTGATGACTTTTATTTCAGTAAAGAACAACGGTTAGGCTCGATGCTAAAATGGATCAGTAACTTAACCTTTTGAACGCCTTACGTCAAATACAAAATTTGTCACTCACGCAGCAAACATGTTTGCTATGCTATGCAAATTACAACTTAATCCATAAGAAACAAAGTCATTTTTAATCTTAAACTTGTGTCCGACGCTGTGGCCGACGGTGGCGTCTCAGTGTCACGCCTTTCAGTGGTCGGTCAGAGCCGACTGTGGCTTTCAAAAGGTTAAGGTTTTTACTTATAGAAGAAACAACAGTGCCTTAAGGATATTCAAATTATCATAAGAAAGCGGTAAATGCAGAATCACATAACTTGTCGCACTACTCTCTGACCGGTCTCACTACTTCTACCTACTTACTCGTAATGTAAATATCATCTGTCTGTGAGATTCATAGTCCATTGAACCATAAAAATCACAATACTACTCCAGCACCAATAATAAACCCATCAGTGTACTCTGTAAATTTATAGCGAACATAACCACTGTTGCCTACATAACTGCGGTTAAATCTTGAACGCAGTTAAACGTAACGATCATAACAATGAGACAAACAACCCGCCCGACTGGTCGCAGAACTGGTTCACAGTAATGTACTTGAACTTGATCTTGATTAGATAATTGATCAATTTTGAGAGGTCAACTTCTTTTTATCGCGTTTCGGTGCCGGGACCAGGATCAGTTTTAATTCGCATTTCCTGTTTATGATGTTGCTTTTCATTGTTAGTTAATTTGTGCGTACCTACCTATTGAAATATATATATAAATACCATTTATTTTGAGAATCTCATATTATTTTATATTAAATTATTATCTATTGTTAGCAATTACATTTCAGACGTTAATTATCTTGACCTACGGTGCACAATCTCTAAGTGCACACAGACCACGGAAGCTATAGGTAGTCGTAACTCTCTACAATTGGTTGCAATGGTGGGGTTGAAGCTGGTCCGCAGAAACTCGGCACTTTTCTTTCCAGGTCTTTTCAGTGGGGGGTTACTTTGACATTCATAGTTGCCTAACAAGGGTAATTCTATTTAATGGGTGTTGCCACCTTCGTCGCTACCGAGATCTTACCGCTAAACCTGCCGTCAAGCAACAATATTGACTGTTGTATTCCGGTGTGCTTGAATTAACTCGTGTACACTTTTGGGTTTGTTTCTTGCATTATAATAATCATTAATTTTGTCCACAGATTCCGATATCAGTGCGAAGGCCGGTCAGCCGGTTCGATTCCCGGCGCCAACAGCACGCCCGAGCGCAAGACGTACCCAACTATTGAGGTGTGCGGGTACAAGGGGCGGTTCGTGGTGCTGGTGTCATGCGTTACCAAGGACAAACCTTACAGGTAAGGACTTTCTATGTCACTTCTTCGTCGTACTTTGAAAATATGGAATGAACGTCCCTCCACGATGTTTCCTCAACACTATGACATGCCATGTTCTCCTTTAAACGCGGTTTAAAAAGAGTTTTTACTGGAAGGCAATGACTTCGCTATGCCCCTGGCATTGCTGATGTTTATGGGCGACGGTGACTGCTTACCATCAGGTGGTCCATATACTCGTTTGCCTTTTACGGTTATATAAAAAAAGCAAAGCGGAAATTTAACTTCACGAGTTTGTTTGTCAGTTTGATCATTTTAAATCTTACAAGTTAATTTTTATTAGTTCAGTTTATTAGTCCTGTAATTTGGAATAGATACATGATCACATCATAAGAAACATAAAAAAAAACATGCAATTGCCTACGCATATCACTTATCGAATTTGACTACCAATCAAAAAGTACTTGACCAATTTTATTGCTAGTTCCATATTACTTTTCATCATTGTCTAGTGCTTCGGGTTTGTACTTCTCTCTCACTCGCTCTTAACAAGAGCGTATGAGAGCAAGTGAGAGACAAGTTCAAACTCGAAGCACCTTCTAAAAGCTATCGCACTGTATGTATAAAACCTCTGGTAAAAACGGACCTTTTATATTATAGCGATTTAAAAACTAACTGCTGCTGACGCGTCCATGAAAAATTGTACAACTGTAAACCCCGATTTACATTGGCCAAGGACAGCGGACTGTGGACAGTGAAGGTGAACAGTACAGCAGTCTAAACCGATCGGACAGTAGCGAGTCAAGTTACCTTACCAGTGGATCCAAATAGAATCGCTTTCTATTTTTTCACTCCACTGTCCTTGACCAATGTAAATCGGGCTTTCGAACCAAGCTTAATCCTAGTTTTGTTTCCCCAGGCCGCACCCCCACAACCTAGTGGGCCGCGAGCCGATGTGCAACCGCGGCGTGTGCACCGTGGAAATGAACGGCGACTCCTCCATAGTGCAGTTCAGCAACTTGGGCATCCAGTGCGTCAAGCGGAAAGACATCGCCGAAGCCCTCAAGGACCGGGAGAACATGAAAGTTGACCCTTTCAAGAGTGAGTACTCTCAAAATGGGTGTGTGGTAATGCTGCCAATCCCAAATTTAATAATCAAAGCTGATTTAATTTTCTATCGTTAGTAATAAGGTGGATACTGCCACTGGAATTTTAATTGAGTTACTACCTATTGGCTTCGGAGGGCAGAATGATTTGCATAAAAACTAATGTATAGTATTACACAGTTTCGGACAGTTTCCTAATAGCTATCGGATATTATTTTTCTATGAAACACGATTGACAAATATACTGTCAGTTGCGAGTGCAAGTGTGATAGCAATAGCTAGCCAAACGCTGTTTAAAGCTGGGAGTACTGTACTCATTTTCATTTTGCATAACACAAATTGCATAATTTCGATATTTATTCTTTAACTATTCATTTCATTTCATTTATTTAATCCATTTACAAATTACTTTGTGTCTGAATGTGGAACTTAACTTAAGTACTTAATTAATCAAAATAATTAAATAATACATTTAACAAAAGGAGAAAAAAAACAATGTTCATAAATTAAAAAGTACACATGTCTAACGTACGTAACTTTGATTACTATTATTTATATCTGTTAGAACTTTGATTACTATATGAACGTTATTTTGAGTTTATTTTGATATCGTTTTATCGTAAAAACGGTAAAACATAAAACATAAAAACCGATCAAGTGTGAGTCCTAAGCCCTCGGTGTGAAACTCGCACTTGACCGTTTTTTTCTCAACAAACTGTTTTGTAACTTCCAGAACCAAAATAAAACTATAATTACTCCCAATTCATAAACAAAGTCTAAAACCGATTGATTACTTCTAGAAGGCAACTACCGACATGAAACAGCACAAACGCGTATAAATGCTTTACGAGCGTAAAATTTTGGGGTAATTACTCGTATATCGCAAACCCTAAAGAAAAACAATAATTTATGAGAACCGGCCAAGTGTGAGTCGGGCAGTACGGAACCCTTGTTGCGTGATCCCATTTGCAATTGACTGTTTTCTTTTCTTGGACAAAATTTTAACTCTAATTACTGCTAATTTATTTAAAAAAACTGAGTGTCTGTGTTTGTCCTAAAGTCGCAATAATTATTTTGTCCTAAAAAAAATTTCTCATACCATACATTTGCCATAATTAAATTACTGATCATATCAACTGACATTAATTTGGCCTTAACGTCTGCAGCTGTAATTCTACATTACCTAAGTGTCTAAATACCTAATCTGATTAATACTTATCATGAAAGACATAATCGTCGACTTTCTAAAAGGTACTAGTGCCTCAAAACCCCTCAGTAGGTTAATCTAGGTTAGGATATGTTATGTTAACTTATATTATGACTAACATGACATTATTATGTAAACTATTAGGACTGCCAAATGTTATATTTTTTGTATATTAGTACATACAATATTAGTGTATGCCAGTATCAGGAAAAACAATGTTAGCATAGCAGAATGACATTAGCGCTTATGTGCGTTAGGACAAATAATCATAGGACATAATACTTTGAAGATTCTATTATAGACCCACAAAACGAGCTATAACTTTAACCGATTGATTACCTTTAGAAAGCTATTTTGCCGACATGAAACTGAACAAACATCTATAACTGCTTTACGGCTGTTTTATCGCCCCACTTGGCACCAGCTGGCGCTAAAATTGCAATAGAAGCGAGCTTTTGGCTAAATATCAACCAAACTGGTTGACACAGTGGCTGCATTCTTTATTAATACACTTTAAAGTGCAGTTCCGATGGTAACGATCGCGATCGCGTTGCATGACTGTTTAAGCCGCGTTTCCACTTTGTCGTGACGATAGTCGTGCAGTTTAAAGTGTCGCTTGTATATTTAAATGAAATTGTTCACATAAAGCACAACACGATTAAATTGTCGTTCGCGACTTTTTTTGCTGTCGACGACAGACTGTCAAGACATTAGGAAGAACTAGAACGGCTAAAACTTCACGATAAAAACGTGACGACAGATAGTACAGATCATCAAGCCAGAACAGCTAGACACGACAGTCAGTGGATCAACGATAAACGACACAGTCACGACAGACAGTCGAGATATAGGAACAACTAGAAACGACAGTCGTCCAAAGGTGAATTAAAACGTTTTACCAATACAGTATAGATCGCTGTCGCTAACATCGAAATCATGCGTTCATTGCCTTTAGATTCACTCAACGTAGACTTCTTTGGGTCGTGGCCGAGGCGATACTATAAATAAAGCACTATGAACATGTTTCCAACGGAAGACCAGAGCTGACATAAACGCCAGCATCTCGCTGAGTTGGGACCATTTCCTGACTAAATACATTCTTGTGCGTATTTCTCTGTCCTTTATCATTTTCATAGTTATAGTCATGTTGTTATTTGTCAGGAATGAATGTTTTCTTTCTTTCTTTTTCTTCCGTGGCTAGCAGCTCCCTCAGACGTCGGCCTCTAACCACGGAACACTATATTATTGACATTTCCTAAAGAATGCTGGATAAGTTCACGGCCAGCAACTGATATAAACTTTTTGTGTTAGCTGCAGTTTAGTTTAGTTTAGTACTGTAGAACACTTTTGGAGAGGGCAAACGAGCACACACGCCACAGGATGTTGAGGGGTGAGACCCATACATCATCATCATTTCAGCCGGAAGACGTCCACTTCAGGACATTGGCCTTCCCCCAAGGTTTGCCCCAAGGACCGGTCCTGCACCGCTTGCATCTATCGGCTTCTGGCAACCTTATCCACATACATAGATTTAAGCTGCGTCCACATTACCCTCGAACATTGGCTAATGTGGACGTAGCTTTAGGGTAACATTTGTTTCGGCGAAATAGGTATGTGCCAAATGTATCGTTTCCAAACCGTTTCATTTGCCAACCCGCATTGATTTCTGTAACCGTAAATATTTCAGGGTTTTATAAAAACTAACCTAACCTAACCTAACCTATAGGGTTCTACACGATGGTACTGAAATAAATCCTGAAATATTTAGTTACAGGAAAAAAATTGGGTTGGTTAATGAAACGGTTGGGAAGCAATACATTTGGCATACATATTTTGGCCAAACGGCAGGCTAGCATAGATTTAATTAATATACTGGGTACTATTTAGAACTTATTAAACTCAATAGGTATCGTATCGACTCAAATTTAAAAGAAAATAATAAGCTTGGCACCGAACATCTGCTCCCGGCGACGTCACTGACCAAGAATAGCGCGACGGAAATACATCTTTTGTACCACCGGCCCGCTAGAATGCCATTACGGGCCTTATTAAGACCGGCGGAACATATACAATTGACCTGATTTGAAATTTACGGAACGTAGACGGTCGTAAAATCACTTATTACCTGATTGCTTGGAGGTTGATGTTTTTCGGGCGAATATGTGGGAATTTGCCGTTAGGGAGTAATTTTGGTGTGTTTTATTTTCAAATTTTCATCTAACAAAATGCAAACTTTGTAAACTTGACCACCCCTGCAGCATCAGGACTGAGAAAGTTTTTATAGCATCGTAAGGCTCACCATACTAAAATCAGGGAGTTTTTTGCCTAACTCTAAATATACTATCTCGGCAATAAAGTTCAATGACGTTTGATCGATAATTCCAATTTTAGTTTTTTGCAGATAGGAAAATTAACTTTATTTCCATTGCAATGCAACACAGTTCAAATTGATATTGCCTTGATTACGTACATCCTATTGCACACTAGGATAGAGTATATGACACTCCTTGGGTAAATACCAATCCAAGATACCCCGTATTTTAAAATTAGTGTCCGACCGAAACACGATTTTTAGCCGAAACCGAAACCGAAACCGAATATTCGGTTTTTTTCTGATGTCGGCCGAAACCGAAACCGAAACCGAAATTTTTGAAGACTTATGAAATTATTCAAACGTACTGTACAAATCGTAAGGAAAAGGTTATTGCAAGGATTTCTTACATGAGAACAGCTACTGTTTTAGTTAAACAAAATAAAAAACGTTTATTTTTAATGAAAATAGATATAATTAGAGGTAAACTATGAAATTTTAAACCAAATAAAATCAAATTTTTAAAGTTTTAAACAAAGTTACCTAATTAATATAATACCTGGATAAAGTAAATCACATTATTCAAAACAAACAACCTATTCTTATCACGTCTAAACTAAATTCACAATCCTAATATCAAACGTATCGTTCATTAATCACAGCATAAAATGCAGTAACAGATTCTAAAAAATAAATAATAATTTAATAAATAAACAACACTCACCATATTTTCTCGCGCGCCACGTGGTTCACAAACAAACGTCACAAACGGGATGAATATGAATACTGTCGGTGGTCCCGGCTGGGACGGCCTATACCTACCCGGCCGAGCGCGCCCGAATTAAGCCGAGCGCTCCCAAAGCGAGAGCCGCGAGAGGCCGCGAAGCAATTTCGGCCCGGCCGAAGGTTTCGGCCGGATTCTGGCCGAAACCGAAACTGCGGCCGAAATCACTTTTTTGGCCAAAATTGGCCGAAACCGAAACCGAAACTTCGGTCGGACACTATTTAAAATCCGTTGAAGGATCAAGGCTTAAGGTCACCAAAAAACATGGATACATTAAGTACCTATTACTTAATCAACTTATTTACTTATACCTCTTTTTAGCTGGTCCGTCGCAGCAGTTTCCATTTCGTGGTAGTTATGAGTCTAACTAACTTAGCCTTCGAAATAAACGGTTTTGTTATCCTGGAAGCAAAACAAAATTAATACAAGTAACTTTTCAGGAAATAAATATAGTTTTAAAACTAAGTGATGGGTTATGTACATACCTAAAGTCGCCTTCAATACAAATTTGTGAACGATGTAAACAAATTAGTACTGTTTGACACATAACATAACCTCATATATTCACCAAGCGTGTTTTTATTAAAAATAACGTATAATGAATACTTATTTAATCTTAAACTTAATATGAAAATAATGATCTAATGTATAAATCATTGCAAAGTCCTTACTTGATCTTTAAAAGTACGTGATTATCGAGTAATCATGGTGAATTGGTCCGTGGTAAAAGGACCTTTCACACAAGAAACTGATAAATCGCGAAATTACCTCATAGGTCAATTATAAATGTATCTACGTAATGCGAACTGTAAACAATGATGCGATTGTGAGATAATTCTCTATATTGATGCCAAATTGGCTTGTACATGCGTTTCCGACCGACGTCGAAGAAAGAAAGGGTTTATAAGTTTAGTTTAGAAAGGCAAATAATTGTGTTTAAGTCCTAAATATTGTTTATTTAAACTATGCACGTGGTTTGTCTTTGAAATTTTCTGTATAAAATCAATACCTAATCGTTCGGATTCAATAAAAATCCAAAAAAATGATAGTAAAAAGTCACTACAAACCTAGACCTACGCAGACAGACAGACAGATGGACTGGCGTAAATGTCAGGGGTTTCTATTTTGACTTCTAAAGCCTGAAAATTTACAAATAATTAGCGCCAGAAATATAAAATTGACATCTATAATAAATAAATAATAATAAATATCACAAGACAATGTCACACCAATTGACCTAGCCTCAAACTAAGCTCTAGGCTTGTACTATGAGTACTAGACAACGATATAAATACGTATATAGACAAATATATACTTAAATACATAGAAAACATCCATGACTCAGGAACAAATATTCTCGCTCATCACGCAAATATCTGCCCTTACCGGGATTTGAACCCAGGACCGCTAGCTTCGTAGGCAGGGTCACTACCAACTAGGCCAGCGCGTCGTCATAAAAACCGAATCTTATCAAACCTACTTTACATTTTAAGTGTGGCCTTTAATATTATAATTAGTTGCTTACATAATTACACAATTCACGTAAAACAACCTCTTTCCAGCCGGCTTCGGCCATAAAAACCAACCGCAAACGATCGATCTCAACGCCGTCCGGCTGTGCTTCCAAGTGTACATCCCCGGCGGCAACACGACCAAGATCAAGCAAGCCTTGTACCCGTGCGTGTCCGACGTGATCTACGACAAGAAGGCGATGTGCGAGCTGCAGATCAACCGGCTCAGCTCGTGCGCCGCGAGCGTGCGCGGCGGACAGGAGATCATACTGCTCTGCGAGAAGGTGAGGATATCAGGAGATCATTGAGTGATGTAGTGTCTCATACCCGAGGACAACAGCTGCAAGATCAAGCAAGCCTTGTACCCGTGCGTGTCCGACGTGATCTACGACAAGAAGGCGATGTGCGAGCTGCAGATCAACCGGCTCAGCTCGTGCGCCGCGAGCGTGCGCGGCGGACAGGAGATCATACTGCTCTGCGAGAAGGTGAGGATATCAGGAGATCATTGAGTGATGTAGTGTCTCATACCCGAGGACAACAGCTGCAAGATCAAGCAAGCCTTGTACCCGTGCGTGTCCGACGTGATCTACGACAAGAAGGCGATGTGCGAGCTGCAGATCAACCGGCTCAGCTCGTGCGCCGCGAGCGTGCGCGGCGGACAGGAGATCATACTGCTCTGCGAGAAGGTGAGGATATCAGGAGATCATTGACTGATGTAGTGTCTCTTACCCGAGGACAACAGCTGCAAAATCAAGCAAGCCTTGTACCCGTGCGTGTCCGACGTGATCTACGACAAGAAGGCGATGTGCGAGCTGCAGATCAGCCGGCTCAGCTCGTGCGCCGCGAGCGTGCGCGGCGGACAAGAGATCATACTGCTCTGCGAAAAGGTGAGGATATCAGGAGATCATTGACTGATGTAGTGTCTCATACCCGAGGGGGACTCCTCCAAGATCAAGCAAGCCTTGTACCCGTGCGTGTCCTCTGCGAGAAGGTGAGGAGTAAAGGAGACCACAATATTACCAGATTCTTAATAATCATTTCAGCGCAAAGTCGTCCACTGCTGGACATAGGCCATAAAGGTTGCCACTAGGTCCGGTCATGCGCCGCTTGCATCCATCAGTTTCCCGACAATTACACATAATTAAAAAATGAAGCTTCCATTTATGCTTTCGTATTTTCAACGTTATAAATAACTGTTATTTTCTCAAACATGCAATGAAATGTTGACGTTATTTTAGAGAATTTGTTATGTAAACAAATTAGTACTGTTTGACACATAACCTCAAATATTCACCAAGCGTGTTTTTATTAAAAATAATGTATAATGAATAGTTATTTCATCTTAAACTTAATATGAAAATAATGATTTAGTGTATAAATCGTTGCAAAGACCTCACTTGATCACTGAAAAAAATAACTGGTCGATTCTTACAAGATTGTGATTGTTGATTGTACGAGCCTGACAAGACGATAGATACATCAACTAAGACGTTAAATACATCAACTAAGATTTTAGTTGAATCACTAAAGAAATTGCTGTTGTTACTAGCAGCTTTGGTTGATATAACTAATATCTTAACTTTTGTATTCATTTTTTGTCAACTAAGAGAAAATCTCTCTTTGTTGGCTCTCATTTTTTCGAGTGATCTTTAAAAGCTTAGTTCGTAAATTCTATTGACGGCGACTTTATATATTGTTTCGCAGATAACTCGCGAAGACATCGAAGTGGTGTTCAGCCAGAAGACGGAGGATGGCTCCCACTGGGAGAGCACGGCCAACATCGTGCTGGTGCACCGCCAGGTGGCCATCGCCTTCCACGTGCCGCCCTACCGCGACCCCGCCTACACCGACCATGCCAAGGTACCTCACCCATAACTTATTACGAACACCCACTATTGCGGTTCTTAGGTACCAAAAAGGTGTCACCGGGCTGTATCTCATGAACCGTAACATGTAGACAATTGTTCACAGAATGTGTATTTCTACATTCATACATACATAACTCACGCCTTCGTTTCCAGAGTGGCGTAAGTAGAGTTACGGAATTACCTGCACCTCTAAAAACTTGTTGACAATTCCGCAGCCACATTTTGCACAATCGGCTAAGATGTTTACCAGCGTATTTGTGCCAGGTTGCAAGCCCATCGCCTAAAAGCACTACAAGCATCTATTCACTTAGTCGCACCTACGACATCCACGAGAAGACATGGAGTGGCACTATTTTAACTCGGCAACCACACGGGTTTTGTTGCCGCTGTAATAACAAATAATAAAAATTAAATAAGAAAATAATTGGAGTTCTAGAAACTTGGTCTTTCAGCGTTTTTGCTCGACTTAAACAATCGCTGTAACTCTTGAACTGTAATACTAGTACCTTGAATTTTTCAAAAAGCTTGTGGTGAAATCTAATAAAAACGAAAAAAAATAAGAATGATACGGAACCTTTCGAGTGCGAATCCGAGTCGCTCTTGGCCAGTTTTTTATTGCCATAAAAGGCAAAAGAACTTACCACCTGATGGGAAACAGTCACCGTCGACCATAAACGGCAAGCACAGCCAAGTTGCTGCCTTTTAGTGAATACCCTTTTGAGCCACATTTGAAAGAGAACATGTTTGCCTTCTATTTATTTCTCTAATGAATATGGATTGAGAACGGACCACAATTTGAATATTACAAATGGATGTTGAAGTAGTAAAAGATATTGGATAGCTGTGACGTTACTTAAATTGAATCCACAAATTACACAAATTGTATTATCTCCTTTCCTAGGTCAATATCTTCCTCCGACGGTCCAGCGACAAGGCCTGCAGCGTCCCCGTCGACTTCGAGTACACGCCCGACTTCGCAGGTACCGTCCACAAGCCGCTCCCCGACCGCGCGCTGCTCGCGCTGCTCCTGCAGGCCGACCCCAACAACAACCTCCACGACGACACTAACGACCACAACCACGACAAGACTAACGACAACAACCAGGACACGTCCAACGACAAGCCCGACGCCACAGTCAGTTCCTCCAGCGATACTGTCAGCGTCTCCGACGACAGCGATAATGCCGTCGTTATAAACGGCACTGTCCCCGACAAGAGTCTAAACGAACTCCTAGATCAAGTCGCGGAACTGGACGAAATATACACAGAGAATCGCACCCGTCTCCAAAACGCTACTAACGTCGAAAGCGAGGACGCGGAGGATTTCAACGACGCCGGCACCTATACTAGTTTACAGCTCGCGTTTAGAAATCCCGTTTTAATATCCGAACCGGAGCCTTACGAGGATGTCCAGGTGCAAACGTACCGCGGTCCTATTATAGAGTTCGCGCCTTTGAAAAGAGATACGGACGACGAGAGAGCCCCTCCTTTACCCCCGAAACGCGTCCGCAAAGCGCCTTCCATCGAAGGTTTTAAAACTTCCCAGACTTCTGTCAATAGTTTTTTGAAACCGGGTAAACAGTTGCCGGTGACGCGTAATCTGAGTCACAGCCGTACAGAGCTATCCGTAGCTAGAAGCGAGCCAGCGTTGCCGCCGGTCAAAAAACGCTCTTTCCTCTCTCGTCTATTCCGGCGTCGTGAAAAATCGCCCGCGCCGAGCGTCAACTCGGAGAAAACCGTTAAGAAATCGAAACCGGCCGGTCGTTCTGTTAGCAGCGTATCCGGACAACGTCCTTCCAAATTCAAATCTTCGATTTCCCACACGTCATTGAAAGATAACGCTTCCGGTACTGGATTAAGCTACGCTGACAGCATCACACATATATCATTACATGGGGATGAGAACGAGAAGAGTAATTCACAAACTAAACTTTCGCGTCCGTCTAGTTTGGCTCCTCTCCCCCCAACAGATGGCGACACTATCTTAGTGGCTGAAAGCGTAATAGCCTTAGACGCTACTCAATTTAAAAAGCTTCAGGATGACTTGGATTTGACGGATGCTGAACATTACGCGTTGTATATGGCGGTGGCGCCGCATGCGACCGTGTCGGAGTTTGATGAAACTAGTTGCTATTATTCCCCGGTAGATGGCAGCAAGTTTCACAATTGATCGGGCTAGCTTGATCTTTGATATAGCCAACTTACTATAAAAAGTAATTTTTCTCTCGATTACTTTATACTTAAAAATCTAAAAGTATATTTTATAGTTTTGAAACTAGATTAAACCTGCGATAAAACATAGCTGCTTTTATAGTGTTTTTTAATAAACAAATGTGCGCCCTACTCGACGCTTAATTTATGTACGGTCGAGGAATTTGATTGTTTAGCAGTTAGATATTATTCGTCAAATGGCCGGGTTATACATTTTCCATCTGTCAGTAGTCGTGTCACTCTGGGAAATGTATACACGGCTAATTTACGTATTATGCCAATTTGCTAAACAATAAATTTCTTTGACTATACATTTAAAACACTATAAGTAATACTAAGAAGTCAGTATTAGAAGTTTTATTTTTAATTTCACGCAAGACAGATAAAACAGAACTCTAACTTTTACTGAACACGCGTAGTCCTTTAATGAAATTTCGACTACGGCTCCTGGTCGTGTCCGTGTTTCGTGTACCCGTAGCCGAATCTCCGTTACCGAGTAACACGGCAACGGAGATCCGGTCCGTTCGACACGTGAAATTCGGCTACGTGTAATTAAGATACGTAGGTCCGTGTTACACGGAGATACGTTTCTTATTTACACGTAGATCCGATCCGCCCGTGACCGTGACGTTTAATGAAGATTTTATGTGTGTCTTTAGGACCTCCGAATGTAATACCACTAATTACTTACTAAAAAGAAAAATATAACTAAAGTTTGACAAATAAAAATAAACTAGAACACATATCACATATCTAATAAGGCTCCGTTCGACAAGCTTTCATTCAATAACCGTGCGGAGCGGAGCCGGAGCCGAGATCCGCAGATACGTAGCCGAACGCAGACACGGATACGTATCTTGGCGTGACCGTGTAGTTCGGGAACTTAGCACCGCCGGTGCTAAGATCACGGAGCTACGGTTCCGCGTGTAACACGGATATCAGGACCACTAATTTCGACCTATTTGCATTTGATTAGGATTTAAATTCGAATTGTGTGGTTTGTCGGTAGTCAAATAAAATTCATCCTATACTTAGCCAAATTTTTTCTAGGATTTTTTGACTTTTATCTTTAGATTTAACGTCGACGATCTTGCTTATGAATAGAATGCGTAAATGAAAAAATCTTTATGGAAAGATTTTAAGCTGGTCGGCTAGATTCAAGATGCGTGTGAGTGGTCGCTTGGTAATCTCTCTCTTCCTATACTTCGTCTGTTTAGGTATTTAACAAAATGTAAACAAACCGTAGACAGAGTTTTACCTAGACAAGCTGGCGTATACCCTTTGAGATAGCAATACAGACAAAATCACATATCACGCTTCTGTTATTGACTGCCTACCTTATTTAGGCGGTTTATCATTATAAATTATCACCGGTGTAAGGTTATGTTTCCATCATTTCGAGCACTGTGGCTTTTGCAGCCTAAAATATAATTCAGATCACAGGTGTCTACGAAACCTACGAAAATGAATATTAAAATAGTTAAAAGCAGCAATTCACTTCATTGTCTGCCACCAGTTCTGGTGACAAACAAAATCGGCCTTGAGAAAACGTATAAGCGAAGTGAGATAGAAAGTAAAGATGCCGTGTTCGTGATTTATTTGTATTCCGTATAAATGCTTCTCTTTTACACGTATGATTTTTTCGTATCCCGTATAGGTCTCTGTCTACGAATCAAACAAACCACGTGGTAGTTCGTCAGCCAATAGATGAATAGAAGCAGGATACTGATACCTCAAAGTTTAAGTTTAATAAGTTTAATTGGCTGTTAATCAGAGCGAGCAGAGATTTGATTTGTTTACATTTATTTAAGTAACTAAACAATTGGAGTATAGTAGAGAAAGTCCGAAGCCATCTAGTGCTAGCCGTACTATGGTGGAAGTAGCAACCAAATGAGCCTAGAAACGTATTATTATATTATATTAAACACTTGAAGCTCTTCATTTTCTGATGATAATTTCTAGACCTACATAGTAAGATATCTAGGGGTTATTACAACGGATAATCTTTAGTTCCCGCTGGGTATAGATTTTTCTGACATAGGTAAAAAACTTAAGTAACAAAAAATATGTAGTTATGTCTTTATAGTTATTTACCGATATGTTTTGTTTTTATTATTATTTAATGTGTGTTATTAATTTAATATTGCTATGTTCTAGATTCGGACTATTTAATAAAAAAAAAGCGGAAAACAGCGCACATTGAGTCTTTTTTGCAGACCGCGTACAAGCAAGACAGTAAGTGTATTGCTATTTCATGTTTTCTTTACAGGTTGGGTCTGTGGCATTTTAACTTTTGTGGTAACTTTACCTTTTTTAAATTAAGAATATGTAATTGAATGTTTTGGTGTTTAAAGTGACATTACTGAAGCATTGTCCTTACTGCGTTACTTATTATCAGGTAAAGTTGCCATTGGACGTTAAATTTGCCACAGTTGCTGGGATTGGTTGATATTCAAAGATAGCAAATTAAGCTCCTATAATCTACCTTGAAACGAATCGGGTCTTGCAAGGCAAGAATAAGAGAAACACGTTATAATTGACACAAATCGCTGTATGTGCTAAATTTTATATCTTTGATAGTACCTATACACGGGATATATTACTTGTAGCTGTAACATATTTGTATGATATTGATTTAAATTTCAAATTAAATGTGCTTCAAATTGATTAACACGGTCAAGCAGATTAGCTATCGCTATTCGTTATTTAAGTATATAAATGGTGTCAATAGTTCAATACACCAATACATCGATCGTTGATCAATGGCATTGATCTACAATAAGCAATAAATCGCTAACTCTGGCTGATTGATCGGCTATACGGTAAATCGATCGATGTTGTACCGTGAATTTCATATTATGGAATTGGGAAAAAAAGTATATCAAATGTGTGTTATACTTTAAATTATAACATAATAGAATGAAAAAGGTGAATATTAAAAATGTACTTATTTCAAATTTAGTACATTTTTATGTTTGAATTTATTAATTTTGGTGTATAATGGAAGTTATCTTTAGGATAGACAATGGTGGTGGCGTTACTAACCAAGAAATGATTATTTATTTATTTATTTTAAATGATTTTATTTATTTGTTACGTGCGTTTCATTTTAATGTATCTGTTTTTTTGATGTTAAATGTTTTGTATTTTTGATTATATTCAAGTTACGTTGTTGTGCATTTATTATAAAAAGCACAACTGTTAGTTAATTTATTTATTTTAAACGTTGAACTTCTTGATGTTTCGTTTATTTAAGTCGTGTTTTTAGGTAAAATATCGATGTGGTGTATTGGTTTCAAGTTTTTTTATCGTTTAAAAGGGGTTCTCATTTCTTATACAGAAAGTTTAAATTGTCAAAGGAAATAAATGCCGTTTTTAGATGAAATTATGTTTTTCTGTATGAGACCTTGAGACCATTTAAATGGTTCTGCCTATAGAATATATTCTACAGAACCTTAGAGCTAAGAGCCGCTATGATTGCATAGCGTCGCATTCTGCAGTTCGATGCCAGCTTTAGGTACAAAAACTTAACCCTATCAGTAAGCTTATTGATGTGTGTTGCTAACAAAGCTCAGGAAGTATCATTATTATGTAAGATTAAAGTGAAACCTTGTGTCGTGGGTTCTCTAATATTTTTTTACAGTTGTGTTTTTCCCCGTTGCATTGTTTCCCATTCCAGAAATCAATTTAATAGTTCTAACAAATCTCCGCTTTCGCGGAGCTCCTATTTCTAGGTGCTTTGGCCCTTTGGGCCTGTTGTAATACTAACATTTGAGCTATACCTACCTAATTAAACCTTGTTAAATGAGGGAAAATGCGACTGTTAGGAAACCGGACCATTGATATGCGACTGGAAAAAATTAAGATTGAGAAAGAATGCGAATAGAAGTTTTGCGTCGGAGAAGAAAATATTTGGTGAAATAATCAAACAATCCGGTTCTATGCACCATGTCAGGAACTGTCGATATTGAACTTTTTTATTTGACTATATACCTACTTGGAGCTTGACTCGGCACTAAAGCAACACAGGGCTCTATTCTGCTCGGTAAAACCATATTGCTTTTGACATGTTGTCGTATTGTTTTAAACTGGGCTGCCATGCATGTTAAGTAAAAATAAGAGTTAACATTGAAAATTAAGTTAGTAAAACCCTGGGTCAGTGAATATTATTATATGGTTTTATCAAGTAGAATAAAGCCCGAGCTATAATGCTGCTTAGTAAACTAGTGAATTTTGAATAGTTCGCTGCGAACAAGGTTTCACTTTAGTAAATGTTAGGAAGCATTTTGTGTCATTCATCATTTTATTGAAATGAAACGGTACAAAGTTATATTTTTTATTGGACGAAAAAACTGAAAGCCCAGCAGCGGCGGCAGCGTATTACAATACTTGTAGATTTATTTAAAAAAGTACTTACTTAACTTTTACTGTCAGTTTTTTTGTCTAATAAAAAATACCTATGACTAAAAAAATGATTGAATACAAATACTTCTAAAATATTGCTTCATCTCTCATTTAATTATAGTATGTGGATCTGTGCTGGACTTAATTAAAAATATATCAATGTGTATTGTATAAACACTGTAAAATGAAAACCTATACAAAATTATATGTAACGTGTTATGTGAAAGCTTAAAGTTTATTCCAAATTTTACAGAATTATCAATGGAGCAACCCAGTGTAATATATATTTATATGTGAAACCACATTCGTATAACAATGTGATGTTTATTTGAATGTCATTCAAAATTATCGCACGCTTTTGGGTATATTTCACCAAGCCTTAGGCTTGTGTGGTATAAAAATCAAAAGTTTTAATAAAAACTTTTTATGTATTTTTATGTACTTATGAACAAAAATCTGCTGTATTTTGGAATACTCTCATTTAAAAAAAAAATGCTATTTATATATGTATGTCGATACATATCTATTATTGTATTAAAAGCATTATCATAGATTTTAGAAGAATTTACAACATTTCGACAGTTTTTAAACGATAAACGTATCGTGGCAGCTATATTTATAGTTTTTACACTTTTATAATAATATTTTGGTACACAAGCTTGAGTGGATATGATAATAATAATGCTAATATATAACGTTCAGTGTTTTCTTCGTCACAGCCCATGTTCCCAAACACGAGAGAAGGTACGAAGTTGTTGTGTGGCATGGTTGTGTTACGAGTCGATTTCAAAAAACATTACACATTTAAGAAAATTCAGTTTTTGTAGATGAGCGTCGACAGAAAAGTTGCTTACTCACTTAAAATGTGGCAATCGTGAAATTTTGAGTTAAAATCAAATTCTGTAAATTTATCTGTTTTATAGTACGGATTTTAAATGCAGTTTCATTTGTCAAATTTTAAAATTCAATCTAGAACGCTTTAACTTCTTAGGATTGCCATATCATTAAAAATCTTGAAAGGTATATAGTTTCAGAAATAAAACCATTTCTAAATTATAAAAATATGCCAAATGAAACAATTGAAACTTCGGACCCGCGATAGGCTAGGCATGAAATTCGACGTAGCATATATCTAACTTATCATCAAGTGGCCTATGTAGCTCGCCTTCTCTATGAAATAAAAATGAATAAATGCTTAACTGCTGTTGCTGGCTGCGTCTGTTAACAGGTCATTGGATTCTGCCAAAAAGTTTTTCTAATGGCTAATCAATCAGAACACTTGAAAATTCTAGAACCGCTGTAATTTGAAAATATCTGCTGCCTACCTGCCAGACGAGTTATTCCGACGATAAATTTGAATTCTGTGTTATGTTATTTGAAGTCGACACGATTTTTTTTTGTTACTTTAGTGTGTAGAATTGATAGACTAGCATCATTAAGTTCGACGTTTAAAATGCATGGTTTTTTGTAAATACTTTATTATTCCTTTGTAAATATTTTTAAGTTTTACTAACTTAATTTTCTTGTATGCTTGGCGGATAATATCAATAATTATAATGAAACTTATGGTTTTATAATGGACGCTTTGTCGCACACATTTTTTTTTAATTTATTTAATAGTTTCAACGTCTTAAAAAATGTTGGGCCTCCTTTTTTATGTGAAAAAGAAACGACATAGACTTTATATTTTAATTAAATCTAATCTCTATTTTTAGAGTTATTTTTAACTTCTGAGTAATATTTTTTTTAACTCGCCACCTTTTTGTGTTGATACATATTTATTTTGTCTATTCTAGTATAAGTTAAATTTCGATGTTTTCACAGCATGAGTGTATATTTTTTGGTTTTCTTTAGTTAATGGCTTGCGTATTTGTAGTATTCCACTTTGTTTTAAACCATATAGTTATTGGTAACTTTATCAAACTATTATTCGCATAACAATAAAGGTCGTATTGTTAAAGCAGCAATATGGTTTCGAAAACAAAATGGGTTCAAACAAGGTGAAATAGAGACATTAATTGGTATAGTTAATTATTTAGAGAGGTGTATAAATTCGTATTTTTTTATTTGAGATAGTAAATTGTCATAACTGGCGAAACTATACATGTCTCAATTCTTTTATTTTATACATTTTAAGCATATTTTAAAGGCCACTTACTATCTTAAATGAAATAAAAACTATTGCTTTCTAATTTTGCTTCCAAAGATTGACCCTTAATTAAAAAAGTGTCCATCATTGGTGCCTGACGGCTAAAACAGTCAAACACTGGTGGCATTACCTAATTCGTTTTCAAGCTTACATTACGTATGAGAGACGATATATTAACGCCCGCTCTCAGAGTCAATTAATGATTAAATCGTGCCTTAATAGGTAACGATTATTTCATACACAAGATTGAAAAGGGGCGATTTAATGGTTAAATATCTCTGAGTACGGCGGTAAGAGTATTTGGGAATAACGTGACTTATGTTAGTTTTGTTTTTCAGGAGGATTTGTACATGACTCGGTAATCAAAACAGAACCAAAAGGTGAGTCATTTTAAATGCGCTATTAATTATCTTAGACAACGCGAATTGGACTTTATTGCATTATGGGTACTTATTACGTTCGAATATTATACCTAAGTATATTCAGGGGCTCTAGTCTACTTGGTAGAATAATTTTAATATGTTATCAAAGTTCCACTCACAAAAAACTTCCTGTTGTAGTATGGTGGGCCTTACGAGGATAATATAACGTTTTTCATAGAACTCAAAAACTTTTTAATTTTATTTTCAGAGCAGATAGCTAGTCCGCCGGTCGCGGGCGCCCTCAGCCCGCACTATGCGCCCGCGCCGTTCGCCGACCACGGCGACCCGCGCTACCAGGTAACTTAGCATTTGTTGACGAACCTGTTACTTAAGGGTTAAGGTTGATATTCGAGTGATCCACCAAGGAGAGTTTTAGTTACTTTAATTCTGTGTGTTCCCTCTTCTTCTAAAGTTTACAATAACTCCTTTACATTTCAGGCTAGTAAGTTGTGCAACTCTCTTTCTTTTTTAAACTGAGACAGGCTAAATCACTTCCTATTTTTTTTTAAGAATCTTTTAAAAGAACACGTATATGTATTGCTTATTTACGTACCTATATGTATTTATTTAAAGGATATTTATATGTATTTTTGTTGTTTAATTCTGTTTGCACCGCCTACCTATTTCGATCGCTATTTCGCGATAAGATCGCCTATTGACTCAGTATGTAATCTTTATTTTATTTTCTTGTATTTCCATTCCTTTGTTTATGTGGTGTTCAAAAAAGTGTTTATTGTATTGTATTGTATTCACCGACATAAATAGCATCGGTGGCCTACTGGCTTTCGGGGTCGACTCGTGATCGTATAACTTACTTACAGTTCCTGGTTTTAAATGTAATATACAATTTACAGCAATGGATACCAGAGCAAAGTAACCTAAACATGCCTGGACAGCAATTCCTAACCGAAGCCCGCGGCTACTGGGGGCCACATAACTACGGGCAAGCTGCCTCACCCAACATGCAAGCCATGTCGCCCGGGCATCGCCTGTCGCCCATGCCGCCCATGATGGGGCAGGGGCTCATGTCGCCTATGCAAGGGGGAGTTTCGCCTGGACACCCGTCCTCGATCCATCAGTCGCCTACGCCACAAATGATGCATCAGGTAAGGGTAGGTTTGGGAGTAGTGTTTTCTATCCATGAAGACGACCTACACCATTCAATTTGACGTTTCACTTAAATAGTGTATTTTTAATCTTAGGCAAAAACAAATACAGCTCCCAACTCATACTTTACCAAAGAACCTACTACTGTTTTTGCAAAAAAAAAAACGGCCAATAGTTTCTAAAACAGTTCCTTATGTTACCAATTTCACTCCGAACAGCACTCATATGACTAAAAGCAACTTGATATCTTGCAGTGCTTTTTCTCAACTAGCACCCTCCCGACCTAAAGGGTGCCAAGTAGGGAATGCAATTTAACCGGTTATTAACCGTTTTTGTATGAAAATAACCGGTTAAAAGCGGTTATAACCGGTTATTTGCATTCCCTAGTGCCAAGGGAACCCTATTACTAAACCTCCGCTGTTTGTTCGTCAATCTGTCGGCGGGCTGCATCTTATGAACCGTAATAGTTAGACAGTTGAAATATTTAGTGTGTGGATCTTCCGATATAAAACCAATATTAAATGCAATTTAAAATTTACAAGAATGGTACGGAACCCTTCTTGGGCGACTCTCACTTGGCCGATTTTAAAGAGACTATTGCGTCCGTCTGTGCGGCCTACTTGCAGAATGAACTGCTTAATTCATTTTTATTCAGGCGTCACCTACACCACAAATGATGCACCAAGCGTCGCCTACACCACAAATGATGCACCAAGCGTCGCCTACGCCACAAATGATGCATCAAGCGTCGCCCACGCCACAAATGATGCATCAAGCGTCGCCCACGCCACAAATGATGCATCAAGCGTCGCCTACGCCACAAATGATGCACCAAGTGTCGGGTGCGGGGCAAATGATGCCCCAATCAGTGCAGATTGTAAGTAAATTCTGTCAATAAAATTGTGTTGATTTCATAGAAAGTATCACTTCGCAGAATTTTCATTTTAGCGGCAAGCTTTTCTAGGATTAGCAACATTTGTAAAACATAGGTGTGATATGATATCATATTTTGTTGAATAGCTATTAAAAAACCATTTCATCTTGAATTTTTAGATTGGCCGTTTAGGATATATTGAACTCTATAAAAAACAAAAAACCGCCTTCAAAAACGCAAATAAATAACTTCTTTAAAATTGTAGATACCTAATAGTAACTTAGTCCAACTGTTGTCGGCTTTTTGTTGAAAATATTGTGGTCGCCGACTTGGTTCGCCGAGGTATCTACAATTTTAAAGAAGTTATTTTTTGCGTTTTTGAAGGCGGTTTTTTGTTTTTTAAAACATTAATTTTTATTTTATACTTTTTAGTGATCATAATAGGTACGCTGTTACGTAGTCCCACTTCTTAGTTGATATGAAACTTTGAGTTATTTCACGCGCGCCGCGGGCAATTCATAGTCATATTTCAACAAGTAAATATTCTTCGTTGTAGTCGCTCAACTATCTTAATCGTGATATTTAATCGCCACCCTTAAAATAGGTACCGTTGAGGAGTTCCGGTGGCCATCTGTGGTCTTCATCATCAGTTCCACTTCACCAAGTGATACTTTCTGAATGCAAATGCTAGACTTGTTACTTAAAATACTAAAATCGCTATATGTTTGCATACAATATTTGAGGAGTTCCCTCAATTCCTCACTGATCCCCTCATCAGATTCAGATTTGGTGACAATGGGACCACCTCGAAAGTATACTCTATCAAACCAAAAAATAATTTTTAAATTCGGTCCACAGTTGACGCAGTAATCGGTGAACATACGTAAAAAAAAAATACATACAGTGGAACGTATAACCTCCTTTTTTGAAGTCTGTTAAAAAGTGCCATTTTCGCTAGAGTTACGTGCTACAGCCAAAACTAAAAATACTATTAATCAAAAAAATATCTAAAATTAAAATGCATATAACGAATTTGAAAATAAAACTATGTACAAATTATGACTATCGATAATTTATTCAAACAAAGAGCATTTAGACTAACATAAATATGAAGAAACAACTCCTGAACACTTAATTTGTAATATTTTTAAGAATTCAAAACAAAATCTGTGTTCACAGCAACAACAACCCATGGAAGCGGGGGACGTAGTCCTAAACTCCGCAGACCTCTCCGGGATCATCGCTATGCTCGGGCAGGGGCCAGAGCTCACCGACAGCATGAACGAACTCAATCTGTGAACAAACAGTGTTAGTGAAGCGAAACAAGTGAAACAAGTTTAAAGTGTTGCCAGCTTTGTGAAGTGACAGTGACTATTGTGTGACAACAGAAGATCTGAAGTTTATAAGCTACATCTGACCAGTTTTAGCAGTACTAGCAAGTGTTAATCTCTCACTCGCGCTGTCTAAAACTTCGCAGGTTAACAGCTAATTATACTACTTTGCAGTGAAGACGTTATCCAAATTATCAGGTAAAGCAAAGAATTTGTTACTATACAACAATAGTTTGAAACTTATTAAGCAAGCATAATCTTGCGACATCGTATTTCGTCGGATAAGGTTGTTTTCGTGTTGCTTTCTCAATTAGCTTATCACTTGGTACTAAAGCTGATTGAGAAAGCAAGATGAATACGAACTTTTCGATTAAAAGCGATGTCATTTGTTCATTTAGTACATGACATAAAAGTCAGTAAGGTTAATTTTGCTCCTTACCTATTGAATTTGTTAGTTATAGGGTTTTGCATTATCACCGACGAAAACACATCATAGTCAGATAATGAAATGCTGTTCAGTCTAATTTAAACATAAAACTGCTACCAGTATACGTAAGCATGTTCATACATTGTGACAACTAGCTAAAAAGGTGGCCGTTTCTTTCTAGTAAAGCAAAACAAGAGATAGATCGAATATTGAGAATAGGTACCTATCTTATACAGATATGTAGAATGTAATTTTATAAAAACAGTGCCTATGACTGAATGCATTCAACATATTATTTTCACATTGAGCTTTTTGATAACCAATTTGCTTTTTAAATATATCAATCATACGTACTATACATGCCAATGTAACAAACAACATTATGTGGTTAATTTTCAAAACTGTACAATAGTTTCGCCAAGAACCTACTTGTGCAAGAAACTTATGTTTTAAACATGCAAGAGGGTATTTTTAACATTAATTTGTTAAGTCAAATGTAGTGTCATGTTCTAAATCACATTTTACTTCAATAGTCATGTTTCAAGAGTAAGTATATGGAACTATTAAACCTCCATAAACACATCAAACTCCAGTGCTTTAGAATGGTGCCCTAAGAAACTGTTACCATATCATGTCAATGTCTTACGTCAGAATAGTTGTTGAATCATTTTATTATTGCAAGTAAGTTGTGTAATTATTTTTATGTTACAAGGTCTCACTTATAATTAAGAATTTTGGATTCAGACACTTTAGTTCATAATCAATTAGTGATATTATAGATGGCATGACTTGCTTATTCAGATACAGCGAAAGTGAAATTTCATTAAATAAATAATGTTTCGGGCCAAAATCTGCAGGTGTGTGAAGCTAATGTGTGCCGGCAGTCGAATTTTCTCCCTTCCTCTCAGTGTGTCTTTGCAGACTAGATAGAGAGAGATTACCAAGTCACAAGCAAGTCCCAGGCAACTTATGTTAGTCCCAGACTTTGACTAATTGAATATACTGCCAAGTGTTAAAATTTTAAACAATTTTCTGATTCGCCCAATGGTCAACTGGTAGAGAATGCCATTAGGCATTAATTTTACCTTTTGTACTCAAATTTGTATTTTTGTGCAATAAAGAACTTCAACGAAAATCTGGCACTGACCTTCTAATTGGAGAAAGATATTTACAAGTTTTTTTTATACATTTAGCACTTAAAAAGGAGTATTACGAACAAAGTAAAAAATACATCCAATTTAATTTCTTTATTTTTTATACTAAAATTCAAGACTTTAAAGATTCAAGTTTCACTGGATTGGGTGAAAATTGATTAGTCCCATTTGAACAAATTATTTTATGAATAACTAATAAAATTCATAATAATTCTGTTGAGCTTTTCTTAATTAAATACTAAATTTGAACAACTGGAAATAAAGCTGAAGTTATGTTATCGAGTAAGCTTATGAATTTAGATTTCTTGAGCATAATTTTTTTATGTATTTGTTGTAAACACTAAAGACTTTTTACGTGATTTTACAATACTCTGGCTTAATACGAGGTAAAGATTATTATAAGGTTTAACCTGAATATAAAAAAGGCTTTACTAAAACTGTTGTAAAATAAAACCTGTCCTAAGTGCCTTTTTGGTAGAAATAAAATAAAGAAATAATGTTAACCTGTCGTCTCCCTACGGCTCAATTTGTGCCCCCTTTTTTAAACTCATTTTAAAAAACTGAAGGAACCTATGATCATCCCCGAAAATTAAATTAAAATTAAGGATAATTTATCAAAAACTGAATTTCTGGGATTTAAAAAAAAACCTTTTTTTTTCAATAAAAGCACTAATTTCCGTGGGTCAGGACAGGTTCTATATTTATTCTACGAATGCGACAAGCCAGTACCGTTTCTATTTTAATAGAAATGACTATTCGGCAACAATAAAAAAATACAAGGATATACAATACCAGCTGATGAACTGGTACCGAAATCTCGATACTACAGGTTTAATATTTATTATACGACCAAAACACCGTCATGAGGTACTTTAAAAAAGTTATGTAACTACAGCTTGCAAAAGAGTAGAATATTTTTTATACATAAATACTTGAGAGTTTCGTACGAACACGATTTTGACATAGTGATGTTTATTATTTCCTACTCTTTGGCAAAGCTGTACTGTAGAGACATGGAAAACAAACCATCGATCCGCATCCCAAATTGGCATGTGAAATAAGTTGCAAGAAACCCGCGAGGCGAGTTTTCACTCGCTAGTGTTCTTATCCTAATCAGGAACTCATATATTTGTAAATACGGATACTGGGACCTTGCCGGAATCATCCGTCGTTGGTGACCTTATGGCGAGGATATATCCGTGGGTGTTTATAACGTAACATCTTAGCCGCTGTTGCTAAAAAAAAACAAGTACCTATTCAATAGTTAATTTTAATATGGTCAATAGTATTAAATGTGGTTTTCCTGGTTAGGCTAGGAATAGACACAGATTTTTTTACTAAATTGGAGTAGACTTTTTAAGTACTGTCACTTAAAGTGTGTTTGGCTAGCAGAGTTAAAATTATTGAGATTGGTTTAACCTTTTTTCTATAAGAAACTTGTTTTTGTATTATTGTTAAAGTTTTATAATTGGTTTGACCAAATTGTATTACATATTTTGTTAGTTAAATTCCAACTAAGTGGAGTCGAAAATCTTAAGCATGGTAATAATCTTAACCGATAAGCAAGTATAGTTCATACATCACGAATGCGCGCAGATTATTCAAATTTGAACCGTAACGTGAAGTAAATAACGCGTTTGAAAACGCATCCGTGATATAATTTAACTATACATGTCGCCTTGACTTTTGATCTTCTAAATATCACTGCTACATCAAAACAGTTGCATCTCTGTATTATAAAATCAACTTTAATACAACTTCTATGAACTTAAACTGAAATTGGCAAGTTTTTTGAGTTTATTCTGTTTTGATCTAGCGGTGCGATATATTTTGCTTGTGTATATAACACAGAAATACTATGCCTTCGATTGTATCTCGCTATGTAAAGGAAGAGAGGGAGCTGTAGCAATTATATATCCCTGTCTTCTCTTGCTACCTAATAACGACGTGAATTGTAATACAGGGCCTCTATTCTACAAGGTAAAACCATATTGCCTTTGAATATACAATACAATATAAATATTCTTTATTGAACATATACAATTAAAGAAGGAAAAAAAATTGTAATAAAGTGAGTCAACAAGCAGTCTTATTGCTAAACGTTTGACATGTTATCGTTACTGTTTTTAACTCGGCCGCCATTACTGTCAAGTAAATAAGAGCTATCAAAACGTTTACAATACTATAACATTTCAAAGACGATATGGTTTTTACCGCCCAAAATAAAGGCCCAGCACTGAGTCAAGCGTCTGCTATTTTCGTAAAGCCACTTGTTGACTTGGCGCTTTGCATGCAGTATAGCGTACTGCCGGATTGGTATATCATAATTATGCCCCTAGTTGCCTAGCAACCATTACCGACTCTTATTTTACCGCAAGTATACCGACAAGTCAGGAAGCGGCCTAATTCTTGGTAATTAAATTTTGCCGTGATAAGGTCGAAGCAAATGTCCGGCTACTGTTTTCTGTTTTTATTAAGATAATGCTGGATAATAGCTTTTAAAACGTGCAATGAAATCACATGAAATGCGGGAAGTCTGTTGTAACATGTACATAAACATCACATTTTTGAATTTATTTTTATGTTATGTTACGAGAAATAAAGTTCATTATTTTAAGACTGAATGGTTTTTTCTGTTTCCTTAGTCTTTTATGTCATTGAGGCGAACGTGCTCACCGGCCACTTGATGGTACGGTCACGAGCGTTAATTTGGGACCCTTTTCAAGAAAAATATGCTCGAAGTCGTCAATGTCATTAGAGATGTCAAGTCATTTGTAACTTTTGGAAACTCAACCTTATTGTTGTAGAATGTCAGATTAACTTTGGACCTAAGGTGGGTACCAAATTAAATCTCGTGACTGTAAGTGTAACTTGTGGCTCATAGACATTTGCTTTCTCAAGACTGCGGAATCCGGAACGGGTCATACGCAGATTTAGGTAAGCGTCTTTCCTGTGGACATACCCGAAGTTAACGTTTTCAAGGCCTAATTTTCTGACTGAACCCACATCCGCATAAACGGCGTCAGGCTACTTTAGTCCTATCAAATTAAAACATAACTAATATGCACACAAGGATTGAGGACCACAGGAGAGACAACTTTTGTTTTTGTGAGTATGACCCGAATGTCTGCAATTTCACCGGTTGTCATCCCCACACCGGAACAAAACAATACTGCCTAGCGGTAGGTTCACGGAATAGAAAAAACCGTGGAAATGGCATGAGCTTCGCTTAGTATCAGACCTGTTGTGGCCAATACTCAATCTATCATAAAAACAACACGCCACCATGGAAAATGTTTTTGGTGCGGCTATCGTTTTTATTTTTACACTCCAAAATAGCACAATAAGATGCCTCTGGATTTATTTTCTATTTTAGAAATATCGAAATATCGAAATAAGCGATCGCGGCAAAAGTATGGTAGATTACGCGGAACTCCGCATAACTATGCCACACGTTACACGCCCACTTGACACTTCTACTGTTTTTTCTGTTCTGTGGGTAGGTTAAAGTAGAAGATGGTGGTGCTAAAGTGACCACTAATATCATTTTACTCTACCGTCTTTTGATCTAGATTGAGCCTACGAGTCATACCTGGGACCCAATTCTCGTGAATTCGAGATGATTTTTCATGCGAGATATGTCAAAAAAATGTACGCAGTTGACAGTGCATATCGCATGAAAAATCATCTCGAAGTCACGAGAATAGGGTCCCTGATATACCCTCATTTGGTCTTAACTCAAATGCTACAATTTAAAGGTTAGGTTAGTTTTGTATAGTTGTAACTTTTTAACATGGATTATCGACTCTATTTCTTTAAACTATAGACTACAAAAAAATACAGTTATAGAATAAAGGCAAGCATTTTTTTTTCATTTTACAACCCCCCGGCACTCGACAAGAACATACTCTGTAGAGTCTGTCTAATAAAAGATGAACCTGAGAAAAAGCAGGAAATTCAGAAAAACTTTATACGGTATTACCGATCGATGTAGGAATAAACGATTTTGATACTTTTCTTATTTTGTTTATTTTGGTGAGCACAAAGGAAGAGGAAAAGCGTACTTTTTCACAATACTAAGGCCCGTATTAATAAACTATAGGTACTCAAGTCTACTAATACCGCAGTCTGAGCTCTTTTAGTAAATAAAATCATCAATAAAAAGTCATGAACTAAAAAGATTTTATTTATTATTATTAGGCTAAAAAATTGTTGTAATTTTATAATTATGTACATAATTCACACTTCTTTCAGTCAGAGACAGTATCTCAAGCTTCAAAATTCAAAATATTTATTCAGTAAATTGGCCACATACTTAAGGGCTTTTTTACACGTCGATAATATGGAGTGAATCTACTAGCGCTTCGAACAACACAAGACCATCATTGCGGAGAAGAAGAGCCGCAAGAAACTCCAGCAGAAGGTCATTATTTCCAATCATAAAATACAATAATACTTAAAAGTAACATTACAAGGTAATAAAGTAATAAATAATTAGGTATTTTAAAACTAACACAAACAAAATCATTACAAATGTAAGCTCAATAACATTGAGTAAATTAAAAATAGTGACAAGTAGAACAACATGAATAGGTCTCTACGTCAGGAACGATAATTAAAATAACTAACTGGAAAACAGGTTATTGCAAGCGTGAACAGACGGGACCCCACAGACAGACAACACTCTCACGAGTATGACGCTGATCTCAGCCATCGCCTCCCTCAACCGTGTGTTCGGGAAGGTGGTTTGAAAAGAATAATTAATGAGGGCCAACAAAACAGCAGAATCTTTAGCACTCCTGGTATCAAGCGTCCTCATCCGGCCACGGTTTCTAATTTGGATAGCTTTGATGTTCAAACTATCCGTAATAAAGTCTATGAGTTTTATGTCGTAAAAAAGCAAATTCCGACTCTCAGAACACTTTTGGCAAATTTAAAAGAAAATATGGGTTTTACTGGCTCCAGAGAGACTATGTAAAATACTGTTGAGCAATGGTTTTGAATAAAAAAAAAAGAACTTTCAGTGCTCATAGAACAATATGACATTGCAGCCTGGCGACAACGATCTTGAGAACCATAGCCACGAAACGTGCCAATGAAAATAAGCCAATTATACAATATCTTGATGAAACCTATCTTCATCAAAATTACAAGCCAAAAAGATCATGGCCGTGGACCGTCGACATCTGGTATAATAAAAAATATTTCCTCCGGAAAAAGATTTTGCATCATTCATGCTGGTTCCGAAAATTGATTTTTGCCCAATGCATTGTTGACATTTGGCACTAAATCTACAAAGGCAGATTAACACCATGACATGAATTCTACAAATTTTAACACATATTTACGGGAGAAATTGATACCAAATTTATTTGAACCCAGTGTGATTGTGTTTTATAATTCAAGTTATCATACGGTACAAATTAATAAGCCCTAAGCACAAACACACGCGAAGCTGAAATACAAGCCTGGCTCCATGCTAATTCTGTGAATTTTGATGAAAGTTTATACCGAGAAGAATTTTTGGTTTTAGTGAATCAGCACAAAACGGAGCCAATTTATGAGGCAGATGAAATTCTCAAAGCTCGTGGTCATGAAGTGCTCAGACTCCCACCTTACCAATGCGACCTCAACCCGATCAAGCTCATTTGGAGTACTGTAAACCGAAAAGTTGGTAGCAAAAATATAGGAAATCGGTGTCGGAATTTGAGAAAATTCTAAAAAGAATTCTTAATAGCATAACTTTAGCAGAATGAAAGAAAATGACGGACCATGTACTTCATTTCGAAAACCAATACAAGGAAAAGGATGGAATTACTAAAGAAATGGAAAGCTTCATAAGTGTACGTGATGGCGAACCTTCCAGTAGTTCCAGTTCAGATGATGATGACATGAGTGATTTTGGGGATAGAGTATTTAGAATCTGATTTTGATTATATTGGATGATATTTAAAAAACAATAATAAACATGTATTTACTTTATTAATTTGAGTCTCTTATGATGTTATTTATTGTCACCTCTTTATTGTAAACATTTTATCAGATTGTAACATTTCCTTGAACGCTTATGGGAATGGTCTGAAAGGGCTGCTAATACCCTAAGACCCATACCATAAGACTCTAGGAACTGTAATCAAAATCAGATTCTAAATGCTCTACGTCTAATGATTCATCTGAACTACTGTTGCCAGACTCAACATCACAGACACTTACAATAAATGATGATTCTAGTCCTTTAGTTATTCCATCCCTGGTTTTGTACTGAGCTTCAATATTAAGCACATGATTAGTCATTTTCTTCCAATGCTCTGGTGTTATGCTGTCAAAAGACTCTTTAATTTTTTTTTCAATTTCAGCTGCTGATATGCCAATATTTTTACTTTCAACTTTTCTCTTCGCCAAACTCCAGATTAGCTCAATGGGGTTAAGGTCACAATGGTGGGGCGGAAGTCTTAAAACCTCATGACCATGCTCCCTTAGAATTTCATCGGCTTCATAGATTGGGTCTGGTTTGTGTTTTTGTGCCAAGACAAGAAGTTCTGGAACGGTATAATATTCTTCAAAATGAATTTGATTAGAACGAAGCCATTCTTGTATTTCTGCTTTGAGGCTATTGGTATTTGGTGCATTATTAATTTGCACCGTGTGATAGTTGGCATCGTCCATGACAATGACACTTGGTTCAGTCAAGTTGGGGATAAGCTTCTCACATAACCACCTATTGAAATTTGTGGCGTTCATGTCATGGTGATAATCTGCTTTGATTGATTTTGTGCTAAACGTTAATAAAGCATTAGGCACAAAACCATCTTCTGATCCAGCGTGAACAATAATAAGTCCTTTTCCAGATGAGGTATTGCCAACTACATCTTGGGTGGAAGGCCCCTGACATGACTTTTTTATTTTGTAGTTCTGTTGTACATAAGTCTCATCCAGGTATATAATTTTTTTACCTTCAGCACGTTTTGTTGCAATAGTCCGTAAGTAACGGTGTCGCCAAGCTGCTATGTCAAAACGCTCAATAAGAACCGAGCGTTGGTTAATATTTTGTTTAAACTCGTATCCATTTGCAAATAGTATTCGGCGTAAAGTTTCTAGGCATCCGGTAAAACCGATGCTTTCTCTCAACTCTTTTAATAGGCATCTGAGTGTAGGCACTTGCTTTTTTACAATATAAAATTCGTTCACTTTGTTTCGGATAGCATGGATGTCAAAACTATCTAAATTGGATACTGTAGCCTTGTGGGGTCGCTTCTTTCCTGGTGTACTGAAGACACCATGGTTTACTTTGCCTTCATTAATTATTCTTTTCAATGTCGAAACACTGATATCTGTAAGAAGAAAGAAAAAATTAAATAATCAGAACACCAGGGGGCGTACTTTTGATGCCAATGACGTCAAAATGACGAAATTTTACACACGGTGCTTTGATTTCATTTGGCAGGTGTTTAGGTATGTATTAACTGATACAAATAAAATAATGTAAAATAAGATGCGGTAAAATAATTATAGTTAAATACAGCATAATCGCAATCAAAATACAGATCACGGCTGCATCATTTTTTTTATTTCACTAGGTACTCATGACTAAAAATGGCGAATTGAGTCAATTTTCTTTTATTATGAATGTCAATGCCATAATTGTATTTATGAATATTTAATCATATTAATTTTTATTACAACATAAAATAGTTTTTTTAAATGATTATGTTACCCGATGATTTTCGCTACTGCCGTTCTCAATCAAATAGTTTCCACTTACATTTTAGGTATGAAGTAGGTATTTATTTTTCTATGCGTCAACAGATTACTTAACAAATTTTTACATGATTAAATGTTGGTTAATAATTACAATAAAATCATTTGGAATCATACTCTATGTAGCGTGACGTCATTTTTGCGTCAATGGCATGAAAAGTACGCCCCCTGCAGAACACCATTTACAAAAACATTGTGACACGCAGTACAGCCCCATTGTACAGTCCGACAGCTCTAAGAACATTTGGGTTTAGGTGAAATCAAATTGCATCAGTGAGGTTCAAATCGCAACGGTTTAAGAACAAGGAAGACAGGTATAACCCTAACATCTTTTGCAAGAGCTCATGGAGTGTACGTAAGTACATTTGGATCACAAAGAACAAAATGCTGTTTGCTCTGCATACAGTAAATACATATTAATATGTTTATGATATCTTTTAACTAAATGTATATAAACACCTCCTTAGTGTTTACTGAAACTATAATTGTCAGTTATATTAATCATCTGTCTTTTTAATTAATTTAATAATATTGCGAATGTTAAGAGATTCAACATGATATAGGTACAGACAATATATATAGGGAAAGACAATGATTTAATTAATTTTAGTATTTACCGGTCATTGAAGATATTTCTTCTAAATACTTCTTCTGACTCTGGCATAGTAATTCCTTTTGCTCCAACTCTTTCAACTGCAGAACATTTTTCAAAACAGTTTTTTTTTCTCCTTCCACGTTCAGCTTATCTGTAAGGAATACATCGTTTAATTTCTTAATGGAGAAGAAATACCAATTTCAAAAGATAGGTTGGACAGAAAAAGGTATATATTCCATGAAACTTTGGATTGAAGACATAGAAATAATAAGTATCAAAATTAACATGCCGTACTAACCTATGAATTCGGTCACCGTATTTAAATACTCTATTTTTTGTTTCAACAATTTTACCCTCTTCTCTTGTTTTACTTTAAATTTGTTGATAATAGTAAAAAGGATCTGTCGCACACCACTTTTGACAGTTTTACGCATTTTCAGTTCGTAAATTTCCAAAAGGTATCTTTAATTTGATTTGACAGACTCGCACTCGCACGGCTCGCACTAACCAAAGAGAGAGAATATAACACTACGTTAAAACGACTTGTTTGTCAATGTCAAACAAACGAACGACATTTTTAGTGTTGCCAGACTTGCCAGTCAAATAAAAGTCCGGTGCATCATTCATTAGACAGACTAAAGACGGAGTGTTGGGTCAATCAACTTTTCCTTTGAAAAAGAAATCAAAATAAAAAGGTGGAATTTTTTACTTAACTATATGCTTTTATCGTACGTAGTACAAATATTAAACTTTTAAAATGCGATGGTTGCTGCGGACTTGTAAGATTAATATATGTTTTATCTACATCCATATCATAATTTCAATATAATAATGTTCAGAAGCGATAAGCAAATGCCCTACATTATGTTACCTGTATCTGTGGTTGCACTGTAATGTTAACATTAAAGTATAACATGTCAATAAAGTATCGGTTATCGCTGTAGTTGAATCTTAATGTTCACTTTACAGTATAAGTGACCTGCACTTTAATGTGAACATTAAGATGCAGGATAACGACGGATACAGGTTTCTCACATATTGTAGAAAACGTATGATATGTATGTAGATAAAGTTATGTATGCGACTGTACGCATAATTAGAGGCTCTACTTTGAAATCCGTAATTCGAACTTCGTCTATTGCTATCCCTTTTGCTCTCGACGCGTCACTTATTTGCAAGAAAGTGACGGGGCGATCCGAAGTTCGAATTACTGATTTCAAAGTAGAGCCCTAGGCATTGAAACACTCGTGTGATCTTATTATGAAACTCGCCTTACGGCTCGTTTCATAAAACCATACTCGTGTATAATGCCTCTCATTATGCACCAGTCACATAAATAACTATTATATGGCCATAAACAGAATTCGAGAAACAAAAAACAATTATTTTAAATATTAGACTCTATTCTATCTTAAGGTTGACTTCCATGGGTAGCGGCTGATGCGACAGACGCGTGCGGCTGACGTGCGCGACTGTCGCGCGCGTCTCGCGACAGTAGTAAACACTATGAAAACGTATGGCATCGCTTCCGTGGTTAACGGCTGACGAATCTGCAAGCCGTGCGCGGCTGAGCCGCTTACTACGGAAGCGATGCCATACGTTTTCATAGTGTTTACTACTGTCGCGAGACGCGCGCGACAGTCGCGCACGTCAGCCGCACGCGTCTGTCGCATCAGCCGCTATCCATGGAAGTCAACCTTTAGAACGGAAAAATACAAACTGTCTAAATCGCGGATACTTTAATCAGCAGCACTTTGATATCAGCCTGAACTCCCGATAACCCGCGAGTTCCGTGACTTCTGCGAAAAAGTTTGCGCAGTTCATCATAATTATACTTCTGTTGCCTTAATTCAAATTAAAATTCAAAAGTGTAACTTGTTCTTAGGGTTTCGTGCCTGACGGGTGTCAAATTGACCCTACCGCCTACGCAGTCCGTCCGTCCGTCCGTCCGTCCATATGTCCTAACTGTAAAGAGCTGTAACTTTTGATAGCGGATTGATTTTTTCCAGTATAAATATTTTTTATCACGGTTGATATGCTTACAAAAATAATAATTAACACGGGGTTTCCACAAGAAAGGTTTTTTCTCAACTTTTTTTGTTTGTATTATAAAAAACGGTAAAACATACAAAGCGTCGAATTTGGTGTGATTATAGTACAAACCCTAAAGAAAAATAAATCGGAATATAATAATATCGACTGGGGGGCGACGGTACGAAACCCTGGGGCACGTTTTATAAAGCTACAAGTTACAATTTTACAGGTCTAAACTGGCAACATTGCTCAAATAGCTGTGGCCCGTTTCACGAAGCTACAAGTTACAAATTACAAGCGGAACCCTCTTTCTAGCAAAAGGAGTTAGAAAGAGACTTCCGCTTGTAATTTGTAACTTGTAGCTTCGTGAAACGGGCCTCTGGTCGTCATTGGTCGAGGTTGTGTCAAATGGAAACTTGTACCTAACCTGTAAATTGTAATTTGTAGTTTTATAAAACAGGCCCCTGCTCAACTCGCATTCGACCGGTAATTTTTACCGAATGCGTCAGTAGGAGAGTTATTAAGTTAGGGTGATGGGACCAGTAATGAACAAGGACCAATAATGAACACTTGATATGGTACAGAAGATAAGGGTTATCCATTTATTTTGAGGCGATCAATTTATAACCTTATGATCTTTAAATTAAGTGTTAAGTGTCCATTATTAGTGCTTTCAGCTAAAAGTGTCCAACATTGGTGCCGTCACCCTATGTGCATTCCCGCATAAGAGGGATGCCATGCCACACGAGCGTTTGCCGGTGCGCTGCGTCGTCGCCGCTGCGTTGCTCTACATATAAATTAGAGCGACACGCCACACGATGCGTTGAAACACTTGCGTCGCTTTATTTTTAAATCACAGCCTTGTGACAATGGAGCACACCGGCAACGTTCGTTTGACATCTATATGGGTAGTGGAAAACACGAAGTTTGGGAAAAATAATGTATTCTAAAACCCAATATTCCGGTCGCCGGTCGTAGGAAATCTAATCGGATATGGACTCGCCACCGCTGGGTAAGTATTATGGTTATTCCGAGAATCGTCTTATTTGCATAACCAGTTTCGATACAAAATCATGAGAGCCATACTATATCAATACCGCGCCCGCGGTCCGAAGTAAAGATGCATACGCATAATTAGTATTCATACTTTAATACTGCTATTTTTAGGGTTCCGTTCCAATTACATTAAAATGGAACCCTCATAGGGTGACGGCACCAATGTTGGACACTTTTACCTAAAGGCACCAATAATTGACACTTAACTCTTAATTCAAAGATCATAACGTTATATATCGATTGTCTCAAAACAAATGAATAAACTTTATGTTCTACACCATAAGAATCAAGTGTACATTATTGGACCTTGAGTCCGTGTTCATTACTGGTTCCATCACCCTAAGACGACTTTGTTGTAGGTACGTCTGGCCGTCTGTCTGTCTCTCAAGACCCTTTTTCTCTGAAATGTCTTAAGCTATCTTGATTTGTTCGGATATATTTCGTTTTTTTAACAATAGAAATCGGTAAACAAAGAAGCAGGTGTCGTTAACCTTTTTCTTCAGAAGATAATAATGTACCTATTAATACGATAATAAGTACTAACAATAACAACAAACTTTAACGGTCAATTAAACGCAACAACTCAAAACAATAAAAAAAAACTAGGAGAACTAGTTAGGTACTTAGAACATATCGCACCCGCAAGATATACGACATGAGAGTGACCTTTAAAAACAAAGATGAACAAACAAGGTCGGACATTTAAGCGAACAATTGAAATTTCAAAATTCCCAATCCGTATTGTTACGGGGGGAGGGCACTTTTTCACATAACTTTTTTGTTCATAGGAAATACTTAACTTTGTTTTTTATAAAACGTTCCGTTTGTTTGAGACATCTGCTTCTTTGGGTTTTTTATCAAGCAATAATTTTGTGCTAACGCATTATGATTGAATAATCTTTATACGGGAAAGCAAATCACACATTTTGCAATTTTCTATTGTGATGTAAAATGCTCCTAGGGGCCTTTACGTAAAGTTCGGACCGCGGCGGGAAACGCCACGCGCCGGTCCAATCTTCGTTCCGAACCGTAGTTTTTTTACTATTTTACTATTACAGTTGCATTTACACGTACGGTTCGGAACGAAGATTGGAACGGCGCGTGGCGTTTCCCGCGGTATGAACTTTACGTGTGCAGGCCGCTATTATTTATCAGCTTAGTTGGTAGTGACCCTGCCTACGAAGCTAGCGGTCCCTGTTTCGATTCCCGGTCAGGGCAAATATTTGTGTGATGAGCGCAGAACAAGTATGTATTTCTCTATATACTTAAGTATGAATGATAAATGATAATCGTTGCCTACTACCCACACTACAAGCCTAGGCTATTTTTGTGAGACTGTCCTCCAATATTTATTTATTATTATTATTTATCCTGGAAGAAGTAAACCGAGACACCAAAAATGAATTGTTTTGACACCTATCATGTGATATAATCATTTTGTATATTTGAAAACTATTTAGTTAAATAGGATAATATTTTTTCACACAGCGTATATATATATGTAAGGTCGCTGTCAATAGAACTTGCTAACTATGTAAACAAAACCAAAGGAACCAATTCACCATGATTACTCGATAATCACGAACTTTTAAGGATCAAGTGAGGTCTTTGCAACGATTCATACACTAAATCATTATATTTATATTAAGTTTAAGATGAAATAACTATTCCTTATACGTTATTTTTAATAAAAACAGGCGTGATGAATATTTCAGGTTATGTGTCAAACAGTACTAATTTGTTTACATAGTTCGCAAGTTCTATTGACGGCGACCTTATATACTACAGCTTCTTTGACTCACCAATCACCATACGATTTACGATGACCATTTCAATATGAATGCGTGTCACAGCGCAGGCACTCAGTTTTATTTTTATGACGTGGAAAAAGCGAACGATAGTACAGTCGAGTTCATAAATACAGTGTCCACTATAGTACCTTGTCTATTTAATGTCATGTTTAAACTGCCTTACATGAATTGTCAGAGCGATTAAAGTGACAAGGTACAAAATTGTATACATATTTATGAACTCGACTGTACTTAAGTGGGATCTGGCACCTATAGACATTTACATTCTGAAGACTTCAATCCTAAGACTGCAATCCTGAGACCGCAAACGCTTTGCTAACCTTGTAAACTAATGGAATGCCTCTATGGTAATAATTTCACCGGTTGTCTTGTCCCCACACTGGAGTCTGGAACAGCAATGCGAATGCTGCTTGATGGTAGGTGGTGAGGTGGTGGTAGCGATCCTACCACCACTCACTTACCACCGCGGCGTTACGACTAAAGTCCTGTCAATTGATTCTGTATGCTGTCATCAAGCAGTAGTCTGTTTACTTCTTAAACTGTGAACTTGGGCAAAAATGTATTGTAAAGGAAAAATGTTCATGTTCAAGCCGTCATCGAAAAATCTTTTTCAATTATAAAACTGCACGACAAAAAGCACGAGAAAACATAATAGTAATGAGTAAACTGGACGCTCGGCGTAATCTTAAATCAAAGTCAACGTTTTCCAAATGTCATTAATTAACAGTTCTTTTATATCAAAGCTACAATATAATAGATTTCACCAATAACATAAAACCTACCACCACCTACTAAACTAAGCTAACAACCACCGCTAGAAAACCTGCTTTCAAATAAAAAAGCGGCCAAGTGCGAGTCGGACTCGCCCATGAAGGGTTCCGTGAAAGGTAAATTGCGGTTTACGATTTATGACGTATTAAAAAAAAAAATCTTACTAGATCTCGTTCAAACTAATTTTCGGTGGAAGTTTGCATTGTAATGTGTTTTTTTTTATTTTTGTATGAAAATCTTAATGCGGTTCACCGAATACATCTACTTACAAAGTTTCCATAGTATAGCTCTTATAGTTACGGAAAAAAGTGGCTGTGACATACGGACGGACAGACGGACGGACGGACAGACATGACGAATCTATAAGGGTCCCGTTTTTTGCCATTTGGCTACGGAACCCTAAAAACCGCATCCAAATCGGTTTACCCGTTTAAGAGCTACAGTGCTACAGACACACAGACAACACATACCGTAGCGGTCAAACTAAACAACCCCTCTCCCCCTTCCCAATGTCACGACAACACTACAATTATAAATATTAAAGTAGCTTAAGGTTCATACTTATCGTGGTCGCACCACGAGTGGGTATTTCCTACGGAATTCCCGGTGACGTACGAAGTGCGACCGAGTATAGTAGTAGTCAGTCATTTTTGAACTTTATATCGACGGTATAAGGTTCAATTAGTGTTCAGAGTGAAGCTTTAAGGAAATTTGTGACAAAAATGCAATTCTTATAATTTAAGTTTTGTTTTGTTTTATGTTAAGTATAAACAATAACTGAATGATATGATTGTTTCTCTGTTATCTTATTAATATTGGTTATGTAATATTATATTAATTTCAATTTACATGATATATCTAATTAGGTATATTGTTAGTTAAGTTTTTTAGGGTTCTGTACCAAAATGGTACAAAAGGAACCCTTATGGTGAGACTTCGTTGTCTGTCTGTCTGTCTGTCTGTCTGTATGTCACAGCAGGTTTTCTCAGCAACTACAAATGCTATCAACTTGAAATTTGGCATAGTTGTACAACTTGCTTGCCCGCATCTATTTGTAGTAAAAAAAATATGAAATTAATTTTATTAATAATTGAAAAGGGGTCTAGATTGGGGGGTTCAAAAATGAAAGAGGTTCGATTATAGCAAATGGAGTGTCATATGAAAGGTCTTAATTTGCACATTTCAAAACTATTTGTTTGAAAATTTTCTGTGATGTACTTTTTGATTTATAGACAAAAATGTACAAAAAATGACCGTTCCCCCGCCCCCTTATCTCCGAAGTTTATTAATCAAAAATTCTGAAAAAAATCCTGACGTGTAGATAATTATTTATATTTTCTGGGATAAATAAAATAAAGTGTTCATTATTTACAGTTTTTGAGAAATAACAAAAAAACTAAGAAAATATGTATAAAAATTTAGGCTAGTCAAAATCGACCTTATTGCCTGGAAAATAAAACTTATAACAAAATGAGTATTTTCTTTTGCGGTTATCAAGCATATTATCTTCAATACGGAACCCTCGGTGCGCGAGTCCGACTCGCACTTGACTGGTTTTTTTTAATATCAATTTTTACTTTGTTAGTAAGTTTTTGATGCATGCCGTAGCTCAATATGTATATTAACTGGCATAAGATGTGGTTTCCTATATTCTATCATCAATATAAATGTTAATACGCAAGATATAAATAAGTCAGGTGTATTATCTTTTGGAAATACTCAATAAAAAAAACATAAGTAAAGAAGTGCTGTTACTATGTTAACAAAATATTGATAGTTTATTATAATTTAACCTATTTTTATTCGTGTGTCTGTGTAGGTTTATTTGCTAAAGAAACGTTTTGCGAATCTTGCACGTTATATAAAGCTACAAGTTACAATTTTACATGTCTAAACTGGCAACACTGCTCAAATGGCTGGTCGACATTGGTCGAGGTTGTGTCAAATGGAAAGCTGTAACCTGTAAATTGTAATTTGTAGCTTTGTAAAACAGGGCCCAACCATTTGAGCAGTGTTGCCAGTTTAGACCTGTAAAATTGAACTTGTAGCTTTATAAAACGTTCTAGAGCAAGAAGCACAATTATTTTGCTGACTTTTTCTAACTTAAAAGTAAGAGGACAGCAGTCAATTTCTGCAATATTTATTGCTAGTCTAAACATCGCTTAAAATATCTCTACGTACGGCGGTAAGAAGGCAAAGTTTAACGATTGTTAAAAGTACCCTTAATAATTGGTTTCGCAACAATTACCTTACCTAAATGCTAATAATATTATCAGCATAGTATAATACACATAGTTATCAGTTTCGGCTTCTCGTCGGTTCAGCCTCCTTGTATTATTATATTTAAATACATAACATTCCATCATAACAACTCAGTGCCATCCGGACCGCGCAGGGAGAAGCGCGCGTCGTCAAACGTTTAAAAAAAAGTGATACTGTACAAATAAAAATAATCAATGTTTAATTTGTACACAGTTTTATCAACACTATCAGTTTACCAATGTGTTATTTAATTATTTTAGAACGTGTTATACTTTTTAATCAGTGAAATTTTGTGTTAGTGTAAAAAAGTAATAAAGAGGCCGTGGTCATCGCATCATACAGCCACGGTGAATACTTAATAGGTACGTAAGAGGTTTTAGGTCCATACTCATTGTTTTTTGCGTTTGTTCCATTATATAGATTGTTTTTTTAAAAATATTTTCCTATGTAAATAAAAAAATCATTTTAGTATTATATGCGGATTGCGGGTGTAAATGCCCTTTTCTTGCCATGTTTAATTATAATTGGTGCGCTTTGAGGTAAATTAGATACTGTACATAATAAATAAACACTAGAGGACAATCTCACACAAATATGACTTATAGTTTCAAACGACGCAATGGCCTAGTTGGTAGTGACCCGGCCTACGAAGCTAGCGGTCCTGGATTCAATTCCCGGTAAGGGCAAATATTTGTGTGATGAGAGCGAGTATTTGTTTGTGAGTCTTGGATGTTTTCTATGTATTTAAGTATTTATTTCTCTATATAAGTATTTATATCGTTGTCAAGTACCCATAGTACAAGCCTAGAGCTTAGTTTGGGACTAGGTCAATTTGTGTGAGATCGTCCCTTGATATTTATTTATTTATTTATTTATTTTTCTGTATAAGTGTTTCCATACAATATTTATAGTATGTAGTTGACCATAGTTCAAAGTCTAGACTCTATAAGGGTTCCCTGAGGACTACGCAACCCTGAAAAGCGGTATTAATATAAGTAATGTAATGGGAAGTTTATCGCAAGGCTTGGCTATTCGCTCCTTAGTATTTCGCATCTGGATTTATTACCTGCCTTTTGCCTTTCTTAGGTACTTACATTACTTTTAATTAAGTATCGGTACAGTCAGCCAAAAATGTGGTCTACCACCCTACGGTTGAAGTTCATTTGCGCGTCTTGATACAACAAGTTCGATTTGCCCTTGCAATAATATTATGACAGTGACTATTGTCAACTTTAGCGATAATTAGATCTCACAGAAACTTTTGTCAAAAGTGGTAGGTAGATCACTTTCTTGGCCGACCGTACCAACTCTAATTATAAGGACGGCCATAAGCCATAACAAATGTTTCGTGCGTGTTACGCAACTACATTAAAAAAGCAACTTTATTTCGACTGTATTAAAGTACCAGTTACTAAAATACAATAGAATTCGGATATGGATGAGGCTTCCCGCTATAGTTTTATATATTTTTGTATGTACATTATTATAGTATTGTAGCATTGCCTTCTTCTATCCCTCTTACTCTTCAATCGATTATCATTGGTAGGAAGGACAGTGACGTAATTTCGAACTTCCATTTTAAGAGTAGCATTCCTACTTCAACTACTTCAAATTTTGTTAACCCATGGAAAGTCACCGGCACTCAACAATTTCAAATCGGTTTAGTATTTTTGAATCATTTTAGGAATAATAGGAATTATTGTACTGAATAAGGGCCAAATCAAAAGCACCCGAAACCGACGTACGTGCATGAAGAGATTGATGAATGTAGAGGAAGCGAAAGTTGTATGTTTGGACCGGTGCCCCTGGCGTTCCATAGTCCCATAGTCTCTGCCTACCCCATTGGGAGACAGGCGTGAAGGTATGTATGTATGTATTGTAGAGGCCCGGAAAAAATATCCCATTACCAAAACGTACAGATTTCAAAACAATAAAATTTAAACCAAATCAAATTAAATCAAAAAATATTATGGTGACCAGACTAAAATTCTCTATTCTCGCCAAAGCATAAATAAAATTAATCATAAGTACAATGTATGAAAACAATGAAACGAATATTGACACCTCATGTTTTTAATATTTTTCATCTCCAGAAAAATACAAACACTTTGTTAGAGAAATAACCAAAAAACCCGACTTCGAAATACTTGAAATCCAGAACGGTTCGTCGCATACGCCGCACCATCAACGGCAACGCGTGCGGGGCGTTGTTTTCTACTATCTTTGTGGCAGTAGCGTTTACTACAGCGTGCAGTTAGGCGGCGTGATCAGTAGAGAGCGGAGCGTTGAAGTAGGAGTGCGCGTTGTTCACAGAACACAGGGATAAGTCGCTCATTGAATACAAAACGGCCACATTCCAAAATAATTTGCTCTTGCATTGAAAATCTTATACCAACAGCTTCTAAATTTAAAATGCAACACTGACTGATTTTGGAATGTTTCCGTTTTGTATTCAATGAACGAATGTTCTGTGACGGTGATACACCGCAGCGTAAAGGAAAACGTAAAGTCGCCGTCAATCACGGAATAGAAAAAACAGTGGAAGTGGCATGAGCTTAGCTTAGTATTAGACCTGTTGTCGCCAATACTCAAACTATCATAAAAACAACACGCCACCATGGAAAATGTTTTTGGTGCGGCTATCGTTTTTACACTCCAAAATAGCGCAATAAGGCGTGCTTTTGGATTTATTTCCTGTTTTAGAAATCGAAATATTGAAATAAGTGATCGCGGCAAATGTATGGTAGGTTATGCGGAACTCCGCATAACTATGCCACACGTTACACGCCCACTTGACACTTCTACTGTTTTTTCTGTTCTGTGCCGTCAATAGAACTTGTGAACGATGTAAATAAATTAGTACTGTTTGACAAATAACCTCAAATATTCACCAAGCGTGTTTTTATTAAATAACGTATAGTGAATAGTTATTTCATCTTAAACTTAATATGAAAATAATGATCTAGTGTATAAATCATTGCAAAGACCTCACTTGATTTTTAAAAGTACGTTATGTCGAGTAATCATGGTGAATTGGTTCGTTTAGTTTTGTTTACATCTTTTGCAAGTTGTATTGACGGCGACTTTAGTAGCATAAATTATGCACGATGCTCGCGACAATAGCGGCATTTACACGTAAAGTTCGGACCGCGGGCGCGGGAAACGCCACGCGCCGTTCTAATCTTCGTTCCGAACCGTACATTTTTCACTATTTTACTATTACAGTTGCATTTACACGTACGGTTCGAAACGAAGATTGGAACGGCGCGTGGCGTTTCCCGCGGTCCGAACTTTACGAGTGCAGGCCGCTAATGCACGCTCCACCATAACTAAACACGCTACAACGCTCCGCTGCGCGCTCCGCTATTATTTTAAATTTGAATTTGCGGCCTTACACCGATGCACACTAGCCACAAATATGATACTGATACTTGCCAATGATATTAATATAAAATATCATGGATACTGGCCAGATATTTTAATCAAAATTGAACTTTAAAGTGTGTTTCAATCCGGTTTGCTTTCGGTTTCATGGCAGTCGTGAATCATTCATTAGATATGAAGAGGAAAGTGTTCATTGACGGGGAATCTTAGTCATACATAATATAAAGTCGACGTACTCGTATGGCAAATAAAATAGAGCTCGTTTTAAGCGTATAGCTGTAAATAGTTTGTTTTGACAGCCATCTAACAATACTGTATCCAGATGTGGTCTAAAAACAGCTCTATAGCTAAGTTCTGCACCTTTTCACCAACAATTTTGTTGTTTTTCTACAGTTGTTAATGTGCGTTTGTTTGTTGTTGGTGAATAAAGATTATTTTATTTATTTATTTTTATTTATTTATGGCACTTCCCACCGCTGGCGAGAAAGCGATTAGCTATCGACTATTTTCTCGCTCAAGAAACTAGAAAAATATATAGATCCCATGTCAATAAAAGAGACACATATATTAATAGTTGATCGCTAGCTCTACTCGCTTCTCGCTCATCGTCGTTGAAGTTCCTATAGCAATGCCGTCGTATTGCTACCATACAACGTAATGTTTATATGTAGTCTTACAATGGGTCAACAATTTAATGTTGCAGACTTTACAGTCAACCTCAATGTCACTCTTGTACAGTCGAGTTCATAAATATATATACACTTTAGTGCCTACCTTGTCACTTTAATAGTTGTGACAATTCATATATTATGTTATGGCAGTTTAAACATGACATTAAGGCGCAGGCTGCCAGCGCTGTGGTTTTATAAAAGGCTTCGGCACACCAAACGCGGCAAGTCTCGGTGTGACGGGGTGTCATTTGTTTTGTTGTTTTACAACTCCCTGACGCCACGCGACGCTACGCGCTGCAGCTGCCACGCGTTTGGTTTGCCGGAGCCTTAAATTGTGGCACAGGCTGAGCCTGAGCCTTTTGCCACACCTCAATGTTCTGTCTCTGTATTGTATTATTGTTTTGTTTTGTTTTGTTTTGTATTTTACCTATTAATTTTATTTTTAATGTTTGGATTGTATGATTGTGAGATGGGTGGATGTGAAATGCCTGTATGGAGTAATTTAATTTATTTTCGTGAATGTCTAATGTTATGTGGCAATAAATGTTTTTTGAATTTGAATTTGATTAAATAAACAAGGTACTAAAGTGTATAGATATTTATGAACTCGACTGTACGTTATATCATTATCACATTCCACAATGTTGTTTGACATTGCCTACGTGACGAAAAGCGATATGGTACAAAAGTTCATAATATTTTTGACGCTGACCTGAAAATAGTCATCGTTAAATATAGTGAAACAACAAGTAGCTCTTACCCACTTGTTTACAATATGACTTAAAAGACAAAATGGGTTAAAATAATTAATAAACTGTAACTGCCGCACTCAGAGACGTCAATTAAATTTAATGCTTGGTTAAAGTAGCTGCTGTCACTTTCTTTGCTATAGCAATAGAATAAAACAACACGTCACTACACAAACGTTTAATTTAATTGACGTCTCCGAGTGCAGCAGTATCAATTAGTCGTTACTTATGATTAATTATTTTAATTGAGACCACGCAAATTAGTTTTTCCGTGAAAATAGTTACAGTATAATTCTACCTGTTTGTGTTTTAACGACTTTCTTGCTCATAAAAGCAAAACGATAGGTACCTTTTGTTTAAATATATTTAATTAGTTGACGACGTAGGTAGTTAGGCTAGTTGCTACATACCTACCTAGTGAGTGACCCTGCCTACGAAGCTATCGGTTCCCGGTTCGATTCCCGGTCAGGGCAAATGTTTGTGTGATGAGCACGAGTTTCGCTCCTGAAATTTGGATGTGTAAGTATGTTTATCGTTACCTATAGTACCCATATTACCCATAGAGCCTAGAGCTTAGTTTGGGACTAGGTCAATTTGTGTAACCGGAGTTTTTTTATTCAGTCAGGCCTTATGGGGTAATCGTGGTCTCTGTTGGGGCGTGGTTGGACTTTTTTCGCCCCACAAAAAAAGTATGATTATGTTTCCGTATGAGTACAGTCGAGTTCATAAATATGTGTACACTTTAGCACCTTGTCACTTTAATCGCTGTGACAGTTCAATTATGGCAGTTAGAACATGACATTAAATAGACAAGGTACATATATATTTATGAACTCGACCCTACCTCTCCATTTGGACAAGAACTAGGATTTTATTCTACTCGGTTAAACCATATTGCTTTTGACATATTATCGTACCTATTCTTTAATTCAGCTGCGGTTAACTACCCAACTAACAAAATGGTCATAACATCTTAACCTTTTATGACTGATTCATCGTAGAAACGTCGTATATCAGCAAGTTTTAAAACGTGACGTTGTACAAATGTCACTTATACCGCATTTTAGTATTAATACCAATTGTTCTTAAAACGCAGTTGTACACACGTTTGTACGACATAATAATAAAGCTATTTAATCGGTGTCGTACAAAAGTTTTAGCTGAGACATTTCCCCGGTTTTACAACTTCAATATGACATCTTACAGCAGTTTGCTCGTAGAAAAGCTTTTAGAGTGACTACTGTACGACTAATCATAATTTAATCTTCATACGACTTTTATACTGCTAAAATGTCATACAATAGTCATATCCAAAACCATCCTATAATTAAAAGATCGGGCTTACGACTAAATTGATTTATAACATCTTGAGTTCTGACAGTTGTTCTGTGTGGTTGTAGACTAAATTGTTTAAATTAAATTAGAAAAACTGGTAGCAATACAAAAGAAGTGGTACTATAGTCGCAAAGTTCGTCAGAATTATTCTTCTGTACTTGCTAGTACTGACATATTGACATCAACACAGTCTCAGTTTCACCTATTATGATATGACCCACAAGCCAAGAGAAAACGAACCAGAAAGACACGGTTCCGTTTTCTTTTTTAATTTGAAAATTGGTTTCACGACGATTCCCATGTTAGGGGAAGTTTTGGCAACGACGTTAATAAAATAATGTTCACTTTTTTACTAATTTTGCTATTTTTCTTTTATGCTGATTCGAAATTAAAAGGGGTTTGAATTCACTACTTTATTATTGCCAATTTAAGGTTCGAAAATGTTTCTTAATGAACCCTGAAATAGTGGTGATGGCGTCGGCTTAGGAGTTTTAAGTCATAAGGCAGCGCTTTTTGCTATATATAAGTTTTTAACAAGTCATAACTAAAAAGATAAAATATTTTAATTATTTATTTTATTTAAATATTATGAAATTAACAATATTAAAAGGGGGCATTAAAAATTATTCAAAAACCTAGGAACATTGGTCGAAAAAGAAATGTTCGCAATTAATAATCGTATCTGAGTTCTTATACCCAAATCTCGTTTCACTTGTAGATCTGCAATCTGTTACTTAAAACAGTAAAGATAATCAAAAGTGTAATTCTTCCTGTGTTTCATAAATTATTCGACGAGTGACTATACCGACCACACACAACAGGTTGTTATGTTATAATTATAATTAAAACTGCTTCGCTGTTGCACCTCACCGACTTATTTGTCATACAAACGTCTGCGTTATGATAACTCTACAACTAATTGCTCTTATAAAGCAAGAACTTATGATACTTTTCTGACGAAATAGTCGTGTAATGTTTATTTTATAACACCCGTGTGACTAATTGTGTTTGCTTATGACGATTGAGTGACAACTGTACGCCTATTTAGTCTTGAAAACTGCGCCAAAATCGTGTTTTATAAGCGTTTGTATGCCTTAAATTGCATACTATTAAGTTCTATCAAAAACGTTTGTACAACATTTATACAACTTATTTTTGCTAGTTGGGTATGACAAGTTCTTCAGATACTTTACCAACTGTTTAGTATGTAGACTGTGTCTATGGCTAGGGTAGGGACTAGAAAACGATAAAGTCGATAAACTTACTTATACAGAGAGATAAATGTGAAAAAAACGTACAGTCAACCAATTTGATTTCTAGGCCACTTTGGACTATGTTAAAGTGACGTTGACAACCAAACGTTACAGACTTCTTATGATTTGGTTTTAACAAAAACCGATACGAGTAATCGCACGTGAAAGAACGCTAGCTTTACTGTTGAAGCTTCTTGATTCAGGCAGGCAGGGGTCTAACTATTTGGTTTCTTGATAATGAATGCTTTATTATAATGGTTTTTTAAATAATTTATTTATAATATTAGGTAAGTACATTGACATTATCCATGCTACAGATTTAAAGGACAAGAGGGCGCGGCGTCGGTGCGTGACCGTTTTATATTAATAAGCAGCGCCTCTCGCGGCCATCAAGGGAAACTCGTTGCTCGGCGAGTGACGTAGATTTCGTCCGCAACATATCTGGGCCGCCTTGAGAGCTTCTGCTCTCAACAGGAGTGTGTAAGCGGGGGCTGCGGAGTCCTGGCTCGACGTAGCTCAGCCACCAGTCTTGAATGAAGTAGCTCAGCCATCAGTCTTGAATGAAGTAGCTCAGCCATCAGTCTTGAATGCCTGCTGCTGCATCGCTCGATATGGAGATGGGCAGAGGGCAAATTTTTGAGAATGCCCTCTGAATGATACCGGTCGCTGTACGAATTTTAGCGACTCGTGACGTGTTATCTCGACCTGGGAAGGCGGTCAAGATTCTGCCCAGTTGCCATTTGAGTGGGGGCATGTTGTCATCTTTGATGATGACCATTGTGTTTGGTTTGATGTCATCTTTTTCTTGCTTCCATTTTGTGCGCCTTTGAAGCTCGGAGATATATTCAGTTGACCAGCGCTTCCAGAAGTGCTGGCGCATCTGCTCAACGCGCTGGTACCGGGACAGAGCGCACGCCGGTGCGGTCAGGCAGCAGTCGGTGGCGGGCGCGGTCGCCGGTCGGCCCAGCAGGAAGTGCGCCGGCGTCAGCGGAGCTAGGTCTGAGGGGTCTGATGACAGAGGACACATGGGGCGGGAGTTCAGGACGGCTTCGATCTGTGCCAAAACCGTACTGAACTCCTCATAAGTGAGGTTAGCGTTTCCGACCACACGCTTTATGTGATGTTTACTGGACTTTACCCCGGCCTCCCACAAACCGCCAAAATGAGGTGCATATGGAGGAATAAATTTAAATTCTATTTGATTATCCGAGGCATAATCAATCACAGACTGCGAACTGCTTTGTAAAAAGTCTGAGAGTTCTCTCGCAGCCTTAACAAAGGATCCGCCATTATCTGAAAATATTTGCAAAGGTTTACCTCTACGAGAAATAAATCTTTTCAATGCTAAGACGTAACATTCAGTTGATAAGTTAGTGACGAGCTCTAAGTGCACTGCTCTTGTAGCAAAACATACGAACAAACACAAATAAGCCTTTTCTAATTTTGCCCCCCTCCCCTTCCGGTTTAAAATGTACATGGGTCCGGCATAGTCGACCCCGCACCTTAAAAATGGGAAGCCCGGTTGTAGGCGCTCAATAGGTAGGTTGCCCATGATAGGTTGCAATGTCCTACCTTTCATGCGAGAACATGTTATGCAAGCTTGGACGGTTTTTCTTGCCAAGTTTCTACCACCTAATGGCCACCACGTATCTCTAATGTGAGATAAGAGCGTCTGAGGCCCTACATGTAAAAGTTGTTTATGCTCAAAACGGAAAAGGAGTTGTACAAAATGATGCCTGCTACATAACAACATAGGGTGCTTTTTGTTATAACCAAACTCAAGCGAGTTCACTAACCTACCACCAACACGAATAATATTATTTTTATCAATAAATATGTTTAATGTTGATAAATTTCGCGATGGGTTTACGGGTTTATTATTTATTAAAGCGTCATATACATGAGGAAAAGATTGCCTTTGCACCAAACTAACTAATAAGTTTAACGATGCGTTTAACTCATTAACTGACAAAGCGTCATCGGTACATCGATCTTGTTTACGTTTGACCCGCGCGTTCGATATAAAGCGTAATACGTAAGCGCAAGCGCGTTGCATTCTTTTAAACGACGAGAATCTTTTAAATTCAATTAGACACGACTCGGTACTATCCGCTTGCATAACAAGATGTGTTGTTGTTATGGGAACCTTTAATTTTATCTCGGGCAAATCTGATTTGTCTATTTTAAAATTCGAAGAAAGGTTTAACTCGCACTCGCGTAAAAACAAAGGTCCCCTCCACCAAACATCGTAGTTAGTCAGCTCGTCAAGACTTAAACCGCGCGATAATATATCAGCTGGGTTACTCCTGGTACTCACGTGTAAAAACATTGCATGTCCCGCCAGCTCATTAATTTCCACAACACGGTTCTGAACAAATGTTTTTAACAACTGCGGAGACGTTTTTAACCACCCGAGCACAATAGTAGAATCTGTCCAAATCATTATGTTATCGAAATTAATTTGCAACGATTCCCGTATTTTATTTAATAATCTCGCACCGATAAAAACACCAAGCAGTTCGAGTCGGGGAATACTAACTGGCTTTAGCGGTGCAACGCGAGTCTTTGAGCACAACAGATGGGTCGTTACGTAATCATCATAATCAACAGTGCGAATATAGGCGCAAGCCCCATACGCATCTAAGCTCGCGTCTGTAAAAATATGCAATTCAATTTGTTTATAGTTGCTACCTATGGCGTGTCTAGGAATGCGTATGTTATGCAAATTAGATAATGATTTAATAAATTTCTCCCAAAACAGCACTACATCGCTAGGTACAGACTCATCCCAACCTACTTTGCTTAGCCATAGTTTTTGTAGCAGTATCTTTGCTATTATTACGACTGGACTTAAAAGGCCCAACGGATCGTATATTTGCGATACTATCGATAAAATCAAGCGTTTAGTGATTCTAGTTGCGCTTTGACTTAATGCAGTCGTAAAGTGAAGTTCGTCCGTGTTATTGTACCAGCCGAGGCCCAGTGTTTTACTGGAGCAGTTCTCGCCGAGTGACAAATACTTTGAACTACTTTCGGTTTGCGCTACACCGGGAGCAACATCGGGCGCATTGAATATCCATTTTCGTAATGGTAGACAGCCAGACATACATACATCGGCAACTTTGTCGCAGATGTAAGATAATTTCGATTTATCGTCGTGCCCAGTGACTAGGTCATCGACATAGAAGTCATTTAATATAGTATCTGACACTTCTTTATCCTCACATTCTAACCCTAGCTGTCTCACGCATCGAATACTGAGAAAAGGCGCCGACGCCGTTCCGTAGGTAACAGTGTTAAGCTGATACACAGAGAGTGGGTCGGATGGACCTTTACGCCACAAAATTAATTGTAACTTCCTTTGATCGTCTTGAATAAGGATTTGACGAAACATTTTCTCTATATCGGCACATGCTACATATTTAAATTGTCGAAAACGCAACAAGATAGCAAATAAATCATTCTGCAGAGCAGGGCCGGGCATCTGTATGTCATTAAGCGATTTATTATTTGATGATGACTGGCTCGCATTAAAAACTACACGAAGCTTAGTAGTGAGGCTATGCTCTCGAAATACTCCATGATGCGGTAAAAAGAAATAAGGCGAAGTATAGCTTTCAATGCGCGTCATGTGCCCCAGGTCTAAATACTCTTGCATGAACGCGTTATACATTTGTTTATACTGCGGGTTGCGTTCTAGCCTGCGTTCGAGCGACATATACATGTTTAACGCGGTATTGTAACTATTGCCCAAGACATCAGCTGATTCCCTAAGCGGCATGCGAACTGAGAAGCGACCGTCGGCATCACGTTTAGTTGTCTCGGTAAACAACGTTTCACAAGCGCGCTCTTCGGACGAGTAGCATTGTTCCTTGTTTGGGACTTCTTCAAGTTCCCAAAACCTTTTAAATTGTTGTTCTAATGACAACGTTTGAACTAAATTACATTGTACTTGATTAATGCGCAAGTCAGTATGTTTATTACGAGTATGAATGCGACCTGAGACTATCCAACCTAATTGAGTGTTTTGCAAATAAGGTCCGGTAGGTAACCTAATTCTACCGTCCAATAGTAAATCCCAAAAACAGTCTGCCCCAATCAACAAGTCTATTTCGGATGGTGTACAGAATGTCGGGTCCGCGAGTTTAATATTCTCAGGAATGTTTATCAGATTCGCGTTGATACCTATAGCCGGTAAGGTACTCGTTATCCGCGGTAAAATCATACAAGTTAGGTTAGTGGTATAGTCTCCGTTTACAGATTTAAGTTTAATTTTACAGGAATGAGTTGACTGCGCGACTGAGTTGCCAACTCCTGCAATTCGATATGTGGACTGTATTGGTAAGGCGTTTAATTTGTTACAAAACGAATCTGTAATGATACAGTGTTGGCTGCCGTTGTCTAACAGAGCCTTGGCTTCGTGATACTGATTGTCCCTATCTAATATTTCTACTAATGCGGTTGATAATAAAATAGGCTGTAAAACGTTAGTCGTCACAAAGCTAGTACTCGCGGTCCCGTGAACCTGCGGTTGCTTAATAACATGTACGCTGGCCGTGGTGTCGATAGTGGAATCAGATGATGTCCGGGGCTCTAGGGCTGCACCGGGCAATAATGCGCTGTCCCTACCGCACTCACCGTGTAGTAAGGTATTATGCTTCTTACTACATTGCCTACATGGGCCAAAATAACAATCACTGACTGCGTGGCCAAAACGCAAACAGTTCCTACAAAGTTTCTTGCTATCTACAAAACCTAATTTGTCTTTCGGCGATAATCCTAAAAACTTATTGCAGGTATAAAGCGAATGATTTGCGTTGCACATATTGCACACGCGGGGGGTACGTTTAGTGAGTTTATTATTACCTTGAGTTGATATGAAGCTGTGCACTTTGTTTTGAGGCCTTTTAAAATACTCTTGGGTGACTTTTGTATTAGCACTAGAATAATGGTTGCCGTTAGCTTTGACCATTTCTAGCATGTCGGCTTTGTCTCTAAGGAACTGAATAAGGTCATTTAAACTAAATTTATCTTTTGAATTGCTGACAGTCATTTTAAATTGTTCCCATTCTTTTTCTGTTACTGAATCTAATTTGGAAACGGTAATATAGATCATTAGTGTGTCCCACGTGTCAGTAGGTTCACCCAATGATTTTAAAGATCTCAAATTCTTGAGCACTGTGTCTATTAACTTTCTAATTAGCGATGGGGATTCTTTACCTAGAGAATGCATGCTAAATAAGGATTTCACATGATTGTGCACCAACAATTTGCTATTATTAAATCTACTTTCAAGCAAGTCCCAAGCCGTTACGTAGTTATCTGAAGTAAATTGAAGCGACTTAATAACTTCGGCTGCATTGTCTTTCAAAGCAGCTCGTAAGTAGTGAAACTTTTGTATATTATCGAGCTGCTTAGAATTATGGATCATGGAAAGATAAATATTTCTAAACTCTAACCAGTTATCGTAGGACCCGTCAAAGGTGGGTAGCGTTATAGTGGGCAACTTTATCAAAGAATGAGATTCACTGCACTTAGATTCATCACTAGTTTTAACGTTATTGCGATTAATTAAATATTCTGCGTCCGTCATAGCACTAAAATAAATATTCTCAAAGGATTCACGAGCTTCTAATTGCAATAAAAACTCGCTATCGGGGGTAGATTCCTCTAAGTCACATTGAATGGTATTAAATTCTTGCAATAGGCTCGCGTTATTGTTAACTCGTAATTTTAGCTCCATTAATTGCCTTTCAGTTAATTGAGCTCCTTCGAAAGAACTCACATACTTCGTGAAGGAAGTCAGCCTGCTTTTGACTGTACCTCGTTTTTTCGTTAACTCGCGAACTAAGGCACTAATTGAATCCGTGGCAATTGGTTGAGGCGATTTACTACGCGAAATATCGGTAAAACTCATTTTGACGATTAATGAAATTTAGGGGTACTCACGTAACTCGAATTGTCCAGCGGGTGAATCATGCGCACCACGTTGCACCTAGTTACCGCGTATTGCTCTGTCTACTGTAATTTTGAGAAGGAAACGGTTTTAGCACACATTACGACACCGGGGGGTGGGTTGGAACGATATTGGTCAGACCCGCTTCCGATGAATCACGCTGCTGAAGGTGCGGAGGCCCGTAGATGACGATCCGATTCGGAGGTCCAATGTTGAAGCTTCTTGATTCAGGCAGGCAGGGGTCTAACTATTTGGTTTCTTGATAATGAATGCTTTATTATAATGGTTTTTTAAATAATTTATTTATAATATTAGGTAAGTACATTGACATTATCCATGCTACAGATTTAAAGGACAAGAGGGCGCGGCGTCGGTGCGTGACCGTTTTATATTAATAAGCAGCGCCTCTCGCGGCCATCAAGGGAAACTCGTTGCTCGGCGAGTGACGTAGATTTCGTCCGCAACATTACAAACTTCAAATGCATAATCGCACACGATTGTACGCACAGGCTTACCGGCACGCAATCCTGTACGCTCCTGAGAACGCGCGATAGAACGCCTGTGTAAAGTCCGCTATTGACAAAGTCAATAGTGGCCTAGGAATCAAATTGGTTGACTGTCCTTAAACTTAAACACATAGAAAACATCCAAGATTCAGAAACAAATACTCGTGCTCATCACACAAATATCTGCTCATACTGGGATTTGATCCTGGGACCGCTAGCTTTGTAGCATATTTGTAGGCAAGGTATGTATGTATGTATCTATCTATGTAAATTCTTTATTGCACAAACAGAACTCAGAAACAGAAACACAAAAGGTATGTAGGTAGTTAGGTACAAAGGCAAACTTATCCCTTTAAGGGATCTCTTCGAGTTAACCTTTGAGCGATTGAGAGATGGATAAAAACAATGGATGGCTAAACGTACACCAATTAAAGATACAGAAGATAAAAATAAAAATAGCAAAATAGCAAGGTTACTGGCTAACGTGTCGTCAGAATATAATAACTAAAAAACCGGGTAAGAGCATGTCAGGCCATGTTCAGTGTAGGGTTCCAAAGCCATTACTAGGTAGGTACACAAAAACTCTCATCTCAATCTCAAAAAACAACATGGATGAATTAATCTAAAATCTAAATTATCTATTTAAATTTATTTCCTGCTGTCTTATTTAGATAACTTTAATAGGTAGGTGATACTTTCAGATTTTTAGTATTTGTAGTTTAAGTTGTAGGAGGGGGGGACACTTGACTCTAACAAAAATTTGCACTTTAATTCTTAATATTTCACAACCGCATGCCTTAATCGAAAAAGTGTTGTGGCAAACCCGTAATATTTTTGAAGACCTATCCAACGACACCCCACACTATGGGGCAGACGAGAAAATAAAATACATCCCCACGTTACGTGAAGGCGGGAGGTAGTAAGTACCTACAGTCACGAGGTTTAATTTGGTACCCACCTTAGGTCCAAAGTCAATCTGACATTCTACAACAATTAGGTTTAGTTTCCTAAAAGTTACAAATGATTTGACATCTCTAATGACATTGACGACTTCAAGCATATTTTTCTTGAAATGGGTCCCAAAACGCTCGTGACAGTAAAAAAAAAAAATTTTTTTCAATATTTTATTTTACCATTTTGTCTGCATGACTTTATGTACATTCATGCCAAATAACATCTTTCTAGAACTAAGAGTCTCTGAGCTAAGTTGCGGATGGATGGACGGACGGACGGACGGACATGGCGAACCTATAAGGGTTCCTATAGTTTGACTCCGAAACCCTAAAAACCCATATAATACGCTGTTTATATATAATTACGATTTCAAGATAATCGCCTCTGGTTTTTCCGTAGCGACCATCACAGAGATATACTTAATTATAATGTCTAGTCTTGTTTTACATAGCCTAGATGATAGTTAGTTAGTAGTGACGCTGCCTACGGAGCGATAGGACTCGGGTTCGATCCGTGGTATGGGTAAATATTTTTGTGACGAGATTGAGAATTTGTTCCTGAATCCTGGATGTTTTCTATATAATTATTTATTTTTCTAAATAAGTAAGTTTGTGTAAATTCTAACTCTAACTATAATAGGGAATGTTCATGACTTTTTTTTAACAGCTTCAATAAAAGCTGATTGATGTAACAAACAGTTGAGTTTTTTTTTTAATACCTAGCTATATAATAATAACCAAGATATAAGGCAGCAAAGACTTGTTCCTATCTCTTTCTAGCAAAACGGAATTTAACATGGAGTTTATATGGCCGACTTGTTACATGACGCCACAGTGCATATTGGATCTTTCTGTCTAATTAGCAGTTTAAATGCTTGTATCATCCGTATTTCTTGGCCGATTTTAATTTTAATTTCACTTTTGATGATCTCTTTTAAGGTATTTTCATATTTTGTTAAGAAATGCGATTTAAAAAATCCATGCATGTTCCCTATTACTTTTTTTTCGTAATTTGTATGGAAATGAAAATCCTTTTAGAACCGCCTTGCATTAAAGCTAGCAAGCTATATTTTGGGCATCTCAATAAGGTAGTAAGGGTGTTACCAGACCAATCGATCGATCGTCGATCGACGGCATCGATCGATGGTAGAATTGATTAGTCAACGTCGATCGATAGTTCCTTCATCAATTAAAGCTATCAGACTACTTAGTCGATCAACGTCGACCGATTGGTTAGTCGAACGATATCCGTCGATCGATAGTTCCTACCAGACCAATCGATCGAATTCGATCGACGTCGATCGTCGCGTCGATCGGCGATCGATCGGTCTGGTAAAACCCTCAGAAGTAATAAATTACCGGGGATGCCAGGTCGTATACTTTACCTATTGTTTTTTTTCTGTGTGCGTTGAATAAATATTTTCTATTCTATTCTATTCTAATAAAAATACGTAAATAACATACATAGAAAACATGCAAGAAACAAATACTCGTGCTCATTACTATATATTTTCCCATAACGTGAATTCAACCCGGGACTGCTAGCTTCGTAGGCAGGGTCACTACCAACTAGGCTAACTCGTCCTCATATTATTGTTTTTTTTTTATATGTTTCAGCGCGATGAGTTCGGTATCTATGCCGACTGTACCGTCATGGTACGAGTACTGCACGGATTATGAAGTCCATATAGTGGAGGAACCTGCACCTAAGGCACACAGGTACGCCAATTTTAACCCCTAACGCAAAAAGAGGGGTTCTATAAGTTTAACTTGTGTTTTTAAAGAAAACTAGTAGTCGGTTCTTAAGACTACGCCGAGCATACGCCGGATGTACAGTGGCGCCCTCATCACTATTATTGTGTTTTCTAATAAAATAAAGTATTTTCTTGAAATCGGACGGTGCATTTTTGTACTACAAATGAAAACACAACTTATAGGACATATCACATAGCTTAATAACAATTGACCTTTGAGTTATCAACTTAACGGAAAAAAGTGGCCACCTTTTCCCGTTAAGCTGACTACTCATAGGGTAATTGTTATCAAAGTTTGTTACGTATCCCATAAATTGTGTTTTTACTTGCGCTACAAAAAAGCATCGTCCGATTGCAAGGAATAGTACATTACTGCAAAGACCAGTAAGTGAGCCTTCCTGGACGAGTATGAGGTAAAAGCCCGAGCCGCCAGGCGAGGGCTTTTATACATACGAGTCCAGGATGGCTCTTAATGGTCGAAGCATGTATAGTGCTTTACTCAAAAATAGAACAAGCAGAATGATTTAAAAAAAAATATGTAAAAAATATGTTGATGACCACATGTGCACAACCCTCAGGGCGCTAGTCCGACTCTTAGCCGGTCGCTTACCCGGTTTTTTTATTATTTTTTAACGATTCACAACTCGTCATCCCGGCCGAGATGTACTAGGCGCACATAAAACTGAGATGGTGCAGAGAAAGCGATGCTGAAATGAAGAGAAATCGCGCGATGTCTGGTCTGAACGAGATAACGCTTTTGGTTTATGATGCCCTGGTACTTTTGGAGCTGAATGATCAGCTTTTCATGTAGTATAAGTAGCCTTTTTGAAGGCTGTCACAGTCTGTACAGATAGTTCCAAATTCAAATAATATGATATGTTATGGAATTTCCATACTTACTTACTGGACACTTTTTGATTCCAAATTCGAAATTCCTCAACTTTACTGGACACTTTTCCAGTTGTCCAGGAACGTCAACCTACTGGCTCCTTTTTATTGGTGTTATGGCAAGATTACATAGCATTTTTGAGTAAATTCTTTAGTTAATTAGAAAACACAATAATAGTGATGAGGGCGCCACTGGACGGTCGACGTTTGCTCGGCGCAGTCTTAACTAGGTTTTATGGAAATCGGTTCATCCGTTTAAGACATATCAGCTCTGAATTAAGGGTGGGCTTCACACGCGTAAATTTAGATTATCATTATTCAATGGGGAACTTTTAAATGTTCCGGACTGAAAAGTATCCATTCCAAATTTCATCCAAATCCGTCCAGCCTTTGCAGCATGAAGGAGTAACTAAATAACAAACACACAAACTGTCGCATTTATAATATTAGTGGCATTATATACTTTTTACCCGTGTCGTGCCGGGTTTAGAATGTTGCCACTCCATGTCTTCCCGTGGATGTCGTAAGAGACGACTAAGGGACTAAAGGCTGTGTAGTGCTGTTAGGCGATGGGTTTGCAACCTGTCACTAATACACTGGATAACATCTTAGCCTGGTTGTGCAAAATGTGGTCACTGAATTATCAACAAGTTTTTGGAGTTGTTGGTGAGTCTGTGGCTCTGCCTACCCCACTCTGGGAATGAAGGCGTGAGTTTATGTTATGTTATGTTATATACTTATTCCAGATTCCGGTACGAGACGGAAGTCGAGGGAACGCGGACCCAGGGTTCGATTCCCGGCATCAGCAGCCACCGGGACCGTTTGACGTACCCTACGATTGCCGTCAGGGGGAAGCATGGCCCTTACCACGGACCCATGCTCATCATAGTTTGTCTGGTCAATCCTGAAGACGATCTGTAAGTTTTTTTACATCTTACTAGCCTTTTCTTAAAAGATAAAAAAAATATAAATGTTTATTCAGTAAGGCATTTTACACTTGAAAAATCTACCACAGCTTCACAAGTAGGAGACCACTGCTGATAAACAGAGGCCGGAATTCTCGTAGCACTTTTGATCTGTCATAGGGACTTCTCGTCTATCGAGCTCCGATATACATATGTATATCGATAAATACAGCATATAAAATTTAAAATATGATTACGAGTAACAACAGGCAGTCTTATCGCGAATGAGCGATCTCTTCGAGATAAAGCTTTGGATACCAACTTTTTGGAAATTTTAGATAGGAATTTGTGGATTTCTTATGCCTTTCAAACGTTTTTCGAAAGAAATTGTAACAAGAATTGCTAAATCGATTGTTTTTATTGTAAATCTCTATTTCACATTTTCAACTACTTAATAGTTATCTGAAAGAGATCGCTCATTGTTTACCTCTACTTTTAAAATCTTCTTTAATATGTTGTGTTCTATCGATAAAATATGTAGGTATATCGGAAGTCGATAAAAAAGAAGTCCCAGTAACAGCTCAAAATTGCTACGAGAATTCCGGCCTCCGCTGATAAGTACGCGGCAAGAAACTCAACAGTCGGTTTTTTAACCTAGCATTATAATAAAACAATGAATATAAAATAAAAATATCATGCGTAGTTGAGCAGGAAAACGGGTCAAAACAGAGGACAACGGGAGCAAAAAAAAAACTTACCTACCTATGAGACGGTACAAGTCACAGGTCACAGGCGTATGACAACCGCATTAAATAAGGTGTCGCCTAGACAAGGTAACCCATAATTTTATTGAAAAGGGTACCACTCAGCTTGATGGTGTGACCACGACCCAAGACGCTGTTCTTTTATTATTTTCTAACACAATGTACAGTCGCCATCAGATATATTGTAGCGGGCGAGGTACTCAAATATTTCGGAGCAGCATTACTTTTCAATAAATTCGTTATACTAGTTATGGTCAATAACATCAGAACATGCAATTTGTCATAAATATAAGAGCAGCGACTTTTCAATAAATTCGTTACACTAGTTATTGTCAATAACATCAGAACATGCAATTTGTCATAAATATAAGAGCAGCGGCTTTTCAATAAATTCGGAACATATAACGAGGTAAAACTATCAGAAAGCACAGAACATCAAAGGTATCTACGCAGTCAGGGTGATCATAAAGATCGGAACATTTATGGAAAATATGTATACCTTAAGTCTGTATCACACAGCTTAATGTAGCTACCTCGCGGCCTCGTTATTTGTTCCGAATTTATTGAAAAGTCGCTGCTCTTATATTTATGACAAATTGCATGTTCTGATGTTATTGACCATAACTAGTGTTCCGAATTTATTGAAAAGTAATGCTGCTCCGAAATATTCGAGTACCTCGCCCGCTACAATATATCTGATGGCGACTGTACTTATACGAGTAGGTATTGAAATATTAAAGTATTAAATACTTTCAGCATACATCCTCACACGATTTCGGGCAAGGCTCCCAGATCCCAGCAAGGCAACCAGTACGTGAACACGGGAGGGGTCTTGCAGCTGATCACCGACGGGCCTGAAGTCACCTTCAAGAATATTGGTGTCATCTGCGTCAAGAAGAATTCTGCGGACGTCAGCGCAGCCCTGCAGGCGCGGGTGGCCATGAGGCTGGACCCTTTCAAAAGTAAGTGTAGTTTAGTTTAGTTAATAAAAAATATTTTTCTTTTCATTTTACAGAAATGTCTATTATGAAATACTGAACAATATTAGCGAAAAAATAAACACGGTCTTAGGTAGGATTCGAACCTACATCTCCTCTGGCTATGCGGGCCAATGCAAGTGCATTACCACTTATGCAACCAAGACCCTACTTAAGATCCACGAAATTAGTGACCGCTTGCGTTTACATATTTATTTCATGAAAAAAATTACGATATAAGTTTGCATTACATGTCAAAATTAAAAATATCCTGATGATTGTCAAAAACTAATACATTTCTTTAAATAATAATTAATTAATTAATACCTTCCATTCTGACTCTCTTCAAAAAAGAGTAGTTTAACGTGTATCGAGTTTTTTTGACGACGCGTTGGCCTAGTTGGTAGTGAACCTGCCTACGAAGCTAGCGTTATCGGGTTCAAATCCCGGTAAGGGCAGATATTTGTGTGATGCGCGCGAGTATTTATTTGCAGAGTCTTGCATGTTTTCTATGTATGTATTTAATGTTGGGTAGTAGGTACCTACATAACATTAACTACATATATTATATATCATCCGGTAGTCTTATCGAACTAGGTTTAGTGTCGTGGGCTCCCCAATAACTATATCGTCTTTGACCCTGTTATCATATTGTCAACGTTCACAACCATACCGATTTATTTAACTAGTTTTTTTAAGAACACATCCATTTCGGTCCATCCGTTTGGGACCTACGATCCCACAGGAAAACACACAGAAACACAGATATACAGATAAATAAATAAATATCAGGAGAGACAATGTCACAAAAATTTACCTAGTCCCAAACTAAGCTCTAGGCTTGTCTTATGGTTACACATCATTAAATACATACCTAGAAAACATGCAAGATATATTTATATATTCTTATAGACAAGTATACATATAGTATATCATCTGGGGCACGTTTTATAAAGCTACAAGTTACAATTTTACAGGTCTAAACTGGCAACACTGCTCAAATGGCTGGTCGGTATTGGTCGAGGTTGTGTCAAATGGAAACTTGTACCTAACCTGCGCCTCTATTCCCGACGGTAAACACGATATCATAGTTAACCTGTTTTGGTATTGTTATGACGTCAGACGCCATTACTGTCAAGTAAATAAGAGCCATCAAAACGGTGACAATACGATAACAGATCATAAACGATATTGTTTTTACCGTGTTGAATAGAGGCCCTGTAAATTGTAATTTGTACTTTTATAAAACAGGCCCCTGGTAGTTTTATCGAACTAGGTTTAGTGTCGAGGCTCTTAGAATAATATGGTTTTTACCGCTTAGAATCCCAACGGTTTTTACAAAAGAAAGGGTTTTATTTTAATTATTTTAATAAACTAACCTAACCTAACCTAACCTAATCTACACAATAGACGTTTATTAAATTCTGCAATTTCAGACTAAAAGGGTGTTATGCGAAAAAAATTATGCGATACAATCGTTAGGACAAACAATCATTATGCGATACGAATGAGTCCCTGTAAAAATTCCATTCTATTAACGTTCGCAATTCCAGAGCGATTCCAACACATGATACATCAAGACCGCATCGACTTCAACCGTGTCCGTCTCTGCTTCAACGTGTTTCTGCCCAGGGAGAACTACAACCAGGCTGTAACCCGCCAGGAGCTGGACTACTATCGCCCTCTCAGACCAAAATGCTCGAGCATTATCTACAACAACAGGATCTTGACTTAGTTGAAGATCATAACATAATGTTTTTTTCGCATAATGTATCATATGGCATAAAATCGTTTGACCTAAAACGGTTTTTACAATAGAAGGCGTTTTATTTTAATTATTTTAACAAACTAACCTAACCTAATCTAAACAATAGACGTTTATTAAATTCTGCAATGTCAGACTAAAAGGGTGATATGCGAAAAAAAAAATGCGATACAATCGTTAGGACAAGCAATCATTATTCCATCCATACGAATGAGTCCCTGTAATCCTTGTTGCCCAAAATAAAGTTATTCGTGTTTTAATTTGTTGTTTTGGGTTTATTATTTTTTCTTTTTTTGTTATTTGTGTTTATTGTGTTAGGATTATAAAAATGTTTGTGTCACCTTCCGTGCTGCCTCCGAGCGGTCTCAGCGGAAGACCAGCGCTGGCTTAACAGACGGCACATGCTGAGTTGGGACCGTTTCGCAACAACTATCCAACTTTGTGTAGCTTTACTTATTTATTTTTACTTTAATTGTGTGTTGTTGTGAATAAATATTTTTATTATTCTTATTATTATTCTATTCCATTCTATTAACATTCGCAATTCCAGAGCGATTCCAGCACATGATACATCAAGACCGCATCGACTTCAACCGTGTCCGTCTCTGCTTCAACGTGTTCCTGCCCAGAGAGAACTACAACCAGGCCGTAACCCGCCAGGAGCTGGACTACTATCGCCCTCTCAGACCAAAATGCTCGAGCATTATCTACGACACCAGGAAATTGACCAAATTGAAGATCATAAGGATGAACACGAAGGTCAAAGAGGGGACTGAGATGCTGCTGTTTTGCGAACAGGTATACTTTAAAAACAGTTAAATCCATACTAATATTAGGTATAGATGTGAAAGTAACTTCGTCTGTTTGTATCGCTTTCACGACTATACTTCTTAACGATGAACTATACCTTAATTTTTTGCGTATTGATAATTGCGTAACTTGAAAGGTTCAGAGGGCCCTGCCTAGATGCATAAGATGCATTGCGCTAACTAGCGTTTCTATTCGATTCGTTTTTAAACCAATCGCATCACTGGTAGATGACGTGATACGAAAAGTCACATGATCTATCAGTGACGCGATTGGTTTAAAATGAAACTAATAGTTCAAGTCATATTTTTTAGAAATATTATTTATTTTGTTGCAGTTCAATGCAGAAATTCCAGACGTTATTTTGGAGCGTGATGGTTGGGCGGTTAAAGTCAAAGATGTGTATGTCCACAAGCGATGTGGGTTGTGTTTCACGGTGCCACCGTATGGAGGTCCACCTTGCGAGAGCCCCATTCAGGCAAGTCAAGAACCAACTGAATAAAGCCGGATTTACATTGGACAGTGGACAGTGACAGCGAGTCAACTTGCCTTGCCAGTCAATCCAAATATAACCGCTTTCAATTTTTTCACTGCAATGGCCTTGCCACTGTCCTTGACCAGACCAATGTAAATCGGGCCTAAGATTATCCGGACTCAAATCCAGCATATTCTAGCATCGCCCTCCGGTCACTAGGATCGATTGGCAGATTCATCAATGGAGTCAATTGAACCCTTTGTACATTCAGATCCATCAAAGGAGTAGAGCAAACTTTATGTACACTAGAATTCATAATAGATTTAAGTAGTTTTTGAAAAATTATAATGCTTACGCTGATTCTCAATGGTCTAGTAAACACTTATTATGCTCGATCCATTAATTGATTTTAATAGACTGTAATGTCTGCGAAGAATCCATTAAAGCAGTGGTTCTTAACCTTTTTCCGTCCACGGACCCCTAGGAAATCAAGCACAAATCCTAGGAACCCTTAGTAAAAAAAAACAGCAACCTATTCAAACGATTAATTTTAGGACAGTCAGCTGCAGAGAAAAGTAACCACCACTGCATACGAGTTTCCTAGCAAAGTGCACCCCCAGGGGTCCGCGGACCACAGGTTAAGAAACACTGCATTAAAGGATCCTAATAAACTTTTAATAGACTCTTATGCATTCACGCTATCTGGCTGGTACAGGCAGCAGAGTCTAGACGGCTGACAAGCATAGCCCCTGACAAAATATTTGAGATGTCTTCCAGTATCCTGATTCGCCATGTTTTGTGCAGGTGTCTTTGTACCTTCAGACGACGAATAAGAAGGGCAAGATAGAACGCAGTGAGCAAGCAGTCGTCGAGTACATTGATGACACTAAATACAGAAAAGAACGTAAGTCCATTGACAGATAGACAGCCATTATGCCCCAGTCAGGAAAGGGTTTTGCATGAGTGGAGGTATTCGAATTCACCCTGGGTTAACCGTAAACTAAATACTAACATAACAAAAAGCAAGCTTTAAATCGTTATAAATCCTAAATGATCGTTTAAAATGAAAAATGATGAAAGAAACCTGAAGATGATTTTTAAATACCTATTCAACGGTACCCTACTTGTCATAATTCGCCGACTTTATTTTTTCTTTTTTACAATATCGCTTCTGGTTGCCGCCATAAACTTTAAGATATCGTAGAATGTAAGTTTTATAATCTAAATTATGCAAAATGACTAAAAAATACCCATAACCCGATTAGGTACTTTAAGCCCTCAAATATTAATGCAAATATTTTCATTTCAGCGAAAAACTACTTGAGTTCGATCTTGGAGAAGCCACTGTTCCCATTGCAAGAATTTATGGAACAGGTGAGTTGACTTTTTTATGGTATGGGGTACCTAGAGGAAAGAAGAAATTTGCATTCTCACGACTACAATCTTAAGACTGCAATCCTAAGACCGCAAATGCGTTGCCAACCCTGAACACTAAGATGAAAATGCCTCTATGCCAGTAATCTTATCCCCACACGGGAACCCAAGAAAGCGAACTACAAAACTTAAATCGCTGGTACGGTCAGCGTCATAAATATATATACGTTAACAAGGTTTCAGAAATATATATACACCCTTATTCCGTCGCAGCAGAGTCGTGTTTACATATTTTTGAAAGTTTTACTGTGTCTAAATATTTGATGCTGACTGTACACTTAAAAGGTGTTTTTCAAGGGAGCCTGCCGTTTGGCCGAAATATGTTTGCCAACTGTATCGTTTCCCAACCTTTTCATTAACCATCTAATTTTTTTTCCTGCAACAGTAAATATTTCAGGATTTATTTCAGTACCATGGTGTAGAACCCTATAGGTTAGGTTAGGTTAGTTTTTATAAACTCCTGAAATATTTACGGTTACAAAAAACAGTGGGTTGGCAAATGAAACGGTTGGGAAACGATACATTTGGCAAACATATTTCGCAGAAACAACAGTAACCCGTTTTCCAACGAGACAACAATTTAATCTCCCCGGCCAATTTTTTTTGTCAAAAATTTCCAACATGCCAACATTAAGGGCTGCTACAGACGATCAGTCGGACTGACAGGCCGAGAGGGACGCAGTTGTTAGAATGAGAGACGTATTTGATTCTCACATTCTATCAAATAGTCGCGTCCCTCTCGGCCTGTCAGTTCGACTGATCGTAATTGATATTTCCCATATATTTATACTTCTAGAGTAACAATATGGTTTGAGAAACGGAACGGGGCCCCTGGACTAATTTCTTCAAAAGACCTTAAATTCTAAATAATGTAATTTTGCCTGTTAAAATATGTATTCCTATTTCCCAGGCACCAGCGCTTGCTCGCACCAACAATAACATGGAGTGGTTTCAACAACCGTCCACATCTGCGGCAACCCACCGACCACCTCAATGTGACCGAACTAATCCTCACGCAATTTTCAACATGTTTTCACATGGGGATATGAAGGCAGTAGACCCTGGTATAGTCTCTGGTCAGCGTGAATTTTACCCAATTGAAACTCCACCAACGTTCTCTAATAATGGTGTAGTATCACCAGAGCTAAAGGCACCGTACAAGGAAGATGATAAAACGGCGAATGAGACAATATATCCTCCAATTGACAATGTACCTGTTCAATTCCCAGAATTAGACATCGACTTTGAAAAGTATGTCTTTACATCGTCAGGATCTTCCATAATGTCATTTTAAAAATAAGAGTTAGAATGTAAACGTTTGGTTTTTTCAATCGCATTTCTCAACAAAATATGAAAATACCGTACTTAGAGATCACCAAAAGTGAAATTCAAAATAAAATCGGCCAAGAAAAACGGATGATACGAGTACAAGCATTTTAAACTGCTAATTAGAATTAGACAGAGATACTTATGCACTGTGACGTGTGTAGACTTCATGTTATATTCTGTTCTGCTAGAAAAAGATAGGAACAAATCTTTGTAGGCTTATATCTAGGTTATTTTTATAGCTATTCAAAAAAAATTTTTTTTTCACTTATTTGTTCCATACATGTATCAGCTTTTATTGAAACTGTGAAAAAAAGTCATGAATGTTCCGTATTGGTAACAAATTTTAATAAAAATAATAATCAGCTTATTATGTATGTATGTAGGAAATGTGGCGTATTCAGCTCGATGTTGGAACGTCCATTCTCGGTTTTAGTCAATTTAAGAGAATGCTTTTGGCTTTAACGATTTGGCACGAAATCGTTAATCGATTCCGGTTGGCTAACCTGGGGCTCTGCTTTGAAATCCGTACTCGAACTTCGTCTATTGCTATCCTTTTTGATCTCGACGCGTAACTAATTTGCAAGAAAGTGATGGGGCGATCTGAAGTTCGAATTACTGATTTCAAAGTAGAGCCCCTGACAAGATACATTACGCTAACTAGCGTTTCTATTCGTTTTGTTTTTAAACCAATCGCGTCACTGGTAGATCACGTGACTTTCCGTATCACGTCATCTACCAGTGACACGATCGGTATAAAAACAAAACGAATAGAAACGCTAGTTAGCGTAGTGCATCTTGGCAGGGCCCTCTGACAAGATATATTACGCTAGCGTTTCTATTAGTTTTGTTTTTAAACCAATCGCGTCACTGGTAGTTAGATCACGAGACTTTTCGTATCACGTCATCTACCAGTGACACGATTGGTTTAAAAAAGAAACGAATTGAAACGCTAGGTAGTTAGCGTAATGCATCTTGTGGTTTTTGGGTTCCTGTTCGTCTAGTGCAGTCTAAGTAATTATCTTAAAGTGATAATGAGCCGCCATTGTGCATCCCTGTCAGTAATTCATTTTATATTGCTATTTATATAATTTTAATGCTACCTATAGAGTTGTAACTATTTATTTATAATAAAAAGTATTTTTATTTTTAATATGATAAAACTATCATTACATTTTCTCTGCTCAAACATGATATTTACATTTTCAGAAAGAGTGAAATAAATAATAGTAAAATTATTTAATGTGAGATTTATTAATAGCTACACGTACACGAACGTTTATTAAATTTAAAAGCGCCTTAGGCGTATACTAACGATTTTTCAAGTTTTTACCTTGTGGGATGACTGTACCTTGTCTATTTAATGTCATGTTTAAACTGCCATAATATGAATTGTGACAACGATTAATGTAACAAGGTGCTAAAGTGTATACATATTTATGAACTCGACTGTACTATGATTGGTTTGTCAGTAGACAACATGCGCAGACATATCCCCTCCACTAGCCGCTCGGAGCTCTTTTTACGTGTGTCGACCTGTGTACTATCAGCCCAATGGAACCCTGACCCACCATAGAACGGTGTCACGGTGACATTATAAAACAATTTGTTTGACACTTCTTATGACTTGAATCATAACGTCTCTGTGACACAGTTCTATGGTGGGTCAAGGTTCCAATGGTCTGATTGTACCTATCGCGTGTCTTACAACTGTGTGCGTGCCTCGAGCGTACGCGCCGCGAGCCTCCACAACCCTCGGTGCGCGAGTTTCCCTCTCATTTATCTAAGTTTGTTTCTAGGTTTCCTTTAAATAGCTAACTTACTTAATCTAGGACTCACATTTTTTATTAAGTAAAAAATATGTGCCTTATTAGAAGTTAAGAAAAGTTTAATAATCGTATATTTGTACAAAGTACAAGATACAACAAGAATGTTACAAATACGCGTTTATATTTATTTTGTGATATTATTTTTCATCACATTAAATGTGTTATAAACAAAATGCGTATTATTTACCAACTATCGAACTTAGGGTCTGTTTCACAATCGGCAAGTTAATGTTAGCTCTCTCCTTGTCTATGTTCAAGTGTAAGAAAAGGAAAAGGCTAAATTTATGTGTCAGATATGCTTTACTTGACGATTGTGAAACAGGCACTTAATATTAAGTATAAATATCATTCTAGAACTAAATTTTAAGCGCGGAATAGACTGGCAATAAAAATTGCAGAAGTTGATTGCTGTCTTACTTTGATTTCATTTCTAGAGCAAGAAGCACAATTTTGCTGTACGTCCTTTTTCTCAATTTGAAGTTAGAGTACACACTTTACACTCAAGAAAAAACTTTGTTGCTTCTAACATTGAGGGTGTTGTGTATAATCGTCTTGATTCCATACGAGCCTAACAAGACGATAGATAAGTTAAAAAGTTTTATCGACTAAGGGCCTGTTGTTTGATCAGTAGTTAAACTAACTAATGGTTAAAAATGGTTACTAATAGTTAAATTCTCAAGGAAATGTGTCAAATTTTCGATTCCTTTTTCGAATTTTAACAATTAGTTGAGTTAACTACTGATCAAACAACGGGCCCTAAAAAAGCGGTTTACTTATTGCACTTCTCATCATGAGTCTAAAGTCGTCGGATCTACTATGACCCATTGAGGAGTTCCTATGGCCTCCTTCCGCCTCCATCATCATACCAGCTCAATGGTACCATGATATTGGTATTGTCAGTGCATGTGCAGGTGCGCGAATATGAAACCAGAGGCTCTACTTTGAAATCCGTAATTCGAACTTCGTCTATTGCTATCCCTTTTGCTCTCAATGCGTCACTAATTCGCAAGAAAGTGACGGGGCGATCCGAAGTTCGAATTACTGATTTCAAAGTAGAGCCCCAGGGGGTGTAAAGGCCTGACCACCTGAGGCCCGTTTCACGAAGCTACAAGTTACAAATTACAAGCGGAAGTCTCTTTCTAACTCCTTTTGCTAGAAAGAGAGTTCCGCTTGTAATTTGTAACTTGTTGCTTCGTGAAACGGGCCACTGGTCATACATTAACTATTAACTAGTTACAAACCGCTAAATTCGAAACTTCGAGTGCCGCTCCGAGGCTATCGAAACCGTGTTAAAACATAATTATCAAAAAATGACGCATTCCAACCTTTTTCAGTTGTGTGAACTGAAGCTCTACTTTGAAATCCGTAATTCGAACTTCGTCTATTGAGCCACTGAAAACTCTTTTCTCGATTATTTTTTGGACTCTTTGAGTACTAGGCAGAATGGGCCCAATTTCTTTCGTCTTTTCGAAAACCCTGTCGGTCGTATGGTCGTGTATGACGTTGACATTGACACTGACAGATGATAAAAAAGAAAACAAACATTGATGTTGGTTTGTTTGCATGAACAGCAATTTCGAATTTATTCAAAAATAAAAAGGTAATAAATAAATATTCAATTAACAATGAATGAAACTTTCGAAGCTGATGCTCCGGAGCCAAAAAAAGTAGGTGTATGGACCGAAGGCGCCCGTATTGAACCCAAGTAAGTTTTTCATAAAGTTCGCGATCCTGTCCATTTTCTACACAATTTCTACTTTCTACAACCAGTGCTGTAAACTCTCCTGGTTTTCCAGGAGATTACATGTTTTTTAGTAAAGTCTCCTTTTCTACTGCTTTTTTTAAATATTCTACGTTATCTCCTGGATTTTCAACAACTGTAAAATAGCCCTCTTAAAAATGAAAAAAATGGAACGTTTCGGTATTTTCGGTACTGACATGACAACCTGACAAGTTGCATTGCAAGAGTGGAATCGACTTTTTCTACGTCACGTCACTTACGGTCAACTTAAATCGAGTATCGGAACGTTTTAATTTAAACCATTGTTTCGGTATCATTGAGAATCGGAAATCGAAAGTGCTTTCTGTAATAAATATAGGTACATAAAAAAAGGCATTGAGTACCTGCTGTTTCCATTGAAATACGCACAAAAATATAAAAAAAACAGTACTCCTTCTTTTTTTTACCATCTCCTGGTTTTTATGGCAACAATCTCCTCTTTTTTTGTCAGTGACAGTTTACAGCACTGTCTACAACAGTATGTTGCATTGTCCTAAAGTAGAAATCCGTTTATTGTGACTCCGCCTATATTGACCAACCGCGTAACATTTGTTTTTTACATTAAATTATCTATAGCAAAGTTTTGAAATAATGACTTCTCAGTGTCATATGTCGCTTATTATTGTTAGAGACTATTGTAATAATGTAAAGAAAATACAAAAGCAGCCATATTATTGATTTTTTAATTTTTTTTAATGTTCGTTTTGTGTCAGGTCATGTCTCTTTTTTTTCTAAAAGGTACAATTGGTAACTTTCTTTCTATTAAACTTAAAAACTAACAAAAATTTAAAGAAAGAAAAAGAAAAGAGAGTTATTTATTTTCTAAAGCTGCATTAAAAGTGACAGTATTTCTTTATCATTCATAATATATCATGTTTATCTCTTTCCAATAATATAAAACTATTTTATGTCCTTTTTTAAGCTACAATGTAGTATGCTTCTAATTCATATTTCAATGCTGCTAAAGTCCAAAAGTGACAAACCTTTTCATGCTGCTACTATACAACATACTAAGCATCAGGATTCGGTAGTATTTCAGTTGTATTTGAAATACAAATAAGTATTTTTCATTGAAAATGTACCTATTGTATGTGTTGAATGTGTAAATTATATACTACTATTAATAAATACTACTTACTACTTACTAATTGTACTTTAATGGTACTTTTATTAATTGCAGAGAATTTATCATCCCAAAAAATTCTCCCGCCTCCAGTGATGATATCCCCACCATACCAGACCTAGATGATCTGCAAGATATTTTGGAGAAGGAAATATCCAAACCCCCTCCGTAAGTGTTCAAATTCAAACATTAGGCCAAACTTTTGGTTTTGCACTTAAATTAAATAAATAAATAAATTAAATTAATAGTATGAAATTAGTAGATAAATGATTTATTATGAACATTATCGTAAAATACCAATTCACAGGAGTGAAAGCCCTTAATTCAAATTAAGAATTAGATGTTGCACCTATTTGTATGTGGCACGGAACCTTAAATTAATGCATACTGGGCCTTTATTCAAGTCGGTACCGTATCATCTTTGACCTGTTATTGTGTTGTCAACATTTTGATAGCTTTTATTTACATGACAGTAATGGCGGCCGAGTTAAAAACAATACCATAACACATCTAATATTATTTGTATTTTACCGCCTAGAATAGAGGCGCTGGACACTCATGTGACTGGTTTTCATGTAGGTATCATTGTTATGACAATACTTGCAGTATGCTTAATCCAGCAGATGTCTTTTGTTTTTAACTTTTGTTGGTATAAGTTAATCATGTGTATCTATGTGTGGTATTGTAGGTTATAAACCAATTAAAAAAACTGTGTCCAAATCAGTGCCACAGACAAACACACTAAAACACGTTACTTATGACATCCCTCTTTTTTCGTCGGGGGGTAAAAAGATGATATGATAATGTTCCAGCCCCACCCGCCGAGACACTGAAACAGCGAACACCCTGGCGGAGGTGGGGGGCTACTCGGGCGCCGCGGCCGGGCTCGAGGCGGCGGCGGCGGCGCTGCGCGCGCGCGTGCCGCCCGTGGCCCGCGAGCCCGACGTCGTGTGGACCGTCGACTCGCTGCTGGCTCAGTTGCTGGAAGAGAACGTGGATGAGTAGACAACTATAGTTTTCTAGATGACCTGGCTTTTGAATCAAAGCACTTCGTCCAATGTTGATTGCCGCCTTTTCCTCGAGAACTGTACAATATTGCACTGCCTACAATTTTCTGATTTGCCCAAAGGTCAACTGGTAAACTGGTAATCTTTTGTTCTCAAATTTGTATTTTAGTGCAATAAAGTAAAAAAAAAAACTTTATCGAGACTGACAACATTGCCGTCGCGCTCGCACACCGACATGACCGCCGGTATCAGGGAAAGGTCAATGTACGAAATTCTTTGTGGTCGGCATCCGGGCTTTGTCACCCTAGTTCGAACCAAAGGCCCTACTTTGAAACTAGAAGTTCGAAGTTACGTTAGCCCCATCCCTTTCTCTCGATACAGTTCCGAATCACGAGTGACAGGGATGGAGCTTTGTAACTTGTAACTTGGGAGAGTCTCAGGTAAGGGAAATATTTGTGTGATAATTAATCACGAATATTTCGTCTTGTATAGAGGAAAAACTCACTTAGTTATAAGTTATATGAACTTAGTGAGTTTTCCTCTACGTATATGTTGATGATTTGTTCCCGACTCTAGGGGTATTTTCTACGTTTTTCAGTATTTCTTATTTGACATTTGTTGAAAGTCCAAGGACAATGGGTATTATGGTACCCGCGTAATTCATGGTGGTTTCGTTGAATAGGTCAAACAAATAGGAACATTAAACGGAAATAAGCGCCCTGGTTATCTTTGCTCTACATGAAAATACTTTTCGATTGATAAATAAATTATGTCCATCCAGTCTGTACCGTTCCATTTATTTTGGCCCTTTGTCGTTTAAAAATATAAATCTGTTGTGCCTTTGTATTGTACCTTAAGAAAAAATGAAAGTCATAGTAGTATTTTACAATTTATTAAAAAAGCTGTATTTCATTTGTGATAACATCCGTCCATGTTTAGAAATAATCTAGATTAAGAGTTTATTTTTACAATAAAATAAATAAATTACCTAAACCTTTTCATTTCTACCTATTGTAGGTGATATTGCAAAAGTGCGTATCTAACAAATTTAATAAGGACCAAAATGCACTTTACTTTAGAAGTAAATAAGGTGCATTTTGTTATTTTTTCGCTCAGGTTCACTTTGTCCATATTCCCATGTCATAAACCTTCTCATCTCAGCCACATTCTCAACTCGTCCACATACCAATCCCAAATTGTCCACTTCCTATATCGTCCATATTCCCAACTCATCCTCATTCCCAACTCATCCTCATTCCCAACTCGTCCGCATTCCTAACTAGTCTGCAACCTAACATAGGACTGTAGGGCTGTTCGATATAAATTCGATCACTCGGTTGTTCACTAGTTATTGTGAATGTGGACGAAATAAGAATGTGGACGAGATGGGAATGTAGACGAGATGGGAATGTAGACGAGATGGGAATGTGGACGAGGTGGGAAAATGGACAAAGTGAACCTGAGCGTATTTTTTTAATTTGTTGGTTACGCGGTACTGCACTATCACGCTATCTGTTTATTGTCTGTCAGTACTGTAGACATGGCTTACAGTGCGATAACTCTTAGGAGCTTCGGGTTTATACTTGTCTCTCACACGCTCTCATACGATATTATTAAGAGCGAGTGAGAGAGAAGTACAAACACAAAGCACCTAAGTGCTCACAGACTGTAATTTATTTAAAAACTGGCCAAGCGCGAGTCGGATTCGCATGCGAAGAGTTCCGTGCCATTCTTGTAATAATTATTGCCCTATTATTTTTTAATTATTTTTGTTATTACGGCAACAGGGTTAGCTCTAAGCCTCCGCTGTCCATCTGTCCGTCTCTCGGCGGGCTGTAACTCATAAACCGTAATAGATATGCTTGATTTTTTTACAGTGTTTATTACTATAGCCGCTATAACAACAAATATTTTTTTTACTCTACTTTAACAATCACTGTAACTCTTGAACCGTAAAAGGTAGTATTTTTTTAAATTGAGTATTTACTATTGCTGGACCCTATACAAAAATGGTACGGAACCCTCCGTGTGCGAGTCCGACTCACACTTGGCCGGTCTCTTCATTAATAATAATAACTTATTGTTGTATTGGCAAACATGCGTGCCCAAGTGATTGTGCCACTTGATTTTCGATTTTGCCGCCATTTTAATGTTACCTATAAAAAATACATTTTATTTAAATCTCAATTATAGATACAGCTAAAACTATAATTTAATACACGTAACGGTAGTTTGGAATGAATAATTAATTTACAGAGTTAGTTAATACTTTACGTACAATATTAATTTGGAAAACAAGTTTCATTTCGAGACACAATACGATCTGTTACTTTAAAAAAAATACAAAAGAATAAAACGGTATGTACATTTCCAGCCTTACATCACTATACTTACTAATACAAACATTAGTCTCGTCTTCGGACGTAGTTTGGCGAAAAAGAGAAAAAAAAAACCGGTCAAGTGTGAGTCGGCCACTAAGAGTTCCGTACCGTTCTATAATTTTTATTTTTTTTATTTTTGCTATTGCGGAAAAGGAAATACACACTCTACCTACTAGTCTGTATGTTCTACCTAATACAGGTACAAGCTTGCTACGGAACCCTAATAAAGTTGATATTTGCGGTATAATTGGCAAAAAGATTTAAATAGTATCCTAAAACTGCTGTTCTGTGAACTGTTCAGGTTACCTCTTTTTTGCCAAACTATCAAGCCTTATTAAAATCTCCGCAGTCTCCTTAATTAAACACTGCAAAAACAAATGGGTTGATTTAACTATATTTTATGGTTAAAATAGGACCGACACGTGAGTTTGGTTGAGTTAACCACTAAAAAGGTTGAAGCAACCTTTTCAATGTGCTGTTGTTACAACGGTTAGGTGTTACATCAACCAAACTCATGGGTAGGTCCTAAAATTTAGTAAAATCAACCCATTTGTTTTTTCAGTGAACGCCTTTATTTACATTTTTAATCGCGGTATAATAGTCTATATCACATTGGCTTCATCAACCTCGTTTTTAGTTAACAATACGCTTAGTAACCTTGCTCATATAAAACTGATAAATTTACAAACAGTACTAAGTCGGCTACACATATGTTATATTGCAGTGGCTTAAGTTTGGACAGGACTTCCGAGAGCAGTGGCCTGTTTTATAAAGCTACAAATTACAATTTACAGGTTACAAGTTTCCATTTGACACAACCTCGATCAATGACGACCAGCCATTTTAGCAGTGTTGCCAGTTTAGACCTGTAAAATTGTAACTTGTAGCTTTATAAAACGTTCCCCAGATAGGTATAACATTGTCTAATTATTTAGAAAAATCCTCCAACAGGAGTAGGTATTCGTTTACATTTACGTGAAAACTTACTTTGTCTTAAATAATTTTCTTAAGTTTTTTTCCCAATATTCATTTATCCGAATTTTCATTTTTCCGAAAGTTATGTCATACTGACGCTGTTTTAGATTACATGCATAATTTAATTGCTATACGTAGGTTAGGTTAGGTTTGATTTATAAACGATATCTAAAAATAAAGTCTTCTATCAAAATGCATTCGGAATTATGAAAATTCGGGATTTTAATAAATTATGTAGTGTACCCATTTTATTTGTATTTATAATGCCTAGAATGGTGGCGCCCGCTTAAGGGCTCATTTGGATATGATGTAAGTACGACGACCTTAAGGTCTCGTTTACACTCAAATGAAGAACGGAAATGACCAATCAGATCTTTTAAATATTCTGCGTGTGACGCTGAGTGCGTTCTTTAATTTGATTGGTCGTTTTTACTCCTATTTGCTCCACTCTATTTGAAAATACAAACTTATTTAGCGGTACAAATAATAACCAACTGACAATCAAAAGTAAACAAAGAGAATACCCACCCGGGGGATACAATACATCTGACGTAATACTTCAATGCCTCAATGCTTACAAGGCTCGCATTTGAGCATGGACTTAGCTCAGTGAACGTTACAACGAGCGAAATGCGAAACATATGCAGATATTCGCCTCGCATACGAGCATTCGTTGCTCGCCTGCATTTGTTTGTTGTAGCTGTTAATAAAGACGAAAAGTAAGTTAACCCTTATCAAGGCAGAGGCTTTTCATCGACACTATACGTTGAAATATCAGTCTTGGTACCTTGACATAAAGTTTAAACAAGATTGCATTTATTTAAAAATTTGCTAACTTGAATAAGTAGGTATTCTATTTGTAGTTATAATATTTAGATTGGATTTTGATATTAATAGGAATTTTACACACATGCAATACAAAACGTAACGTAAAAAACTAAAAATGTCATGTACGCTTACTCTATCGTAGTGAACAACTCAAAACGTACGATCTTCAAATATAAAAAAAACACTGCCAACAAAAACAGTTGAAACCCAAAACTATAGTACATTGTTGCAGAGGATAGAAAGTACGCGATTTTTGGACGAGTCATATAGAGGGCCGAAACGTAGTTGAGGCCCTCTAGTGTACGAGTCCATAATTTGCTCTTTCTACCGAGGCAGACATAGTGCTTTTCACAACTAGGTACTGAGAGGAAATAAAATAAAAATTCATATTCCAAATTCAATAGTGTTAGTCAATTGACGTCGGTTTTTCAAAGGTAGTATAGAAGCTGTATCACTATTGCATATAGTGAAGAAAATTGACTATTACGCAGTTTATCGTAATACGTAAATAAGGACAATGGAGTAGAAAAATAGAAAGCGACTCTATTCAGATCCACTGGCAAGGCAACTTGACTTGCCACTGTCTGATCGGTTTACACTACTGTACTGTAAACTATCACTTGTCCACTGTCCTTGACCAATGTAAATCGGGCTTCGGGCTTAACAGTCGGACTGACAGGCCGAGAAGGACGTCATTATTTGTTAGAATGGGAAAGTTATATACGTCTCTCATTCTAACAGATAGCTGTGTCCCTGTCTACCCTTCAGGGTAGAGCGAGATTATTTTAGGCGCCTTTTGTTCGACGTTTTCACAGGGAGCGAGTACTTTGGCCAAAATATTTTTGGTCGAATGTATCGTTTGACGACGCGTTTGGCCTAGCTGGTAATGACCCAGCCTGCGAAGCTATCGGTCCCGGATTCATGTCCCGGTAAGGGTAGATATTTGTGTGATGAGTGCGAGTATGAGTTTTAGAAATTTTCTATGTAAGTACGTATTTATCCATATAAGTATGTTTATCGTTGCCTTGTACCCATAGAGTAGGACTAGGTCAATTTGTGTGATTTTTTCCCTTGATATTTCTTTATTTCCCGAAAACATTTTTTTTTGTTTTGTTTTCAGCGTACTCTTATTGCTTTGGTTAGGTTAGACTTCTTGAAAAATGATACAAAAACTAGCTATGCCTATTAAATAGATAACCATCCCGATTATATTAGTTTTCTTTAAAAAAAAACACCGCATCAAAATTAGTCCATCCATTTGTAAGCTACGTTGTTACAGACAGACACATAGATACACACGTTAAACTCATGCCGCTCTTTATTGTCGGGGGTTAAAACAAGTCAGGAGTTCAGGACGGACGCTCATTCCCAAAATACCACAATTTCGAAATAGCATATCTCTATACCAGATTCCCAAAACACCAGAATCTAATTATTAGGTACAATTAATCCATACCTTCATTTGAATGTTTAGTTTCAGGATTCTAGTATACTCGAGAATTAGGTATGGCCTATGGCGTAGTATAGCACATTCTGCAATGGCCAAGTGTCATTAAGTCATTATCGAACGTGCTTGCTATTGAAATTTCAACCTTGTGTCACATAGGAGATGGTAGCTATTTGTATGCACTTTTTTGTTACTTGCTGTTATTTGTTATTAGCCGTAGCCTTGAACAACAGAGAACAGTGTTATTGTTCACGAGATAAGCTCTTAAGACTTAACGACCAGTTTAAAAAAAAAACAACTGCATATTTAAAAATTCTGGTTTTTATTAGGGAATGAGCGTGCAGCAGGAAATGATACATTCGGCCAAACTACAGAGACCCGTCACATAAATTGTATTTAAAACAAAATCTAGCATCTTGGTGCTTGCGCGCCTAGAGCACCTGCTCCTCTCGCTCTACCGGCCCGGCGTCCGTCACCTCGGTCGCGCTCGACTTAAAACTCCCAATAAAACTCTCATTCGTACCACCGGCACACCTAAACGCTGCATACGCACTAAGTATCAACACAATATATGACGGTATGATAGTCGCGGCATACAGTTCATGCCGGTTCAAAAAACTTAGACCAGACACAAAGAAATGCGACGCGACCACCCAGAGTACCTTCGATATGCATTTGCAGTCAAATCCGTTGAAGAAGATTATGTTCCAAAAGACGTTGAGGAGAATCATGCAGAGGGTCATGGCGGCGCTGGTGACGAAGAAGTATTCTGTTCCAGAGTTGAGGCCGAGTGTTCCAGGTCCCACCTGAAATGATAAGACGGTTAGGCTGTTCCACAAATCCTTCACTCAAAAAATGAGAGCGAACTAAGAGAGATTTTCTTTTAGTTGGGACAGCAATTTTCTTTAGTGATTCAACTAACGTCTTAGTGATGTATCTAACGTCTTAGTTGATGTATCTATCATCTTGTTAGGCTCGTATGGAATCAAGACGCTTATGCACAACAATCACAATCTTGTTAGGCGTGAAATACACAGAAGCGGTACGGCGCAGGCAAGGCGCAGGCATGTGCCGCGCCCCAAACCTTTTTCATACAAAATGTAAGGATGTGTCAAGTTGTGAAACACGTAGCCGCGGAAAAGGCATGCCTTCGCCCCGCGTCCTCGCGCTCCCTCTCGCTCGCTCGCCTCTTCTGTATAATTTATCATCGCGTCTGCGACTTTTCAACGCCTAAACGCGTCTTTACCTGCGCCGCGCCTACGCCTTAATCGTTCACTTTGTCGTCCACACAAAGTTAGACACACTTATAAGGTCGGCCATACAATGCACATTTTAAGTTGCCGTTTTGGTTGTTTCAGGGTGGAATAGCTCTGAACAAAAATGATCTAAAACTGACCACTTTCAAAGCCCTCTATATTGTTATTTATTTAAGTTTAAACAGCCAGCCAGCCAGACAGACAGCTAAACAATTCTATAAGGGTTCCTTTTTCCATTGTGAAGTACAGAACCTAGAAAATAGTAAAAAATATATTTCTATATGTATATTTCTCAATAAATTTTAATTTCTCACCGAGTCAGCTAGAACATTGACGAGAGCAAAGGCCCCGCTCATAAGACCAAATCCAAACCCCGACACATATGCAGTCGTATACTTATGCTTGCCAAGCTCATTGTTATTGAAGATCTGCTTTAGACCCTTTTCAGTGCTCCGGACTACTCGGTATATCACGTAGCGGAAGAGCTCCTGGAAATTAATTTTAAGTTCTCAAATTATTGCTATCTGCATTACAAGTCATCACAACAACACAGTTAGTAGTGACCCTGCCTACGAAGTTAGTGGTCCAGGGTTTGATTCGCAGTCAGGGAAAATATGTGTGTGATGACCGTGAGTATTTGTTTTTAAGTCTTTGACTGATGTCTATGTATAGAAGTATTTATTTTCTATTTTTATTGTCGCCTAGTACCCATAACACAAACCTAAAACTTAGTTTGGGATTAGGTGGTAGGAGCCTCTATATTTTGAGCAATAACTCGTCTAACAACCTCAAAGTTGTGAATTGCAGGCAGTCTCACGACTTTTTGTTCATCTTCATAAGAGCATTGGGTAATATAATGTAGAAAAACTTAATTGTAGATTGCAATCTCTCGGGTTTAAACTTATTACCTTACAATCACATGTTCACCACTAGATTAGAGCCTCTATTTCATAAACATAGAGAAGAAATTGTATTTGAAATAGTTGTAGGTTTATCATAGAAAATATGGAGAATTTTACAAGACTTTACATGTTTATGGAATAGAGGGTGGTACGGAGAAAGGGCACTAATCTAATTCTATAACTAAACCACAAAGTTACCTGGAATATAATCGCAAACACCATCCCAAACACAAGATAAGTCCTCAATGGCACCACCGCGAACCACACTATTGACGCCAATAAAAACGACACCAACCAACCAAATGCCGCCGCAATCATCATAATTATCCGTATAGGATCGTTGGCAATTGTCATCGCGAACATCACCGCAGGAGCCCCAAAAGCCAACAAAGTGCAGCCGCAAAATTCAGCAAACGTCATCTTGATTAGCTTTTATGAAGAGTATTAACGGTATAAAACTATTTACACTTATATTTAAGGTTAAGTATAATGGAGGCAAGATATAGTTTGTAACATTGAGCAGTTTACGTAGTTATTATAATAGAAAAGTAATTAGTCATGAATTATCGCATCAAGCGACTATGCAGCTTTCCTTTGATGGTGTCAAAACTGTCAAACTAACTGTTCAAGTAATGTCATATTGACAGATGCATTTTGAACTTTTTCTATGAATATAGGCTTTGGCTTTATCGTTTTCTTCCTTTTATCCTCTGTACGAATGATAATCATCATGCAAGTTAACTTCTTAGCTAGTTTTAATGAGTGCAGTTGGGGTAGCAAATTTCTCATTTTCATAATTATTATTTTAGATTGACTCGCTTCGAGGAACAAACCGCTCTGGTTCATTCACGATTTTGACAGCTGCGGCCCGTTTCACGAAGCTACAAGTTACAAATTACAAGCGGAACTCTTTTTCTAGCGAAAGGAGTTAGAAAGAGACTTCCGCTTGTAAGTTGTAACTTGTAGCTTCGAGAAACGGGCCTCTGATTATTTCAATATTACTTGTAATTTAATACGAAACGAAACGCAATGTTTTGGTGTAATGTGACGTTTGACGAACTATTTTTACTTTTCAATTCCAGCATTATAAATAAAACTCAAACGCATGCAGAAAATTAAGATAACCAAGACCTAAAAATGCCACCGAAGCAAGCTAAGAAGTCCTTATGGGTCGAATGCGAGGTTTGCGGACGGAGTATAACCTCCAATGATAAGAATACTCACGTGGAGTCAAAGTGTGACAAGAATCAAGTTAAATGTCCTTACGTCGAGAATGGGAGGTTGTATACCTGGTTGGAGAGAGCAGGGACGCCACCAGAGGGTGCCCCAAGGGACGCAGTGCTTATACACCCTTCGGCTGGGACGCTTATTGGAGCTGTTATTGGCGGACCCTTAGAGCTGAGTAGAGATGGAGCGCCGAAACTGGTGAAGCGAATGTGGCCGTCGAAGGCTTCTGCTCCTGCCGCTGTTATATTGCCGGCTGCTGGTATGTTAAATAATGAAACATTCTGGATTTTAAATAAAAAAAAACGCTTAGTATTTAAATAAACAAAGTAAAAAGTGAAGATGATAATTTCAAGTATTCAGATCAGAGATGGCTTAATAGCTAGTGTCAATCTCTAAACTTGTTATAACCTTCCCCGCATAATCCTAAAATGAATAGATTATATTATTTGTAATTTACTATCCTAATCTTCATATTTGTAAGTTGAAGTATGTTCAATTGATATACTAAATAAACTTATTTCATTCATACATGGTAGTTGTAGATCTTCAGGTTTATAATATATCCCTTCTATGCTTGCTAATAAAAATTCTCAGCTGTTACTATTAATACATAAAAAAACCCAGTATTTACCACACCACTGGTAACAGATGGGAATAATAATTCGCAGTAGTAACCAACACTTTATTTTAAATTTAAATATCAGTAAAAAAAGCATAAATGTAGGGAAAATCTTTTCCAAATTTGTATTAAAAGTTAATTAAACAATAGGTATTGTATTAAATGACCTGTCGAGACATTATAGATGTTTTCCCTTTTTTTCATTTTTTTTGATACTATAATTCAAAAGAAAGTATCTACTGGGAATGATTTTTCCCAGTTTCTACAAGGGGTAACAGGTGGAAAAAAAATCCCAGCTGTTTCCAGTGGTAACAAGTTGGTGGTAACAGGAGGGAATATCCCCTAATAATAATTATCTGCTCTGAACCGTAGCTTAATAATAATGCAAAAAAAAAACATTCATTTACCCTTTAGTGGTTACAGGTATCAACCACATACTAATATGTAAGTGTCTAAGAAAATGTTTTTTTTCTAAATTTCAGATTTGTCTGGTGCCTGGTGTAAGGACAGCATCAAGGACATCACAGTATCTGTTCTTGAAGGACAGATCCCTAATGCAAGCTTTGTATCAGTCAGAATAAAAAACCACAAAACAGACACAGATATCAGTGATATACTAAAATACCATTTTTATAACAATTTTGTTTGCATAGGCAGTATTTTAGTGTACTATTATTTTGGTAAGAAGTTACAAATAGAAATATTAAGCGTAAAGACTAATGAAAATAATGACAGTTATAATACTGATTGGTATGTTTTAAAAGATAACACTGTATGGACTATGGAGAAAGATGTTGTACAGAAAGTTAAGAAAAAAATGTCTCCTTTAGGAGGTGTTGATGATATTTTAGAAGAAATCCAAACATTTATTAAGATATCATTCAACACAAGTGGTTTTGCGTCTAACTTCCAGCCTACCAGAGGTCTTTTGATTTATGGTCATTCAGGAATAGGAAAAACGGCAATGTGTAAATATTTAATAGAAACTATGAATTGTTTTCACGTAGAAATAAATGGTCCCGCTATATTTAGTAAATATTTTGGTGAAACTGAAAGTACAATGAAATCTTTGTTCGATAAAGCGATACAAAATGAACCAAGTATAGTTTTTGTAGATGAGATAGAGACTATATGTCCTAGACGGTCATCAGGCAGCACTGAACAAGAACGAAGAGTTACTTCAGCCTTCGTAGCTTTACTTGACAGTCTTCATGAAGAGAGCAGCAGAGTATTTATATTAGCAACTACAAGAAAACCTGAAGCTATTGACCCAATGCTACGTAGATTTGGTCGTTTGGATAAAGAAATAGAAATACCCGTTCCAGATAGGGTCAGAAGAAAAGACATGCTACGAAATATGCTTATTAATTTACCGAATAAAGTGTCTTCTCATGATATAGAATCGATTTCTGATCTAGCGCATGGTTATGTCGCTGCTGATTTGGTTAATCTATGTACTCAAGCATCTATGAAGTGTATTAAGAGGTCTAGTGATGCTATAGAAAAAGTAGATTTGGTAGCAGCACTAACTATAGTAAGACCAAGTGCTATGAGAGAGTTACTAATAGAAGTACCAAACGTGAGATGGTCAGATATTGGGGGACAGGATGATTTGAAGCTTAAACTGCGTCAAGCAGTGGAATGGCCTTTAAAACACGCTGAAAGTTTCCGCCGACTAGGAATTCGACCACCCGGAGGAGTGCTATTATATGGACCCCCAGGTTGCTCTAAAACTATGATCGCAAAAGCCTTAGCGACTGAAAGTGGACTCAACTTCCTATCCATAAAAGGTCCAGAATTATTTTCTAAATGGGTTGGAGAATCCGAACGCGCTGTTAGAGATTTATTCACCAAAGCGCGTCAAGTTGCTCCTTCTATTATATTCTTTGATGAAATGGACGCTATTGGCGGTGAGAGAGGGGCGGGAGAGGGGGTCCATGAGAGAGTATTAGCTCAGTTATTAACTGAGTTAGATGGTGTCGTGCCTTTGAATTCTGTGACCATCCTAGCGGCAACGAATCGCCCAGATAGAATGGACAGGGCGTTGCTTCGACCTGGTCGACTGGATCGATTAATATATGTGCCGCTGCCTGACTTTGAGACTCGATTACAAATAATCGAGTTGAAGATAGAAAAGATGAGCACGAGTGAAGTCAACACGCATAGCTTAGCGGTGAGAACTGAAGGTTATTCTGGTGCTGAGCTTCAGGCGTTATGTCATGAAGCAGCTTTAAAAGCGTTGGAGAAAGATCTGGACTGTCCAGCTGTTACTATGGAATATTTCGAGACTGTTCTTAAAGATTTTAGGCCAAGAACGCCTGAATCGTTGTTGAGGGTGTATGAAGAGTTTTCTCTAGGACAAAAGTCTGGGTGATTTGTTGTACACTGGTTGAGCTGGGATCTATAAGGGTGTTACCAGACCAATCGATCGATCGTCGATCGACGGCATCGATCGATGGTAGAATTGATTAGTCGACGTCGATCGATAGTTCCTACCAGACCAATCGATCGATCGTCGATCGATGGCAGAATGGATTAGTCAACGTCGATCGATAGTTCCTTCATCAACATTAATTAAAGCTATCAGACCAGTCGATCAGCGTCGACCGGCAATCGATCGATTGGTTAGTCTAACGGTATCCGTCGATCGATAGTTCCTACCAGACCAATCGATCGACTTCGATCGACGTCAATCGATGCCGTCGATCGGCGATCGATCGATTGGTCTGGTAACACCCTAACATTTGAGGTTTAGTCAAAAAGTAAATTTCTAAAGAGAAAAAGGGTGAAAGCATGACTTTAAAAGCATAGTCATGTGTAAAAATGTTTTTAATATCATTATTTTTTACATAGGTTTTACCAACAGATTGGCAGAAAATACTTGGAATAAATGGGTGTAATGTTCGGAGTATATATGGCAAGATTAGGTACCCACAAATGAATTGAATAAACATCCGATATCGTTTCCGGTCTGAAAAATTGTATTTATCTTGCTTAGGCTTGAGTACCCAGCGATAAGCTAATTGAGAAAGCAAGACTACTACGAACTTATCCAACGAAATATGATGTCGTGTGATTATGTTCAACATCTATATCTGTATCCAATTCAAACTGTTTGGTGGCTGTCTAATGTGGTGTTGCCAATTGAGAATATTTTGTAGGCATATCGATTTATTTACTAATAATACTTCATATAATGTAACAAAGTTGAAATAAAATGAAAATCTATTTACTATAAATAAATGTTTTTTTAGATGCACAAAATTGACCCTGTCCTATTTATTTTAGAAACTACTAATGATAAAAATGTTTTAAAAAACAAAAAACCGCATTCAAAAACGCAAAAAAATAACTTCTTTTAAAATGGTAGGTATAGGTTAGTCCAACTGAAGTCGGCTTTTGGGTAAAAATATTGAAATATTGTGAGTCGTAGGCCAATTTATGGACTACTCTGCAAAATTATCTAGAGGTGTCAACCATAATATAAAAAATAATGTATCTTTTTTATTTGGTCTTTACTTTCTTTTTTTTGTATCATAACCAGTAAGTATTTGTTTTTTGGGAGGCGATGCAAATTTATAAAAAGAACATCATTTTAAAATTTGAAGCAAATCGCTTGAATACATCCCTAAAAACATACATAGAAAAAACAAAAAAACATAAGTCGAGTACTGTCACAATTAAGATGTTGATACTCCGCATAAATATTCTTCATAATAAGAGGTACTCACAAAAAAAACCCGAGCCCATTTGATGTAAGGGCCGACTTACAATGGAAACCCGAAAATGGCCTTTCAGAAATCATTCTTCCCTCCATATCTCATTAAATATTGATCCCAGAGCAAAAAATGTATAACATCTTTTTTGTAGAGAATTTTATGCAGATTTTAGAATTTTATGTGGTTTAAAACACCATTCCCTACAACTATGCCGAAATTAGCTTATACACGAGTTTTTTCCCCTGAGAGGCAGTATTTGGTCTTCGTTGCTTAGGCTACTAGCTGTGCCTTAGATAAGATCGTGTGGCGTTTAAGATTTTTAGAAATTAGCAGAAAAATTATTTATATTCTCAGTAAATAGTGAACGCATTTTTTTTTCAGAACACATTTAAAAAGTTCTTGTTAAAATTCGGTTAAAATTTGTGTAATAATCAGAAACACCATGGGGTTAGCTCCACGCGCCTGTGTAAGTGAAGTCGTTCCCAATCTTCATAAATTCTAGGGAATAGGGCATTGCATTATTATCATATGAGTATATTTTTTTCTAGCCTATTTAAGTGTCCCACTGCACGGCAAAGGCCTCTCCTCATATGAGATAAACATGGTTTAATAAATTTAAAATAAAATAAATAACTACTATCAAATAATTTATTTTAACATGTACGAAATCTTAATAACTACTTATTTATATTAAATAATTTGAATATTACTAACGTACTTTCTCAAAAAGGTAAAAAAGTACGTTAATAACATCCGGGTACTTAAAAAAATTAATCACATGATCTCACCTGCCAATCACTTTACAAAGAGACAGGTATATTTCTGTCTGCCTCTTACTTATAGCAGTATCTCTTTCCATCAAGTGAGTAGCAGGCGTCATAAGGATACCGAGAAACCTGGGCTACTTTAACAAATCGGGAAAGACATTTGGTATAATACTGCCCTCCTTAGAAAAAAGGGCGTATGTCTCATAGAACCGCGCATGCATTAGTGACCTTATTTCTTAAGCTGGGAGGTTAAGTTTACTTTGACTAACAAATTGCGCATGCGTCATTTTTACTAGAGGACGCCCGCGACTTCCTACGCGTAGAATTAGTTTCCCACTACTCCCCCTATTTTAACCTCTTAGGTGATGAATTCCAAAAAAATCCTTACCGCCTCTTTCACAATCGACAAGTAAAGCATATTTGACAGATAAATTTAGCCCTTTCTCTTTCTTACACTTGAAAATAGACAAGGAGAGAGCCAACTTTAAATGGCAGATAAATTTACTCGTCGATTGTGAAACAGGCCCTTAGTGTCCTAGGATATCCATGGAGTATTCCCTACAAATTTCAAGTCAAGGCTGTGGCTGTGCGTTGATCGATCCAAAGTAACCCATGTTCCCGGCTCCCAATACAAGAGGGTAATCCTTTCTACTAATTTTTAGACAAACCGACACAACAATCCTACAATTTGGATTCATTTGGTAGGGAGCTTATTAAAATAATTTAAATGCGAATTATGTCATTTATAATTTTGACGACAAAATCGTTTTATAACAAATTGAGAGTTCATATCACGAATGTCGCGGGAAATTTAGAAATTGACCAATTTTATACATTTTAGAATTAATCCAACCTAATAATATAAGTGCAGGGCCGGTATTCTAGGCGCTAAAAACCATATCGTCTTTGATCTGTTTTCGTATTGTCAACGTTTTGATCGAATGAACTTATTTCCTTGACAAAAATGGCGGCTGACGTCAAAACAATACCGTAACAGGTCAAATACAATATGGTCTTTACCGCCGGGAATAGAGGCACAGGTTATGCGAATAAATACGTCGTGAACAACAAATGAACTACACAATTCACAATTTATTATGGAAGTCATGAAGTTTTCTTCAACAAAATACAATCAGTTCATCTGTTTCAAGAGCCTCTGTTTGACTCTTAAAAACCATATTGTTATAATATTGCTCTCGTAATGGTATTTCTTATTCATTTGTTAAAACTAAGTGGAATAGGGCTCGGTTATTTTTTTACAGGATTTAATTTAGTTTTCAGGCTTTTTTTACTCACTTTTTTGTCAAACAGTCATGAACAAATACAATAGGCAAAAACCTTAGTCATTAAATTAAAATATTTTTACAAAATCTTGTCAACATGCACAATCAAGAAGTTTCTGAATATTTATAATGTTGACATAAATTCTGGATTATGTACGGGTGTTACAGAAACCTCACATAAACAGAAGCGAAGCGAGGGCGGGTCGCTAGTAAGGTATATAGTGTAAATTGCATCAACATTCTGTCAGTCGAAACACATCCACTAACGGAAATAGTTAAAGAAGTAATTTTTTACTATTTTAATTTCATTATAATTACCGTTTGAAAGAAATTCGAGGTTTGTAACGACAAGAGGACAGGACCATTTTTTTTAAATTACATAAATAGTGTAGTCCTGAAGGAAAAAACAATTTAAATCATAAACTTAGAAAACGGGAGGAGTTTAAAAAATTTGAACTTAATTTTAGCAAATAGTTATTCGTAGCCAACCATACAAATGCCCAAGTCAAAAAGGTTATGTTCTGCGACGAAAAGTATTCTTACAATTTGTATGGTTATTTTTTGTTTCACAACACAACAATATATTTCCGCGAATCATGTCCAGCTTTTTGATCCTACCCACGTTCTAGCGCATATTTTTTTATATCATTTAACGGGTTAAGTCATTCTAAATTCTACAATGCAGTTGTATTTTTTCTCTTTCTTACATGTAATGCTGTCTTGATACATTAGCATGTCGTGTTAGATTATGTCTGTTAGCTATTAAGTTTATGATTTAAATATTTGGTAGGTAATATTCCACAAGAAAATGTATTATACTGAAAAATTGCACAGTTCCCGAAGGAATATAAAAATTCAAAAAGAGGCCTAATAGAGATACATACATTTAAAATACTAACCTCAAAGATCCTTTTTCTTCACATCAATCACATTTATCAACCTAGCTTACAGCTTCAACAAAACAAGCTTATTTTTTTTCTTAAATCTGGTTGACCTTTCCTTCTTATACTAGTATAAGGGTGGTAAGGATCCAGTTAAGCTAGACGCTAGGTTCCAATCTGGTTGACCTCATTCTCTGATGGTCGCCTATACAAGGCAGGGTTCCTGATAATTTAGACGTGCCAATCAAACCCTTTCAACCTCTCTCACGGCCGTGTATACAAAGCGGGGGGGTCTTTACAAGAAGCTTATTAGCGAAGAGTCGGCAATGTCACATTTATTTATTTTTTAAAGAGAAATTGAGTGAAATTCTCTGCGGGCCTATGAAGCCGGATATACACTACGGCACACGTCACGTACGCACACGTTACACATTCGCCGCGTTGACCAATTGTTCTACAAATCACTAAGGGCTCGGAAACCGATAAATATTTGGTCATTGACCCCAAACCTGAATCGATTACGGTTTGAAATTGAAAAACCAATTTTCCACATATTATTTTATCTGCATATTATCTGCAGTATATATAGATAGATCTTTTACTCACTGGCTCCGGTTTTAGTGATTTTACGTTACGTTACGTCACTCGAAGCTCCAATGTCTGAGTTTATCCGGTTAATACAGGTTTATAGCAGTTCTTCACATTCGTTCTTCCTATTTACCTACTACTAACCTAAATAATTTGATTCTTTTTTTAAAGCGTTCCTTCCATTAACCAGTTAAGGGATCAACGAAATTATACCGGTTTAATGGAAGAAATTAACCGCTATCTTGTAACCGGTTCCGAGCCCTAGTGTCACTGACGTCATTGTGCTGCTGTAGGAGTATCTACAGTGTGATAGATCATAGACGGTGCTTTGGGTTTGTACTTGTCCCTCACTCGTTGTCATACTCTCTTATTAAGAGCGAGTGCAACAGAAGTACAAACCCGAAGAACCTAAGTGCTCACAGACTGTACATAGATTTTGATACGAAGACAATTTATACTCACACGTGCGTGCGAAGCGTGCGCCGCAACATCTGTCACCACTTAACCACAGTGACCATAATAAGGAAGATTTTTGCGTGTAATGCTCTTTTCTCATAATCGAGGAGCTCGATTCTAATCGGTAAAACCATATTGTTTTTGAAATTTTATCGTATTGTCGATGCTACAATAGCTTTTATCTACTTAACAGTAATCGCGGCTGAGATAAGAGGATTGTGAAGCTGATAATTCTCAGTTCGATTTTTACGATTTTTTTACATGTAGATATTATGAAACGCTAGGTTTGTTTCATTCATTCAAACATTTACAAGAAATTATTTTGGAAAGATACAAAATAAAGAAAAAGAAACGGAAACGTACAAACCTAGTTTTTCATAATCATAATATCTACAATATATTAAAAAAATGTGGAAATCGGATTTGATTTAGGGGGCGAGAAACATTATCGACCAGAGCTAGGTTAGTATGGATTTTTTTGGACAGCTATGCGATTGAGGCATCGCTTCACAATCCTCTTAAAAAAATACGATAACATGTCAAAAGCAATCATGCTTTTCCGAGTAGAATAGCCCTATCGTTAATTTCACTTCACTTTCACTTTAAAAACACATTGCACAACTCTTCACCGGCTTCCAAGTTAAACACTAGCTTCTGATTCCAACATCCAGTGTTACGTGCCCTCTCCCGCCGCGCACGTTGTATACAGGGCGGGGGTCTATTAGACGCGCAGGATCTCGGCGTGCCGGTTGTAGCAGATGGCGATCCAGTCGGGCTGCGTGGCGCCCCACTGGATCTGGTTGACCTCGCCCTCGGCCGCCGTGTACGCCAGGATGGGGTCCTCGATGGCGCGCGGCATCTGCTGGATGTCCCAGATGAGCGCCTGGTGGTCGTCGCCGGCCGTGCAGATGTGGCACGAGCTGGGAGATAGATAAGTATATTCAATCGTTATTGTTACTAATTTAATTTGGTGTTTTAATAATGAAGATTAGCAACATAGTTATTTTTCTACTCGCGTACTAAGTATATGGATATCGTTAACGGTATCAGAATACCTATAGCGTAACCGAAGCGTGAAAACAATTCTATTGCCATGGTAATAAGTGTTCTTTTATAACCATTATAGCATTGTTATGGTCATACAAATTTAATTTCTTTAAAAAAAAAACAATTTAATATACACATTAGGATGTCAAGTATTCACTAAACGCCAAGACTGATATACGTAATGACCATAACCATGGTAATAGCAATGCTATAATGGTTGTAACAGTACAGTTATTACTATGGCAACGCTCAATATAGAACAGTTTTCACGCTTTGGTTTTTTTTATGCTAGAGGGGGCAAACCAGCTATCGGGGGCATGGTTATCGGGTGACGCTATGGTTGGCATTTTGATACTGTTATCGATATTAATACGAGAATTTGCGGTTAGTGTATCGGGTGTTACCTGTGCGGCGCCCAGGCGATGCCGTTGACGCAGGCGCGGTGGTTGTTGAGGCGCGCCACGGGCGTGCAGGGCACGCGCACGTCCAGGATCACCACCTCGCACGCGTCCATGGCCACGGTGGCCAGGTAGTTCGGGTCCTGCTTGTTCCACGCCAGCCGCAGCAGCGGCGTGTGCGCCGGGTCCTGCAGGGGACAAATACACGTTTTACAAGATTCATGTAGCGTTCGAAAGGGTAAGAAACGCTCGTCTTACACGTTTGAATGCCCCCGTCTCCGTTCGGTTTAGGGTCCATTGCAAAACAAAATCACGTGACGTGATTAATGGAAGAGCTCCTAGGCCGGATTTACACTTGTAAGTTCTGAGACGCAACTATGGGTGGGTATGAGTGGGTGGCAAATATCTGCATCTCTGTCTTGCATATAACTTTGTTTCAAAACTTACAGTAATAACTTACAAGTGTAAATCCGGCCTTAGCGTCGTCATTAGCTAAACCTCACATCATGGCGCCCCACCCCGTGTAACACTTGTATGTACCGGCTACTGTGTCGGTTGGTTGGTACCCGCTCACCTCGTAGATGATGGTAGAGTGCTCGAGGTGCCGCAGGTCGAACATGTCGCGCCCCTCGTGTAACACTTGTACCGGCTACTGTGTTGGGTGGTTGGTACCCGCTCACCTCGTAGATGATGGTGGAGTGCTCGAGGTGCCGCAGGTCGAACATGCGCACGGAGCCGTCGGCGCCCACCGACGCGAACATGTCGCGCCCGCCGCCTGCGCGACTGAACGCGATGTCATACACTTCCTGTAAACCACATAGCGATGAAGTATAAGGTGTATAAGACCAAAAAGTTTCATTCATTTAAGGTTTTAAGGGTGTCAAAAACCGAGAAGAACCAATGGTTTTTTTTTATTTAAGTACCCATGACAATCGTGCCGTTAGGACGAATCTAACGATACTTCGATTTTCGAAATTGGGCCTCTATTTAGTGTCTAGGTAACAAAGAACCATACAAATAAAAAACATTCCAAACTTTTCATCTAACAGTACACAATTCATTCAAATGTTACTTCTACTTGTTATTTTGACACATGGCATCGCCTGATACCCTTACCTAACTTCAGGTTTCGTATCACATGCACCTTAATTTTATGACGTTCCATAAACTACTACAATACACACCTTATCATGCGCAATCAGCTGTGTCTTGACATGCCCGGACACTTCATTAACTCTCCCAAGCACTTGACCCGTTTCCAACCCCCAAATAGTACACGTAGTGTCAATACTGCTGGTACCGATGAGGTTGGGGTCCACTTCGTTCCAATCGAAAGAGGTAAGAGGAGCGCAGAAGTCGGAGTTCTTGTTGTTGTTGAGGACACACTCAAATAGCGTGTAGGGTTCACCAGCTCGCCATATTCTGAGGTAATCACCTGGTGGTATAATTAAATATAAAATATGTTAAATAAAAATATTTATAGCTAAACTAAGATATAAGACAAATGCTTTTGCAATAGTGTCTAATCTATACTAACATAATAAAGAGGTAAAATGGTGCATTTGCTTGTTTGTATTATGTTAGGGATAATATCTAGAACTACTGAACCAATTTTAAGTTACATTATCCCTTTCTAATATTGGTTATTTTTTTTGTGAGGGCCTTTACTGTTCAGATGGCAGTGTTCTCTAAATAGCCCTACTTGTATTATTGTTTGTCAATGTTTGTTGTCAACCAAAGGATTTGGCAGTTTTGGCACAGAGGTTTTAAATTAACATAAGACATTTTTATCAAAGAAGGCTGATACCCTGCTGATAGTAATTGTATTTAAGAATTGTCAATTTAATTTAGTTACTAATAGAGTAAAGAATACTTCGACTACTACATTGCAGTTTAGCTAGCATCTTTGGTATTATGGCAGTAATAGAGAATCTCGCTTTTCAAACTGTGAATATCTACTCACCACTGGTAGCTAGCAGGTCCGGGTATTGTCCCTTGCTGTCCGGTATCCACATGATCTTCGTGGTGGGGTATGGGTGGTCAAATGTAGATTTAGCACTGAACTCACTGGTCTCCTCATCTAAAGAGATGATTTGCACCTGGAATGGCAAATACCATACATTTAAAACAAATAGATAAGTAATTTAAAGATTATTTGCTCAGAAACTGAAAGTTTAAATCCAATTTAAAATATAGGCGATGGCTTAAGTAAAGGAAGAACTGATCTTGTACACTAGATTCAAAGAGGATAAGGATTTATAAGCATAATTATGATCTTTAAATTGAAAGTAAATGTCTATGATTGTAGCCTATCACCTAAAAGTGTCGCATTCTGGTACTATTGTTCTAAATAAGCGCTCATATTGCAAATATTATAATTCTTAACCTAATAGGTTCAGTCTTATTACATGTAGGGGACAAACAGACGGATTGAATTTAGTAGGACTCTGAAATACCTCCTTCAATAAAATTAGGAGGCTGATTAGCTAATTACTTAGTTCTTAGGACTAAAGTCAATTTAATTGTCCATTAGGGTGGCTATCATTAGGGACTACACTTTTATTTACCTTGTTATTATATTCCTCCACAAAGCTGCCCAATGCCAATCGGAACCTCTTGTCTGGTCGCACTGACCAGTTCATAGAGTACAACGGCCATGGTGCTTGATACCTGAAGACATTTCACAAATTACAAATCAAAAACTAACTTCTATGCTAACCCCTTCTATATCATATATGTGAAAGTTTGTGAGAATGTTTGGATGATCATCTTTAATTCATGGACAGCTAATCAAATTTTTGATGAATTTTTTTATATACCTAATATTGGCAACATTATTCAACTTAATTTATGGCTTCAGCTTAATGAGATTCCACATAAGAATATATTTAAAAAAAATGCAATGCGACAGCACACTTACACAGAGGCCATCAGGTGGCCTCTAAGTGGGATCTGAGACCCACATTTGAATTCTCAAGACTGCAATCCTAAGACCGCAAATGCGTAGGCAACGAGCCTGATCCTGAGGACTAAGATAGAATGCCCCTATGCCAGTAATTTTACTGGTCACTTGTCACTATTATAGCTAACATAGTACTGTGAAATAGCCTTTCAATAGGCTTTTGGGTTTGTTTCTCTTTCTTATTCACTCTCATATACTCTTATGCGAGTCTAGATGACTTTAGCCAACCCTGAAAGACATTTGACAACATCTTGCACTGGACATTGCAGTAATTTAATTTACCAATTTTTTTTTATTGATCATGGATTTGCTCTCAACAAACTCTTGCCCTCAGAGGATGAAGATTTTGTCGACAATGAATCGAACTCACTCATAGACACAAGACAATCTAGATATGAAATCAAATTAGAAAGAGGAACATGCTAAATAAAATAGGTCCAGTGCCTGTCATTCTAATTACAAGAAAAAATTGTGCCAGCACTAACTTTTTGGCATTTAATTTATAACGCCAAGATACTAAAGAGAAGCATAAATAACTTTTCCTGAGCATGCTTTATATTCACATGCAAATTGCATCTACCAAATGAGGTCAACAAAAATAAACTGAGCAGGTTATGTTGAAATACTTACTTGTATATTTCTTTTCGTTTTGTGCTTGAACTCGTTGTGCTAGAGCTGCTATGAGGCATCGACATCTTGGAATCGATGTCTGATGCTTATCATGAAACAGAAAACACACTAAAAAAATTGCACTTGGTTTCTTTAAAGTAAAATAATCCCCACGTAACTCGTTTTGTAATTTAATGTGGTTAAACGATAACGCAATTTCTAGGGAAACTACACTTTATCTCAAATAAATGCGTAAATAATTAGCAAAATACTTAGAAATGTTAACGATACACAATTATTATGATGCTTTCTCGATTTCCGATACGTTTCAACTTGAACACTTACCGAGTGTTCAGTTTTGTATATGTGAGTCACAGTTAAATCACTTAAGTTATTATTTACAAGTTAATTCACGCGGAAAATAAACAAGCATTTGATTAAAATCTGTCGATAATGCAACGCGATTGCAAGAATTGTACTGCTTGATGCTAAACTAAGTTAAGGAAAATTAAAGTAAAAAAATGAAGTTGAATAAGATTGAGCTTTATATGTATGAAATACGGCCTAGTTAAGTTTGACGCATTTAGCACTTTACTTTAGAAATTAGAGTTTATCAGCAGCAGCGTAATAAAATGTCACTGACACTTTGAAATGTTGCCGCAGTAAAAAAAACATAATTTATGCTAAACATCATAGAGTAAAGTGCTTTATGTTCTTATACCATGCTATGCTAAATAATATGAATATGAATGGAAGCATACACATCGGTTTGGACCTGGGACTCAATTCTCTTGACTTCGAGATGATTTTTCATGCGAGATATGTCGAAAAAATGTAAGCAGTTGACAGTTAATCTCGCATGAAAAATCATCTCGAAGTCACGAGAATTGGGTCCCTGTGTGGTTTGGACATAGATATTATGAAGATATAATGGGGCTCTACTTTGAAATCAGTAATTCGAACTTCGGATCGCCCCGTCACTTTCTTGCGAATTAGTGACGCGTCGAGAGTAAAAGGGATAGCAATAGACGAAGTTCGAATTACGGATTTCAAAGTAGAGCCTATGATGCTTTCCTACCTCTATGGGTTTGGACCACCATATTTAAATAAAATTAAATTTAGCAGTAGTATGTGCTATTAAATAGTAACATTATTTTATGGAGTGAATGTAACTACTAAACTTTTTTTTTTAATTCTTTTTTTCACATGTGTACGCCTGCGCGGTAGGTGAAAAACCGTGTATGTCCCAGATAGACGTGCGAGTAAGTAAGCGTACTTAAAGCTCGACGACCTTTCTCGCCTGTGTTTACCTTTTGAAGTTCACGTACTTAGGGTGACACACGGGCGAGTAAGGTCGCCGAGCCATAAGTACGGCGTACAAACTTACTCGTACGTCTATCTGGGACTGAAAACTAGCCAGACCACAGATAAGACTAAAAATAAACACGCGCTCATTTTGAAACAAGCAAAGTTTGTAGTTTTAATTTCTCGGAAGTTTACGTGAAGTTTTCTTTTCGTAGTAACATGGCAAAGCCGTCGCAAGCAACTGTAGAAAACGCGGTAAGTAGGTGAGTGACATCACCGCTTAAACCTACCTAAAACCTATTATTTTGACCCTACTGCCCAAGAAAGGACCAAATGTTTAACGGATAATCCATCAAAGACTTCTATGTAAGTAAGTAGGTATAATAGTTACTAGACCGGCTGTCCAATGTCTGTTTCGTATCAATGCTAACTTTTTTGTAGACTTATGAAGGCTAAACAACATAACCTTACGTAACGGACTTTGAAAAATAATAAATTTATTTGGCACATGTTATAATTAAAATCAGCATACAGTCAGCGTCATATATAAGGTAACATTCAAAGTGATCAAATAGTTCGTTACACCATATTAATTGTATGGTGTACCGAACTATTTAAGCACTTTGAATGTTACCTTATATATGACGCTGACTGTACAATAAAGATTCACTAACAACCAATAAGAATTTATTACCCAAAATACAATTTTTAAATTAGGTACTATCAAAATGGTCTCCGCTAAGCTTTATGTCTCTGAATACATTCAACTACAGTTGATTCATTCAATACCTACGTACCTATTGCTGGTTTTCAGTGAGACCAGAGGGCTTATTGTCTAACGCACTCGCAATCCCAACCGGCTTCAAAGTGAAGCAATTGTTTTCATTTTGTATGCAGACAAGCCTTCGATTTTCAAAATGAAAACGATCGTGATTGCGAGTGCGTTAGACAATAAGCCCTCAGAGGGCTTATTGTCTAACGCACTCGCAATCACGATCTAACTGGTGTAAACTGATGTCTAACTGGTTAAGGGATGGTTTACCACAAACACTAAATTCTAAACTTCGAGCGCCGAGTCCCAGTCACTCGTCACTCGAATCGAAATCGAGAGAAAGGGATGAAAATAACGTAACTTCAAACTTCGATTTTCAAAGTACCTACGTAAGGCCTCAGGAGAGTATGACATTTAAACGTTTTTTTCCTCAAATTCCCCAATAAGAACCCCAATTTTAAAACGGTAGCCTCGTTTTCAGAGCTCCATGTATTTTATTTGCACGTCTAAGGTGTATACAATCAAATGTAACCAGTCCCAAAGGACAACAGGCCTAATAAAAACTCCCCACGAGCGATTGAAACGCAAGGCGACCCAGTTAAGACGCGCAAGCGGCATTCCTGCAAGTGATTACAAACTTATCGTGCCGATGGACATTGGAGCAAAAGTCGCATACCAGCTCTATGTCATATCAAATTCTGCGTCACGAATATTAGAGGCCGGATTATCCATTAGGCTTGTTTCACACGGAGGCAGAACAGTTAGGTATTACAGTGAGGCACAACAGTGGACAGCATAAGGCAGTGTAGACCACTTTCCGTATCCTGTATCCGCATCGGCTAAGGGCACCGCGTACCGAATTTTGCTGTTGAAAATGTTAGAATAAGTTTAATGGAGACCCAACATGGCCGATCCGGCCCTGTGAATAATTTCTACAGCAAGGTGGGACAAATTAGATGGACAGTGATGGTAGGACCTTTTGCAGGTCCTTTTCGATCGCTACCACCATTTATTCTGTAATCATGCCAAGCCAAGCCAAGCAGCATTGTTCGTATTGTTGTGTTCCGGTGTCGGGATAAGACAACCGGTGAATAGAGGCTAGTCTTCAGGGTTGGCAACGCAATTGCGTTCTTAGGTTTGTAATAGTAAAGATTCTGAAAAAAGAAATTATGATTCTCGGCACAGTAGCCTTGGGCTCTTTTCTACTTGGTAAAACCATATTGTTTTTGAAATGTTGTCGTATTGTAAAAGTTGTGGTAGGTCTTATTTACTTGATAGTAATGGCGGCAGCGTTAAAAACGAGACAATATAACACCGCTAGTAGATTCACTCCATATTTAACTGTATTTTGTATGTCTATGCACTTAGGTACCATTGGTGGCCTGAGTGCTCGTGTGCCTGGGGCTCTACTTTGAAATCAGTAATTTGAACTTCGGATCGCCCCGTCACTTTCTTGCGAATTAGTGACGCGTCGAGAGCAAAAGGGATAGCAATAGACGAAGTTCGAATTACGGATTTCAAAGTAGAGCCTCAGCCTTCACATTGTGTTTTTTTTTTACATTACAGACGTGTAAACAAACCCTCAATGTGGTGGCCACGTTACCGAATAAATTATTTCTAATCATAATGATTCTTTTTTTTGTATGTTGTTCCTTTTTGTTTGTCTGTTTATCACTTTTTTTTTATTTCTTTTTTTAATCTACGTCCATTGGGCCAAGGAACTAGCGTAGCTGTATATCGCAAGCATCGCTAACTTTGCTTAGACCTTATCAATTCCACTCATGCGCACACCGTGCACCGGTTAAGGACATAGCTTTCTTTCTTACGTCAACGCTTAATCACACGCTTAACTAAAGAGAAACAACTGTCAACAGAAACTTGAGGTAAATTAAACCTTGACGACACTTGACAAGGTTTAAAATGCGTCTGTGTTAAGTTTGGAGTTGTTCCTTATTGGTTTTGATATTGTGTAGTATGATATAATTACTTGTGCAACTGTACTTGTTTTAAATGTAATGCTGTTATTTTAATGTGATCTGGGTTAACTTGGGGTAATCCTGTGAAACGGAGTATTCGAGTTTATTGGTTAAAATCGTCTTTACCTATACATAATAGTAATATACATAAATGTATAAATGCATATACATAAAGGTACATTATGGTAGGCCTCAAACAAGATGGAGTGACGACCTTGTAAAGATCGCGGGAACTCGGTGGATGCGAAAAGCACAAGACCGGTCTGAGTGGAGAGCCTTGGGGGAGGCCTATGTCCAGCAGTGGACGTCTTTCGGCTGACATGATGATGATGATGATGGTGATGATGATGATGATGATGACATTATGGATAATGTGGCTACACTCGATAGTAAAGTTGATTGGCATTATCTATACATATTGTATTTTTTGTTAAGTCATAACACAAACGCGATACAAACCTATATTTAATAACATATTTACTACGTTATGAATTTTTGGGAAAGTACCAATTTATTGCAATGTCGTTAAAGTTCTGAGTATGATTAAAAATCCAAGCCAACTAGCTAATCGGATAGTTAGTTTAAAATTAATTGCAAAATGAACCAAACAGACAAGACAACAAGCTAATAAAAATATTATAATTCGTAAAAAGTTAAAAAATAAAGCCAAATAATAAAAAAGACGTTTATTACTTTATTAGGTTCCTTACCTTATGACCTTATTACCTTATAACCTTACAGCACTTGGTATGAGTGCCTTAAGGGCGCGTTAGTAGAACCGTAGGTAATTTAAAAAAAATAAGTTTAAAAAACCGTCTGATTGTATTGTGATATATTCGTATAACATGTACCTTTAGCTTTTAAAAATCTTTGTTTTAAGTTGATACCTCAATCTCACTTTAAGTCCGCCATTTTGGATTAATTTAATAACTTAATAAGTTACCAGTGCCTCTCACGATACCTACGCTAAAAAGAATCTAACAATACACCTTATTCACACCTTGTCAAAAACGGACCATAAGTTCAGCCTCTACGAGAAAAATAACCATAAAGTACTCGAATACATTAAAAAAACATTACCTTTCTTGTACAGTCCGTTAAAAATAAGCTTACCTCAAATACAAAGCGGAAGGTCACCAAAAACTTTTCCAACATGTCACAACATGTCAGAGGGTTGACCCGTGACCTCTGGCCGATCAGAATTCAACAACACAATAGGACCCAACCTTGACATAAGGTCAATTAATAAAAGCCTGACCATTCCGCAGTGATTGTGCGGCAAATTATTAGTTATGCGGCGTGGTAACTTGATTTCAGTGCCAGGGAGTTAAAATTACACGTAATATGGGTGTAGTGGGGAGCTTTTGGCGCTGAATTGATACATTTGCTTTGAAATAAATTGAGACTTGCCTACCTATTGTTTATATGTAATGTTAATATTGGGAGAAGCCTTTGTTACCGACTGTAATTTTTATGCACAATTCTGATGCTCATCGAGACTAACCTAAGCTAAACTTGGTAGGTATAGGTCGTTTTATTAGTAGCATCTAATATTTCTTGAACTGAATTATTTAAAGACGAAACATGTCAGACACTAAAAAAAACCGGCCAAGTACGAGTTGAACTCGCGTGGAGAAGGTTCCGCACAATTGTACCACGCGAGTTCTGTAAGTGAACGTACTTATTATATTGAGTTTACCACTTCATTTCCAATTGATCAAATTCTTATAGGTTTTCCAAGCAATGAAGTATATTTTGTATTTTTTCAAAATTTTAGGCTCAGTTGTTTCGGAGATCAGGGGGAATGGTCAATTTTCGTCTTCTTTCATGAATAAAATCAAAACTATTTATTTTACAATAATAAAAAGAAATTATTGAGATTCTCATAACGAGCCCTTTCATTTGATATACGACACGGTAAGGTTTGCAAAACTTTTTATTTGCAATTGTCTAATTTGTTCTACAAAAATTACACCTTCTTAAAAAAATAATTATTTACTTTGCACATCTGTGTTTGGGTCATGAATTTACATATGTGTACCAAATTTCAACTCAATTGGTTCAGTTGTTTCGGAGAAAATTTGCTGTGACAGACAGACGGACAGACGCACGAGTGATCCTGTAAGGGGTTCGTTTTTTAATTTTTTGTACGGAACCCTAAAAACACGATGTACCTACTCGGCCGTTGCTTGCCCAATCCAACAATCGTTTACCAAAATCAATTAATTCAAACTGATAAAAACTTAATACCAATCGTTAACCTTTAAGAACAAAAGCGCCCCGTCAATTGTCAAAACATGACGAATGGTAGATCAGACCAACGGACAGAGATAATACTGTAATATAATATGATATAGGCCTTGACCTACCAGCGGGTTAGTCATTGGTCTGGCAGTTGGTTCCTTGTAGACAGTTCTAGGAAAGGTATTAAATTTAAGGTCAGTTTTAGAAGGGGGTCAGCACTTTGTCAGCACGCGAAATGTTTCAGCGAAAGTACGATTTAACAAATCACTTACATTGCAGTGTAAAATTTAAAACTACTTGTGGATTGGTAAAAAAGTATTTTAATAAAAACTTATTACAAAACATAAATAAACCTCTAATATGATGGTGACACTAAGGGCTGATTTTTCAATCCCCAGATAAAACTATCCGTCAGTTAAATGTATTACTATCCTTTTCTGAAGTCATATGAAAGAAAAGGACGGAGCTAAAATTTACCTTCCGGATAGCTTTATCTGGGGATTGAAAAATCAGCCCTAAGAAAAACTAGGTTTCTGTTAAACAGCAAAACCGGCTTTCATGAAATTCCTTTAAACAAAAAAAAGGCACACAGATACAATATACACAATAGATACACACTATAAACTTATACAACACTCTTCTTTTTTGTCGGGGGTTCATAACGCGGTAGTTTTTGGCGTGAAAACGTGTCCTTATGGCCCCTGTACACATTGGGCCAATGCATTGGGCCAACGTTTAGAGGACTACTTGGCTGCGCTACTTGCTTGTTCGTAGTTGGCGACCAACGCTGGCCGGCCAACCCGCTTGTGTTGCTTTTTCGTGCACAGAGGATCTTTTATGAAAGCGCCAATGCAGAATGATCAATAAGCCAATGTGTAAACGTGATTCCATATTTTGGCCCATTACCTTGGCCCATCGCATTGGCCCAATTTGTACAGCGGTCATTACGTCCTTACGATATACATGTCTGTCTTTATTTTTATTATTTCACTCCGCACAGCACAGAGTCATTTTCAAACTTTTTTTGCCAACCTCCACATGATTCTTCCTTAAGGGCCTGTTTCACAATCATCAAGTAAAGCATATCTGACACATAAATTTCGCCCTTTCCTTTTCATACACTTGAACATATACAAGGAGAGAGCTAACTTTAACAGGCACATAAATTTACTTGTCGATTGTGAAACAGGCCCTTAAAAAAACTCCGCAGAAGTGTGGCTATTCTTTTCTTTTGATTGACATTGAAGTAAACAGAAAACTAGAAAAGCCTCCAAACCAACTCCTAACTCAAATCACCTACAATACAGCAAATATAATGTAGGAAATATAAAGCACGCAAACCATGAGCATAGCACGTGACCAATCAACGTATTCAAATTTAAACGGTGTAGATATTTACCTGTTTTCGCTGGATCATTCCTAAACACGAACCTGGTTAGTATTATTTTTATATCTTTATTGTTATTTTTTATGGTAAGCGGGATCCGTGACCCATAGACATTTGCAATCTCAAGACTACAATCTTAAGACTGCAATTCTAAGGGCTGAGATACGTGAAAGTCTGGGCATTCACGACCGCTCCAACAAGCCGAAAAGAGCAGCGCCGTGAATGTCAAAACTGTAGCGTTTAAAAGTACTTAATTGGCGCGGTCCGTTGGATTACCAAATGGACAGAAAGCCAGCGCGACGCGCCAACGCGCAATCTGAATGGAATTATCGTGAATGTCGAAATTCAACGTTGGAACACGCCACTCCGCGCCAAGCCATAAGGCGTCACTGTGAATGCGTTCTCTGCCTGCCATTTTCTAATCAGTTTGCACCGTAATGTGGTAATGTCGCAACGTTGAGACGTGGCGTGGCGCGCCCGTGAATGTGGTCAAAATATTACGCCGATCCCATGTTGTATACATTCCATCTGTCGCGGAGACAAACGGCGCGTCCGTGAATACCCAGCTTAAGCTACATTTTGTACAATCCAACTCCCGGACTTTGTGGTATTTCGCATTCTGTAATATTTTTGTTTTGGAATATCTGATTTTTGCATGTTTTACTGTATATTTTAGACATGATAAGTTAACCCATACATGCCAAGGGGCAAATATGGGTTGAGCCGCGCGTTTTGTATAAAAAAACAGTTGAAACAATAAAATACAACAAAAGGTTCAAACTGAAAACCAGCGCTGTGTCTTTTGCATCAGCAGGAGCCAGCAGGAGCCACGCTGAGTCTGACCCTTTTGCCATGTTTAGAGCGAAACTTTTTAGATTAAAACCCAATCGCGAAGCTGTTCGGGCAATAAAGTATTCTTCTTTCTTTCTTTCCTTAATGGCGATCGGTTCTGTTTCTATTTCATACGATTGCAGCATCACACGGTCACCGTCGTTACAGTTGGTATATTAAGAGACTGGCTCAGCTGACCGAGTGGACCGGCGCGCTGGTGGTGACCGCTGTCATCCTCCGAGCACTGTACCTGATGCGGATGGACAGCTGTTGAGGTCAGTCCATGTCTGATTCTACCATCGCACTTCATTGTTTGTTCATCCCATAGAAATAGGAATAGAGAAGAACGAAAAAGTCGTTGATGTCTAAAGGTTACTATAGGGTCGAAGACTATCTAACAGATAAAAATGCTTGGCCTAAATTAAACACCAAATTAAACACCTAAATATCTTAATAATAACTTAATTATACACATATATAAACATTGTGTATTGTCTAGGGGACACGGTTTCTGTAGGAGAATGTATCGAAACTAATTATGTGTTGTTTTGCACCGTCATAGGTAAGTATAATTTTTATTAATTTTTTATATTTACTATTTATGAGTTCTTGTAGGAATTTTGAGTTGTGACACATTTTCCTGCTCTAGTTGATATATATAGACATATTTTTATTACATTCATTGTTTTATATAATACTAGGTTAAGTTTTTTTTTCGTTGTATAATATCATATCATAAGAAATGTTTAAAAAACGACTGACTGTTGAGTTTCTTGCGGCGTTTCTTCTCAGCAGTGGTCTCTTGCGAAGCGCTGGTAGATTTTTGACGCGTATAAGTGCCCGTGCGGCTTACTTACTGAATAAACATCTTTTATCTTTTTTTTTATCTTTTAACGGCTGGATAATTTCAAAGAGTTCCAGTGTCTCCAAGTTTCTACCGTAGCTCTCTCACACACACATTGAACTGTATAATAACAATACTATGGGTGCGGCCAGAGAGCCTAGGACAAGAATCAGACTAGTGCTGTGATTCAGTTAAACATACTTCATGCATACTTTAGGCCTGGTTCCCACTATGCCGGACCGGCAATTTTGCCGGATGCCGGTGGCTGTACAATTTATATGAAGCTGTTCACATTATGCCGTGTGAACAGCGTCATAAGCCACTAGCCTTACCGGCATCCGGCAAAATTGCCGGTCCGGCATAGTTGTAACCGGGCCTTACTCATACTTGCATCGCACTTGCAACCAACAGAAGCAGCCGTAGATACCGTGAAGAATAGGGGTGTTAGGGTGGGTTTAAACCAAACGAGCCGCGCAGGGGTGTTAGGGTGGGTTTAGATGAAACGAGCAAATGCTCTAGAACATGTTTTGTCTTTATTTTTACAAAGTAAACGTTAGGCTATGCGCGCACGAGCAACTTTGTCGCCGGCGACAGTACATCTGTCACTGTGCACGCCCGAAGTGAGAAAAAGAGAGATGTACTATCGCGGCGACAAAAGTCGCTCGTGCGCACATAGCGTAAGAGATAAAGAATTCTTGTTCGGTCGCTTGGTCTAAGCTAGGGAATGCAATTTAACCGGTTATTAACCGTTTTTGTATGAAAATAACCTGTTAAAAGCGGTTATAACCGGTTATTTGCATTCCCTAGTCTAAGCCTACCCTTAGTCTCCTAAAAACGGCGTTCGATTAGTTGAACGAGTGAACGAGTGAACGCGGCGCAGCTTATATAAACCGGCGAGTTTAAGTAGTCCCGTCAGAGCGTACAAAACTCATTTTAGCTCGTGCATTTTCTATTAGACAGCAGGGTTTCTGTCGAACGATCGAATGTAAAGTCTCTCTATTCAGACTGCCAATGACAATATACCTGACTGTAAGTAATTGTCTTTAGATAGAGGATGAAATAGTGATGAGAATAATGTTACCTCTCATCATCATCATCATAAACTCACGCCTTCATTCCCAGAGTGGGGTAGGCAGAGCCACAAACTCACCAACAACTCCAACAACTTGTTGATAATTCTGTGACCACATTTTGCACAACCAGGCTAAGATGTTATCCAGTGTATTAGTGACAGGTTGCAAACCCATCGCCTAACAGCACTACAGAGCCTTTAGTCCCTTAGTCGTCTCTTACGACATCCACGGGAAGACATGGAGTGGCAACATTCTAAACCCGGCACCACACGGTATGGTCTATATATGTTACCTCTAATTATGTTAAAAAGGTTGAATAAATATTCATCGTCATTATCGTATTATTATGCTGGGTGCGACAGAGACGAAAACTTCTCTTATTAATAAAATGTATCAAAACATCACTACATTTTTGTGTCAAATATAGTTCAAAAATCAAAATGTATATGACAAGCATCAGTCAGTCCCATTGTATTTTCATCGAAAGTGCTTTCATCAAAAAATACAAGATTAAATAGAGATTACTACCTCAAAATAATCATGAAGACAATGATTAAAGTGTATAAATAAATAATATGACCATGCTCAAACCTTCTAAAGTACGCGAATATGGAGTAATAATGGTAAATTGAATGAAATGAAAAGGTCCCAACTATATAAGGCCGCCTAATTGAGAATGCACGCGCTAAACCATGTTTTGTAGGCCCTGGGCCCCTATTCAACACGGTGAAAGCCATATCGTTTTTGACCAGACTGCTTATTGTCTAACGCACTCGCAATCGCAACCGGCTTCAAAGTGGAGCAATTGTTTTCATTTTGAATGCAGACAAGCCTTCGATTTTCAAAATGAAAACTATCCTGATTGCGAGTGTGTTAGACAATAAGCCATCTGATTTGATAGCTCTTATTTGCTTGACGGTAATGGCGGCTAACGTCAAAACAATACCATAACGGCTGGCCTATTGCTTAACGCACTCGCAATCGCAATCGACTTCAAAGCGGAATAAGCCTCCAGAGGGGCTATTGCCTAACGCACTCGCAATCGCAATCGTTTTCATTTTGAAAATCGAAGGATTGCCTACATACAAAATGAAAATAATTGCTCCACTTTGAAGCCGGTTGCGAATGCGAGTGCGTTAGACAATAAGCCCTCTGGTCAAAGACGATATGGTTTTTACCGCCCAAAAATAGAGACCCTGAACTTGCTTTTTTAGGAACTAAATCCACGTGAAAACTTTTTTATTCCACTTTCAACAAAACTTCTTGTTTTATTTTTCTTAAGTATATATATTTTAATGTCACTGGCTGGTTGTCCTTACCACATTTGACGTTAAAATTTAATATTATGTCAAATAACATCATCAACATTGTGCCGTGTCCAAATTAAAATTTATTTTTTTCAAATATGAACCAGTTTGAACATTCTGTATATCTGAACAAGCATAATTTAAACATCTTGTAACGGGCTATGTTCATCGCAACCACCAAGACATGGAGCAACTCATTAAGCATATAAAATCTAGTTTTAGCCGAAAAAGCGAGTTCAACAAGAATTTAAATAACCCTGTGAAAGGTATTTTAATAGAAAACAAAAAACCGCATCAGAAACGCAAAAAATGTCTTGTTTTAAAATTGTAGCTATACCTAATAGGTTAGTCCAACTGAAGTCGGTTTTTGGTTAAATATATTGTGAGTCGCCGACTTCACTTGGACTAACCTATTAGGTACCTACAATATTAAAAGAAGTATTTTTTTGCGTTTTTGAAGGCGGTCTTTTGTTTTTTAAAACATTTAATTTATTTAATACTTTTTAATGCTTTTAATACTTTTTAGTGATCATAATAGTAATCATAATACGCTGTGACGTAGTCCCACTTCTTAGTTGACATGAAACTTTAAGTTATTACAAGCGCGCCGCAAGCAACGCCGCGGGAAAGTCATAGTCATATTTCAACAAGTGAATATCTTATCGCCACCCTTGAAATAGGTATCGTTGAGGAGTTCCGGTGGCCATCTGTGGTCTTTATCATCAGTTTCACTTCACTATGTGATACTTTCTGAATTTTGCGTTTTTAAAGGCGGTTTTTTGTTTTATCTTTAAAATAGATGAAATAAAATAGAATTTCAGGATTATCTACGGAACTTGGCACCCATTTCGATCTTAATTCTTTTGTCGGTGAAGTCGGTTATTTAAAATCTCCAAATGAAAACTAGGGTAATCACGGCAGTTAAAAAGGATTTATTTAAAATGTTGCAAAAAAAAAACAAAGTTAGTTAATACTTATACTTATTTCAACCCTTGACGGAAATGAGAGGTGTTATAGTTGTTCGCGTGTTTCTCTAACGAATATAACCACCTTTGTTATAATCTGATCTCCATTGCGAACGGTCTTTGAAGTCTAAAAACATGTCTCTTTGCGATCACGGATCGTGTGGTCGAGTGGTGACCACCACTTGAACTAATTCGTCAAACATCTTGTCTTCAGCCGCGTATCCACCAAGCGCACGAGCTCGCGCGGCATCCTCGCGAGCCAAATGCTCGGTCCATGTGGACGTGCCTCAGGACTGTTCGGGCGCACGTTGCCGAGGCAACGAGTCCTGAGGCACGTCCACACGGACCGAGCATTTGGCTCGCAAGGCTGCCGCGCGAGCGCGTGCGCTTGGTGGATACGCGGCTTTCCGTATTAATCGGCGCACATAGATCGCACATTAAGTTATACGTGGGCTCACCGACTAAGGTAATGAACGTTGCGACTTGTAACTCCGCTTTGATATCATTCAATAATATAAATTGTTTAACACGTCTTATGCAACCTGAATCTGACCACTGATTCGAATGTAAATCAAACGGTTCCATGTTTCCAATTGGATTATTACACACAAAATGGGCACTAGCACACAAAGTGTTACATGGTGTTACTGCGCCCTCGCAGGGTGTCACATGTATACCTATCCTGCTTGTTCCTGTTACCTTGGGTTGTAATGTGATATACAATAAATTATTGAATTGAATTGAATTGAAGTAACTGTAAATATACCGAGTGTCCAATGGGCACCAAGTGAAGGTATCGCCGGATAAAAACAATTTCGTCTGATACAATTTGACAAGGTCAACAGTAGATTTATTTATTTATTAGAAAATATACACACAGCATATGGGGATAACACTACAGCACTGTGAATTACATTCTAAATATATAGAAAATAACAAAGATAATCAATATAAAAATAACACCATGACCAGAGGTCGGAATAGGTAGTGATTATTAACCTAAACTTGATGCATCTTCATTCAATAACGTATTCCCATCTCACTTACGCATGAGTGAACATGCGTCAAGTTTAGGTTGATAAGCACTGACTATTCCGACCTCTGATGATGACATTATAGATATTAAGAAAAAAATATTTGCGCCGAAGAAAGGCGGGCATCCATGCTCAAGCATTCAATACACACCACTCTCCATCCGCTGGAAAATACATCACAATCTGGGGCAGCCTCTAGAAGCGTGTTCACCAACTGCAAGTCGTGATGATAGATCCTCTCCTCTTCAATTGCCGTCGGTTCTATCCATGTCAAACCATGTATGATTGGGATAGAAGCTTTCCGTCCACATCTCGATATGACTAGGTAGCTAATACGACCACATTGCTTTGTGACTACATCTCGGTCTGACTACATCGCTTTGTGCCTAGATCGCAATACGACCAGATCTCTTTGCGACTACATCTCAATAAGTCGGAGTCGCTAAATGACCAATTTGTTTTTTCATGTTATGTCTGTGTTAGCAATGTCGACGGAGCCCCGCATGGCGGGGCTCCTATTCCTGGGCAATTTGCCCTTCGGGCATTTGAAGTTACCTAACGAACCTAACCTACCTAGTAACTACTAGTCAGATCGAGATGTACTCGCAAAGCGATCTGGTCGTATTTGCTACCTAGTCCTAACGAGATGTGGACCTAAAGCTTCTATACCGTATGATTGCAGTATCACCATATCATGACAAGTGGCAAGGGGTACAATTTCGTCAGCTGGTCGTGTTGACCGGTGCGCTGATGGTCACCGCTTTGATCTTCCGTTCAATGTATCTGATGTGGTCCAAACAGGATAACTGGTGAGGTCAGTCCATCTGTCATTCTACTATCGCCCCTGAGAATCGGAAGATGAATAGATAAATTTCAGCTTAGATTTTCCCGCTGCGAAACTGATCTTGGTTGAGAGGAACGGCTTAGGACACATCAAGTCAGCCCTTAATAAACTGAGCTTGTCCGAGGGCATCTCAGCCAAGCTCAAACTCAAGTTAAGTCAAATGTATAGTTTGCTTATCGACATCAATTATTATTGTATTAACAACGACCACTGCTAGTGGGATTCATTTAAAATCGATCTTATAATTTACGAGCTAACATGAGCATGACCAAAACCAAACTGATGTCAAAGGCGTTGAAGCGACAAAGTACAAAAGTATGCATCTGACGGCTGACTGTACAGTCGAGTTCATAAATATGTATACACTTTAGTACCTTGTCTATTTAATGTCATGTTTAAACTGCCATATACGAATTACCACAACGATTAAAGTGACAAGGTACTAAAGTGTATACATATTTATGAACGTACCAATACCAACCCAAGGTCGGCGCTAGAACCATGTACCATTGCAGGAGCACTACATCAGGACAAGTGGCGGCCCCGAGGTACATGTGGGTCAGCTGACCGCGTGAACCGGCTCGCTGGTGGTCATTGCTGTACCCTCCCATACACTGTTAGATGTGGATCAAACGGATCTACTTGTGAGGTTAGTCCATGCGTCATTTAAACCGCCCGGCTCCATCGTCAGGAGACTTGATCCTCGCAACGGCGTCAGGTCTACTTTGATCCTATCAGATAAAACACAACTTATGTGCACACAAGCCTTTAAGGCTGCGGCTCCACTGAGACGGAGATGAGCGGAGTGGAGCGGAGCTGGGCTAATATTAACCAATAGAATCTAAACTAACGTGCGGAAGGGCCGCTCGACGTGACCGCATGCGCCTTCTATTGGTTGATATTGGCACAGCTCCGCTCGTCTCCGCTTCAGTGAAGCCGCACCCTAACTATTGACCACAGGAAAGACAACTTTTGTTTTTACGATTTAGTGTCATTAGGTACAAATGGAAAATCGTCCACGTGAAATAACCATTCTGAAGTTGGGTCAAAAGTAATATCCAAAGTGAATTTAGCCTAATTGTAATTGTGCTGAAAAGTATTTATAACAAAAATTATTTTCGTTGTAAATTAATAAAGTACGAATAGAATTTTGTCCATTATAAATTATGAGCAAAATGAAATACGCACAAGTGAATTTAGTCTACCTATAATATGAATTAAGACCATATAAATATGTATAATATAAATTGTACATATTTCATGTAGGACGTATTTACAATTGGTCATATTTCTGAGTGCACGTAAATACAAATAGACATATTTTTTTCGACCAGTATCATATTGGATAATTTTACCATGGACATGATTCTATTTTAGACGTTATTCAGGATGGTCAATTTTCCTTTTTGTTGTATTTTAAATTGTCGTTTTTACAAGTGTGTATTCTCCTTCGACTGTATCTTTATCCTCTTTTATTTCAGATATGCGATTAAAGAAAAACCGACTCAACAAGATAAAACGGTGCGTCTATTTTGGCACGGTGCGCAGGAGTTGGGACTTTCGCAGGTACTCACTGCTCGGCGGGGTCCTGCTTGTCTTGTCGTCGCTCTTCAGGGCCCTGCGCCGCAAGGTGGTAGGGCGGCCGGGGGAGCAGCTTGTCTTTGATAAACATTGTTGTTGGCACTGGTTCTAATTATGTGTTTTACTGTAGATTTAGTTCCATCCAAAGAGATTTAATATTATAGGTAATAGAGTGGGCATCGGACACATTTTCATAGAAAAACTTTGATCATAACATAAGCATCATGAATGCCATCTATGACGGGCGTGTCAAAGTAGACTAAACGACGTACGACTTGTTACCTCGAGGTAACAAGTTTTGCAACACTTTTTTGTTCGCTATGCCCCGTCTATTACTACTATACATTTAATGTCTTTGGTTCCATCATGGAGGAGTTAGGTTTTCCACGATCACACCGGTGCGCAAAATATGCCGACGTACCGTAAACGTACTTACGTGACTACACCAAGTATGTCACGTCACTACGTATTCGGTGCGTCAGCGTATTTTGAGCGCAGGTGTGGGCGGTATGCTTTCAAGCGTGATGCATAAGTCACGTCAAAACGTTGTCGGTGCGTCAGCGTATTTTGAGCACTGTGTGGACGGTATGCGTTTAAAACATGACGCATAAGTCACGTTACTACGTTAAAGCCGTATATCGACTGCGCGCTCTAAGCCCTCGAACCTCGGATATGGGCGCGTGGCAGACGCGCTCAAACCCACAACGGATGAATCTCCACGCTCCATGTTCGAGCCGCCACGGCGCGCGTGCCATATTTTTATCTTAGTGCCAATATCCATAAAGCATGTAGCGAATGCCTGTCATCTGATTATATTGAAAAATACCAAGCAATTGATATATACTTGGGAGCAAAGAAATCGAGCCACATTCTATGGAAATTCAGTACTAAGCGGCTCGATTTCTTTGATCCCAAGTGTACGTAGAAATAATTGTTATTTACATTGTTGATTACATACTAAATAAATTGTGATATGCCACAAATGATTGAAGATAAGCACAAGTATGCGAGTTTTAATGTGAACGTCGACTCTATCTGCCGTACACAGAGACGTCAATTAAATTTAATGCTTGATTAAAGTTGCTGCTGTCACTTTCTTTGCTATAGCAATAGAATAAGACAACACGTCACTTAACAAGCATTAAATTTAAATGACGTCTCTGAGTGCGGCAGTTAATCTCTTTTTAGTCTTATAGTGTTATGAAAACTCCGATCGCTAATTGATCTATATTAGGAATCTAAATAGGTACTAAGCTAACTCCGCGGCTATAACGCCGGCACCATTTTTCTTCTCCGGTTGTGACCGTATCCAAATTTCTGCACATGTTGCGATGCTCGCCAATTAACATATTATAAGGACACGTATTGAAACGGAGTATTTTTACAAAACAGTCCTTGACACATCTGGAACGAACCAAAACATTGTGGCAACATTGCATTCTGACTTTACAATTACAACAACAAACATGCATTTTAAATAACCTTTATTCTTTACTTGATAGAGTTGTGAATAAGGTTTCGGACTGCATGTAGAAATAGGTGTATTTTTGTTTGAGATTCTGTTGGCGGCTAAGCAAGCGTCTCAGGTTTTGAATGCATTGTAATAATATGCTGGCTGAATAGTCAATACCGGTGCCTCGATTAGACTGACTGATAGGATTTGGCGCGAAAACAAAATAGGTAGAAAAGCTAAAAGTATTCGCATTGAAAACTTTTTCAACGATTTAGGTTTATTGATTCACAATTAATGTAACATTTTTTTATGTTTTCTTTTCCTTAAATGATGGCTTTCATTCCTTGTTTTAACGAAGCGTATTTCGGCAATGTCAAGTTTTAGACAATCATGATGAATATTGGTTGTGATTCTAACTTATTAGAGAAATAAGTTAGAATCACAACCGAGCCGAGGATAATGTTTGGTTAAAGAATTTACTCCGGTGGACTAAACAGAAGCACGTGGGGTTAGCTCCACGCGCTTCTCTCAAGTCGTTTTTTAACATGATTGATTCGATCAAGTTTTGACTTTGACAGGATACCTACCTATTTGTAATTTTCATTTTAACATTTACCTATTTAATCTTTTGGTTTTTATTTTTGTTTTTGGATTCAACGCGTCCGAACCTTGTAAAACATTTCCCAGAAAGGAAAAAGTGAAAACCGGGAGCCTGCTGTTTGGCAAAAATATGTTTGCCAAATGTATCATTTCCCAACTTTTTCATCTGGCAACCCAATGTTATATATTTTTTTCAGAATTTAAATCAGTACCATCGTGTAGAACATGTGTAGAACCCTATAGGTTAGCTTAGGTTAGTTTTATAAAATTCTGAAATATTTACGGTTACAGAAAACAAAGCGGGTTGGCAAATGAAAAGTTGGGAAACGATACATTTGGCAAACAAAGGTAACCCGTGAAAATCATTCTAATTCTTTAAATAAAATTGTGTAATTTTTTTTAAATGGTCTATTATAATACACATTTTTTTAAACTAGTTTATTTAATTAGCTATATCTCATTCAAGTAAGCTACAAATGGTGTAGACTGTACACGTTTTTTTTGCTGTCGTGTAAAAAGCGACAGTCGAATACACGGCCTTGAGCGCTTACTATCGATTTACGTAATATTAATCCAATTGTACGTAATCGATATTAAGTATCGATTTGAAATAGGGCTTTTAAGGTGTTGGATAATAGGAGGTATTTAAGTAGTACCTTGATATAATTTAATTTGATATTTAAGGTTAAATGAGAAAGGTTTATGAAAAATGGTCATATAGAGAACTCCGGTTCGATTCTATTTGGGTTAAACCCAATTACTTTTGTCATGTTATCGAATTGTCAGCGTTATGATAGCTCTTATTTACTTGACAGTAATGGCGGCCCGCTTAAGAAGAAAACGAAAGCAATACGTGTAGAGACAGTGGAATAAGGCTCAAAGTACAGAATACAATTTTTAAAATATGACTACGAGTAGAAGTAAACAACAGGCAGTTTTATCGCGGCGGTCTCTTCGAGATAACCTTTGGATACCAACTGTTTAGAAATTTTAAATAGCCATTATAATAATATTATTTTATTGTTTCTTATAAATAATATGTGGATTTCTTACGCCTTTTAAACATTTTTCGAAAGAAATTGCAACACATTTTCAAAAGTTATTTGAAAGAGATCGCTCTTTAGAGATACGACCGCCTGTTGTTTACCTCTACTTTCAATATTCTTTAATATGTTGTGTTCTATAAAATATCGATAAAATATGTATATCGGAAGTCGATAAACGAGAAGTCCCTATGACAGCTCGAAAGTGCTACGAAAATTCCGACCTCTGGTGATTATAGTATAAACCCTAAAAATATACACAATCAAAACCGTCCAAGTGTGAGCCGAGTGGGACGGAACCCTCGGTGCGCGGGTTCAACTCGCTCTTGACCGGTTTTTTGTTACTATAATAAACTTGTCAAGTTTTTATTAGAATTTAATCACTGCCTTAATGATTTGCAGTTTCGCGGTCCGGTGAGCTTCCCACGTCGAATCTAATGATTTATTGAATCGAAGTAGATCTGTCGTGACGATGACAGTGCTTTACTTTAATTCTGAGCCTCAATGCAACTTTATTTTATTAGTAAGGGTATATAAAGAAAACAACGTAGTTAGGTTAGCTTATTTAAAAAGGTACAGTCGACTGCTAAAAGCCTGACCAGAAAAATAAAAAATCTCGCCATATTGCGGAAATTTTATGAACTATCATTTCTATTATAGAACTGTTATTACTCATTATATAATTGTTTTCCAGCTTCGGTTACGCAATAGGTGGTATTCTGATACCGGTAACGATAACAATACTAGCTGTTTACGCGAGTAGAAAAAAAAGTATTAGTTGCAACCCAATTAGGTGAAAAAGTAAATACATCTCTTTGTAGTCGACTGTACTCATGACTTCAACCTGTGTTCTACAATGGTTACGGTAAATACGATGCAAATATTATAGGCTTTATTTATTTTTTTACTTACTCTCCTTTTGATTTATTAGTCAATTTATGGTATTAAGGCATAAACGAATATGTATGGCTATTAGCACCAATGAAGTTCAATGTGGCTCCACCTTTACAGTGCGAACACTAATCCTTCCTAACACCGTATCCTATTGCAGTTAAAACAATTACGCTATCGGATATCGCGTCCACTGACGCACGGACAGCCGGACTTGTGCGACCTTGCCTTTGTTATAGGTAGTACGTATAGGTACTTGTTCTGTAAGCCCATTTAAGTGCTTCGAGTAGGTCCTCAGTCCCCACCTAGCCAACTCAAATGGGCTTTATGGGCAAAGAGAATATAATAGAAAACATTTATTATGGGTGGTTTTCTATTGGGAATTGCTGCAGCTGTTTTTGACGGCGTCTTCCACTCCGATCAACTAAACTGACCAACCAGTTGTACAGAATGGAACTCCAAGGAGCCATTTATTCCTATCGAACCAACCAAATAGATCGCTTTTCCAGTCTCATACCATAAATAGGAGGTAGGTTTAGGTTATGCTAGATCTTCAGCTGGCCCGAATGGCCAAAACATCCAGAAATAGGAGCTCCGCGGTAGCGGAGCTCCGTCGACTCTGTTCAATTTGATATAGTTGAGCCGTTGGGAAAGAAAAATAGTTGACCTGTTTTAGTTGGTCGGAGTGGAAGAACAGTTTTTGACGTGTCAAGTACCCGTGCGGCTCTTATCTTATCTTAAACACTCTTAACTGGGCCGTAGGTATTTGCATTCTCAAGACTTCAATCTTAAGACCACAAATGCGTTGCCAACTCTGAGGTCTACTTAGTTAGGTTAATGTTATACTGACAAATGGGTATTCTGGACCCTATTTTAAAAACTTCGATATTGTTATTATTATATCCCCGCCAGTCACAGATATCCTAGAGACCAAGTGCGGGTCAGACGCGTGCACGAAGGGTTCCGTAACAGATAGACTGACAGCGGAGACTTAGTTATAGGGTCCCGTTGGTACCCTTTGGATACGAAACCATTAAAAAAGAGGTATTATCTCTATGTCGTGAACCGAATTCTACATTTAAAAAAAAAACTGAATTTAACCTTAGGAATAATAATACCCACCTAATACATGTATTATCTAATAGGTACCTACATAATTACATACATCCGAGATGTCCTTCCGTCGAAACGCGTCTAAAATACCTAAATTTAAAACAAAAGCAGATCTATCGAGACTCGGTTCTGATTGGTCGAGGCGCGTGACCTTGACACAGCAAACGCGGGCGCAGCGAAAGTGAAATGAAAATGGCCGACAATAGAGTACTGTTACATATTTATGAAGTTTGATTTTGAAGAAGTATTGTAGGTTTAAAGTTCTTCTGTCTTTCCTTGGTTAGGTTAGGTAAGCCACTTCCTGACACACAAAATCTTGGAGAAAATGAAGGTACTATTCTGAGTGAAATTGGCAACATGATCCAACCCTAGATCCGTACCCTAAAAATGCTTTGTAATTTGTGTTCACTGTTGGGTAGCCGGTGTCGATTACTCTGTTCTTTGTGTAAGTAGGTAACTAATACACTGTAATTACAAAAAGTAGGTATCGAGTGTCTTGTTATTGCATCGTGGAATATTAAAGTCTTCAAACCGATGTAGTCTATATATTCAAAAAGTTACAATGTTATTGTTAGGTTCATGATTTTTAATCAAGTTTTTTGTCGAATACTCACTAAGGTACCATAACGCTAGGTATAATATAGCAATCCATACTATAAATGTCATGTAAATCACAAATACGAGAAGACGCTTGCAGAGAATTTGTGGTGTTAGTAAATTTCGATTATATTTCAACACGCCCAAAAACGATGATGCTTTGACAGTTAAAAATTCTCGGCGCTGCGCTTTGCTGTGTGTGCTCCGGCGCGGCGGCCCTAATAGAATAAAACTTATGAACAGTTAAGTTGACTGCGATTGTAATAATTTAACTAAGCTAGGGCCTAGACAAGACGCTTAGTGATTTTGTAAACATTTTTTTAAAAACAGACGTGTATAGAAGGCGTCTTCCACTCCGATCAACTAAACTGACCAACCAGTTGTACAGAATAGATCGCTTTTCCAGTCTCATAGGTAGCATAAATATGAGGTAGGTTTAGATTATGTCAGTTCTTCAGTTGGCCCGAAGGGTCAAAACACCCAGAAATAGGAGCCCCGCGGCAGCGGAGCTCCGTCGACTCCACGGAATAGAAAAAACAGGGGAAGTGGCATGAGCTTCGCTAACTATGAGACCGGTTGTCGCCAAAACTCACACTATCATAAAAACAACCACTAAGAAATCTTGAAAATGATTGGTCGAAGGATTTTAAATCATAAAAGAATATGCACCATAATCCGTTAACGTAACGTAAACTTTAATTCCATGCAGCATAGTTTAAATTATAGAACGCATTTTTACGACTTATGACAAACAGATGTAAAACCACAAGTTAGCTTACAAAGTGCTGCCATCTAGTGTTGAGTAGCGGAACGATAACGTTTGTTTTTGTGCGACAGAGACAGACACCTTCTTTGTCGCAACTTAGTGATGCACGTAGGTCATTGCAGTTGTTATGTCGATAAAATAATTAGAATTATTTTTTTCTTCTTAGAAGTCTTATGAATTTTATGATATAAACATAGTATAAATAGACAAGTAGCTCGACTCCGGCCCTTTAGGAGATTCTGATACCTATTGCCGCTCGGGCGTCAGGGTTGTCCGAACATGTTTTTCAAATTTGGTCACCTACTTGACCAAACCTAATTTGATCTATGATTTATAATCATAGTAGTTTTCATAAATTACACAAACCTAAAGTAGGTAAGTATAAATATTGTTAGGTACCTAAGTATATACACACATAAGCACACAGATATGCACGTTTAACTTGTAAGATCCCTCTTTTTTGTCGGGGTTTAAATAGAGTATAGGTATTTAATTTTAAATAAATAAAGTACGAAAACATGGAGTAGCTCCCGTCTATAGCTACTCAACATGGATAAAGAAAAAATACGATGTGATGTGAACAATAATAATATTAATGTACCGAAAATTTAATAAATATCTAAATAATAACATCACCGGAAAATCTCACACAAATTGACCTACGTAGCCCTAAACTAGGTTTAGGCTTTGGGTACTAGGCAGCGATACATAATTACTTATGTAGTGAAAAATACATACTTACTTAATATTACTATATAATGTACATATAAAACACCTAAGACTCAGAAACAAATACCTACTCGCACTCATCACACGAATTGCCCTGACCGGGAATCGAACCCAGGACCGCTAGCTTCGTAAGCAGTACTTAGTCACTAGGTCACTACCAACTACCTAGGCCATCCACGTCGTCAAATGTTAACTGACACGTCACACTCAATAACTTAAATTACCTACTTAATACGTATTTATTTCACCTAAGTAGGTATCTATTCTATAGGTATAGGCAAGCCGGTACGAAATACCTCATTAATGGAGTAGGTATTTACATTAATCACTTGCAGCTTTTATTAAATCTGGATAGTTGTAAGTACCTACTTAAGCTAGGTTTAGGGCACAGTTTAGGCGTTTTGAAACGAAAGAAAATGTCACGCTGACAATAAAATAGATTTAACAAATGCTGCAAGTAGGCTATAAGCTATAGGTAAATATCAAAAAATAAACAGCATTCTTCACAACACAAGCTCTAAATAGGTATTTAGGTACCTTTCCGACTCAAAAGGTATGTGCAAAAACGATAGCTCCGGATTTCTTATACCATTATTTAAACACCCGTAAACTGAACAATATTTTCTAGTTTTCGACGAAGACATAGTCGTTCGATGTTTTAATTTAATGCGCACTACCTACAACCAAACGTGACCGAACGCAATGACGCCGCGGCCCCGTCTAATCACCATTCCCGCACCTCTGCTTGTAGTTTCGTGTGGGAGGTTCGCCCCGCCCACAGCCGTACAGCCGGCGTAACGCACACGTGCAAGCCGCGCGATGTACCTTTGTTTGAAGACGAGCTACTTCTCTATTTATACTATGCTATGAATATGAATAATCGATAACATTATCGACAACACCCTCTCTCTACTCGCGCAGCGCGTTCGGTCCGAGTAGCGTGGAACATTCGAGATTTATCACCTTATTCTATCAAGGTTACAAATCGACCTTACCCTTTTGACATAAAGTTCATTTTTGGTTGGTACACAAATCATAATGTTTTGCGGAAAACGTAAAATGAGAAATATATTAAAAGTAAATAAAATAATAATTACCTATGATACGACACGCCACCATGGGAGACGTTTTTGGTGCGGCTATCGTTTTTACACTCCAAAATAGCACAGTAAGGCATGCTTTTTGGATTATTTCCTTTTCTAAAAATATTATTCGCACAACGGTCACGCACAAGTGACAGCGGCAAACTGAGCTAGGTTATGCGGAGCTCCGCATAACTATGCCACACGTGACACGCCCACTTCCCACTTCTACTGTTTTTTCTGTTCTGTGGTCGACTCCGTTCAATTTGATATAGTTGAGCCGTTGGGAAAGAAAAATTGTTGACCTGTTGTAGTTGTTTAGTTGATCGGAGTGGAAGAACAGGTATAGAACTGACATAAACGCTCGACGCAACCGTCCGGCTTACGTCTATACATTTTCGATAACTATAACGTTCTCGTAATGCATCTGTCTAGGGCCACAGACTGACGCTACTATCAGCTAAATAGAATCTTACTCTAAGCTTTATTGTTACAACGGTATTGACATTTTGATAATCCTTTCAACAATGCATTTGTTATTTAATACTTAAAGTCAGCTTATGACATAATGAAACAGTGAGGCTAGACAAGCTTAACGCTAACGTAAAAGGTTTTCGAAAACTGTTAAAATGTATGGAATGGACGTAAATTGGCGCTCGACGCGACCGTCTGACAGCGAGTATAATTAGGTCGTTTCCCCAAACTCGTTAATTCCGCGTAGCAAACTTTCCATTCGCATTTTTCCCCATTTTATTTTTTCTCCAATCGCATTTCTTCCATTCCTTTTTTTACCAATAGCATATTTTCCATTTTGGATTTTCCCCACTTGCATGTTTTCTCAATACAAAAACAATTTCACTAAGTCGACGGACCTCCTTTTTCTGGGTGCTATGGCCCTTCGGGCCTTCTGCAAAACTAACATAACCTAAACCTATCTTCCTACTTCTATCTATTTTGACTTAATTACAATGGGAAATTTTGCGAATGGGGAAAATCCTAAATGGAAAATATGCGATTGCTAAAAAAAAGCAATGGAAAGAAATGCGATTGGAGAAAAAATAAAATGGGGAAAAATGCGAATGGAAAATTTGCTACGCGGAATTAGTCAGTTCGGGTAACCGATCTAACTATTCCTCCTCAATGCTATAATTTCACTGGTTTTCTTATCCACACAACAATGCGAATACTGCCGCTTTGTGGTAGGTTAGAGGAGTAGTGGGAGCGTCACGGACTCTGACAAGGTCCTACCACCATAATTTATGCGTTTATACACTGCATGGCTTAGAAGAGGGGATAATATATATAATATTGAAAACGGAGGCTCTATAGGTCACTAGTAATTGAATCATTCATTATGGTCCCAACTAATTAAAACCATATTTTTTTTCTAACATACGTAATCGTAAATTCAATGGGTAGTTTGCCCGTGGTCCTACTGCGTTGTACTACTGACCAAAATAAGTATCATAAATATGAGGTAGGTTTAGGTTGTTAGTTTTGCAGCGGGCCCGGAGGGCCAGGCCACCGAGAAATAGGAGCTCGGCGCCAGCGCAGCTCCGTCGACCCTGTAAATTTGATATTCAAATAGAAATAATTGATCAGTAGTACAACGCAGTAGGACCGCGGGCAAAAAAGGATTCAATGTAATGCAAACAATGCAATAGTTCCGCTCAACTCAATGCGGAAAATTCTCGGAACGTCTCTTTGACAATTCCCCTGTACCACGAAATTGACAACGTTAGCGATAATATCGTTTTGCAATAATACACTGATTTTGAATCGTAACTTTAAATTCTTATTGTGTGTAATGTATGGGTTTTGTTTAACTGAGATCTTTTCAGAAAAAATACTGATACTGTGTTTTCAATATTATCCCCTATTCTGGGCCACACACTGTATCTGTCAAGTAACGATCCAGCGTTACTGGATTCCATCGCTCGATCGATCGACTGGATCAATGTAAACCCGCCTTAACAGGAGCTGAAAATTAGGTCGTTATGCGACCCATACGCAACAGCTAGTTGGCGTGACTCTATAAATAATGTATATGCTATTAGCATGTTGGTTGCGTGTCGTAATTCAATGAGTAATGAGTGCATGCATTTGTTTATTTGAGTTTGACGAGGTCCTTGTAGCACCTAAGCACCCAACACTTAGCTTAGTTGGTAGTGAAGCTACGAAGTTAGCGGTCTAGGGTTCGATTCCTGGTCAGGGCAAATATTTGTGTGTTGAGCGCGAGTATTTGTTTCTCTTTACTTAAGAAATTAATCCTCTGTACATTGTATAAGTATGTTTATCCTTGTCTAGAACCCGTAGTAAAAGCATAGTTTGGGACTAGCTCAATTTGTGTAAGATTGTCCCCCAATGTTTTGTATATTTTATTTTATCTGCGCACTCGCTGATAAATTTTTATCCTACTTCCAGTAGGTATTTATAAACTTTGCTTCTATCGACTAAGTAACAAGATGACGTCATTGAAAATGATGAAAAAATAATAATTCAAGTACAGTCACCAGCAATAATATATTATCCAACATTGGGCGCAAAAATATCTGACACGTCTTTATTACTAGAGGTATAAGAGCGTGTCAGATATTTTTGCGACCAATGTTGAATAACATATTATTGCTGGTGACTGTACCAAAAATGTCTGGATCATCTTCCTCCTGAACAGTGCTACGTGTGCTACGACAAACGCTACGGCGTAGCTAAACAAAGGGTCATGTTTTTGCCATCTCTCCATAAAGTAAAAAAATGGAAAGCTTGCTAGTTGTTGCACCGGCCGGAGCACCACAATACAAACACTGCTAATTGGTGGCCGATTAGTAAAATGATGATAGTGGTGGTGGGGTGAAGGGAAGAAATTATTTTGTCATGAAATATAGTGATTCTAGCTGGAGGAAAAGAATGTGATAAACTAAGCTCTAGGCTTGTATGTACTATGGGTACTAGGCAACGATTAACATATTTATCTACATCCATATCATAATTTCAATATAATATGTTCAGAAGCGATAAGCAAATGCCCTACATTATGTTACCTGTATCTGTGGTTGTACTGTAATGTTAACATTAAAGTTTTACATGTCATTAAAGTATCGGTTATCGCTGTAGTTGCATCTTAATGTTCACTTTACAGTATAAGTGACCTGCACTTTAATGTGAACATTAAGATGCAGGGTAACGACGGATACAGGTTTCTCACATATTGTAGAAAACTTACGATATGTATGTAGATAAAGTTATGTATGCGACTGTACGCATAATTAAGCATTAAAACACTCGTGTGATCTTATTATGAAACTCGCCTTGCGGTTCGTTTCATAAAACCACACTCGTGTATAATGCCTCTCATTATGCACCAGTCACATAAATAACTATTATATATGTAGAGAAATATATACATACAAAATAATTCAAGACTGGAACGAATATCACACAAATATTTGCCTATACCGGTAATAGTACCCGGGACTACTAGCTTCGTAGGCAGGGTCATTCCCAACTCGGACGTGCGTACATATGTGAAATTTCTTTCTAAGTTTCCCAGGCATGTATTTTAACGATATCCGCTGTTCAAAGCGAATGGCCGCACTTCCGCCATCATAACAATAATTATTTTAATTAGAATTCGGAACTTACTTAAAGAATTCTGAGCAATTAATTACATAATACATAACTTGCATTTTACGGGCAACGTCAGATGATTACTTAAGAACCTTGTCTGTTTAACTCGGTATGTATATTTGTTCATATGGTTACAGAATTAACAAGTTTTTAGAGTTGTTAGTAATTCTGTAGCTTTGCCTAGCCCATTCTGGGAATGAAGGCGTGACGGTATGTATGTAAATATTTGTATGACAGTCGAAACATAGCGAAACCTAAAACTAATGAATATAAAAAAAGATTACTATTAGGTACATTTTACAAAAATTGGCATTATTTTCTCTATATTAACGAAATACTGTTTCTTTCAAACGCCTGAAAAGATTTTGATAATTCCTTCACTATATTTCAGTAAATTTTTACGTTGAACAACTTTTTGTGTATTTATAAAATGCACAAACATTTTTAAATAAATAAGTAAATTTAATATTTTTAATATGCACGCGACAGGGGACCACTTTTATTATTTCACCTTCTTTAGAAAAAATCCGCCGTAATTACACGTGTTAAGAGTTTAGGACGGACAGAACGCCTAGGCATACCGATAGGGTCCCGTTGGGCCCCATTCGGGTACGGGACCTTAACAAAGTTTTCTCAGCAAGAGCAAAGAGCCTTACTGCCGCACTCAGAGACGTCAATTAAATGCTTGTTTAGTCTTATTCTATTGCTATAGTAAAAAAAATTCAAAATTCAAAATATTTATTCAGTAAATAGGCCACATTAGGGCTCTTTTACACGTCGGTAATATGAGTGAATCTACCAGCGCTTCGGACAAGACCATCATTGCGGAGAAGAAGCGCCGCAAGAACCTCCAGCAGAATGTCATTTTTTCAATCATAATAACAAAATAATACTTAAAAGTAAGTTACATTTAGTAATAATAAGGTAATAAAGTAGTAAACAATAAATTCTTAAAACTAGCAAAAATAAAATTATTAGTAATGTAAGGTCAATAAACCTTAAACTAATAATAAAGACTATGAGAACAACACGACGAGGTCTCAAAGAAAGTGACAGCAGCTACTTTAATCAAGCATTAAATTAAATTGACGTCTCTGAGTTAGCCATCTTACGTTCTTTTTACCCGACTGTCCGAAGGAGGTTTATTAGTAGGTATAAGATACTGCCTATCGGCTTAAAAGACTAGTATTTTCGGCTTACAGCGATATAGTACTGCAGTGATCCACTTACTTATGACAATATCTAGTCCGATGTTAACTAAGTTGAACGCTTATGATTAAAACTTGCACGCAATAGTTGTCTTCGTGAAAATTGCTCTTGTAATGTTTTTAATTACTATAATTACAGTATAGTTTGTATAATTGTTAATTAAATAGATTATACGAGCATATGTGTTTTGTTATCTAGACTTTTAGACAGACAAATAAAATTATAAAAAATAAAAAACCAATTTCCTTTCGATTTCGTTTCTTCTTCATTTCAGAAAATCAAGAACTGTTTTCAACAGGTTTTCAAGTCGGGGTATTTATTGACAAAAATATATTACTTCCTTGCTTTGCAAAAGTTCCCAGTTCAAAATTTGCAATCCATTTTTGGACACTTGTCGTCTGGTTGAGGTAAAATGTCGTTTAGAAAAAACTCGTCTATGTTCGAGAAGTATGAGTTTGATTGAATTCCCTTCATGTTTATGTTTAAAATTGTACGTCACGAAATATGAGATACGAGGTTTTTTAAAAGCAATGATGATAATATTATGGCGTTCTGTAAGCGAAGCTAGTTTTTTTTATGGCATAGAGAAGGCAAACGAGCATACAGCATTGATGGTAAGTGGTATCTGTGACTAGGCAATGCAATATAACCGGTTATTAACCGTTTTTGTATGAAAATAACCGGTTAAAACCAGTTATAACCGGTTATTTGCATTCCCTATCTGTGATCCATGGAAATGTTCATACTCAAGACCAAGTTTTTAGGGCTGCAATCCTATAAAACCGCAAATACGTTGCCAACCCTGGGAACTAAGATGGAATGCCTCTATGCTAGTAACTTCACCGGTTGTCTTATCACCACACCGAAACATAACAACACTGCTGGCTGACGTTATTTAAAAAACCACAGGATCCACTGTATTTACCGTAGCCGAGTTTTACAGATATTGGATTTTATCGATTGCTTTTCAATGATGGTTGTGTACGTAAATAATACAAAATCAAATGTTTTTGTCAAATGTATTAAGTACTTATTTCATGAATACTTGGAGGAAAAAGGTTAATACTTGAAATTGCATCATGCCTCCAGTATTTTTTTATTACTACGACTATGACAGTGGCTATAATAATTATAATAGAAATGCCACCTCGTGCCTACATCATTCCTTTGGAAAGGACATAACAAACAAAGCAAACTAACCCCTAAGCAATATAGAAGTACCCCTGAGTGTTTTGAGTATAGCATCAGATTAACGGCTCAGAGTCAGTTAACCAAGTTGTTCCTTAGCAGCGATTTTTCATACACTAGTTTGAAAAAAGAACGACTTGATTTAATGGTCTCTGAAATGTCTCCGAGCTCGGCGGTAAGTGACGTAGCATTTAAAAATAAAATAAAATAGTGCCAGGATCTGTATCTCTAATTACTTTAATCCTGGACAAGGAAGCACTTGTACTAAATCGATCGGCCAGTGAAAACGTAATTAATATAATAATAGTTTGGGGGGGAGGTTATAAAGATGGCGCCAGCCGCTTGGCGCCATTCGCCGCGCGTAACCTCCGCGCATGCGCCCGTGTTAGTGACAGTGACAGTTTTACAATCATGGCGCTGAAATTCTACGTAAGTGTCAAAAGTGTATATAAAAAAGATTTGTGGTTTGGAACGCACCCCGGATTAAAAATAAAAATAGTGTTTGTGGTCTAAGTGTTTTTTTGTGTGGTTCCGGTGGTTCGAAACCACAATTCTATGGGTATTGTTGCGTGTGATTCTAATTGGGATTGTGTTCTTGTAGATAGAGGTAGATTGTAACAGGCATTGTGGGACAGTTTACCATGTATAATTTTCTTGGTGTTTGTACTTGCAACACTTAACTGGAATTGTTATTGTGATATACACGCTGTTTTCTGCGTTTGTCATATTATCAGTTAAATTACTTTAAATATTTTTAAATTCAGAATTTTGAACTTAATAAACATTTTTATTTAGAAATTAAAATAATCATAAAATATTTAACGGAAATAACAATTTTATGATTGCTTAATAAAATAGTAATAAAATAAAAACCAAGTTGAAAAGGCCATTAACACTAATTTCGATTATTTAATAATCGCAGGTTTGGAACCAAATATACGTCAAAAACAGAAAATTCAAATGTCATCTCAAACAATCAACGGTCCGAATTGTACCATTTTGAAAAAGCTTTTAAATCGGTTTGTCAGTGAATTGGCACACATCGAATGGTGTTAGGCAACGCGGATAATGCCTAGGTCTTAGAAAGGACAATACGGGCTCCGGGTCGTTCACCCCGCAGCCCTTTGGAAATGTATCGATTAATGCAATCAGTGCCATATTAATTATATTACCCATTTGGGGTTTATTTAGTATGGTAATTTGTTTGCTATGGTAATTAGTTTAAGCGTGGGAAAATATAAAAAATATATTTGTACAACAATTTACGATTAATTAAAGTTTGACAGGATAGTAGATACTTATAAAAAACATGGCAAAAATGGCTATGGTACCTTTTTAAATATTATGTGCGGCACAGTGGGTACTTAAAGACCCAGTAAGATGAAATACTTACAATGAAACTACATTCACAAAATCATTTAAAAAAATACCTCTACGTTGACGACTGTCTGAAACAAGTGTAATACTTATTAACAAACGCATAAAAACCTATTTTAGACCGAATATTCGTTGTCACTTTCTTTTAAAACCAAATTTTCCGATGAAAGACAAAGTCGAAGCATATTGTGAGCATACGTTTATAATATTATGTAAATTTATGTACTTCCAATTCGGACCCAAAACAACAGGAAACGAAAAAAAAAACAAACGTCATCGCTTACCGCCAATTGTCCGAGTTGTGCTAACAAGATGGGTTCTCGTATCGAAAGTGAAAACCCAAGTGAAACCGCGGAGGAAGTAGAAATAATTATGTGAAGCCGGCCAGTCACCCTGGTCTAGTAATGTTTGAAATCGAGAGTTAAACCTTGCTCAAACGAGTTTGCTTTAGTACTTGTGCTTATATATTTTTTTAATACGTAGCTCGGGGTTTTATCTGACTGGGGGAAGCTAAAAGTAAAGTGCAAGTTTAACATATTCTCTATATTAATACATACAAGTACAAGTGATCAAAAATTTAATGTTCTAATCTTTTTTAATAAATGGGATGTCATACATGATTTGTTAAAACTGTATGAGTGAGTGGTTAAATTTAATAAGGGTGCTATATACCACGCGTTTTTTTTTACGATTTAATTACGATTATTTCAGACATTAGCTTTTATTATTACCACTTCCGGTAGCAAGTTTCTTTTCAAACAAGGAAAAAACAAAAATATTGTTTCTACTTGATTTCTACTTTTCATATGGCAATAGCAACACACCATAATGCTAAATACTCGATTCAATCTTTGTAACTGAATAAGTTAATATACCGGTCGCATTTAAGGCACACGGTTATCTTAAACTGCTATAAATACCTTTCTTATAAGACTTTATTAATTTCTCCTAAACGCATAGCCCGATGATCTTCTTACATTATACTTATCTTTTTGTTTGTCCTACTGCTGACCAAAAGGCCTCAGGCCTCACCACAGGCTTGTGATTCTTTCAAAAGCACAGGTGAGCGAACGCAGGAGTGATGTCCAAGCGGCGAGTTTAAGTAGTCCCGTTAAAGCGAACAAAACACATTTTAGCGCGTGTATTCAATTTGGCAGCATTTCTTCTCGAACGTATAAGGCTGCCTAATTGAGAATGCACGCGCTAATATGTGTTTTGCTCGCTCTGACGGGACTACTTAAACTCGCCGCTTGGACTTCACTCCTGTATTCGCTCACCTTTGCTTTTGAGAGAATCAATACCCAGTTCCCTATTCAGTCACTCCTGACCTGAGCCCAGTTTTTACAGAACTGGTCCAGTTCGTCCTGCCATCTTTTTATAGGAGTGAACTCGTAGATAAAAAAGTTGTATTTTTGAATTACTATTTATATCTGTATTGTTTCTTTCGACGGTAAATATAATAAAACATCATATTATTAAAACGCCTTAAGCGACTCGAATGATTCTCTTACCATATCTTAATACAGGATCTATCTAAAGCAGATTTAATTCTCTACCGTTAGTAATGACGCTGCACTTTATTTAAATATACTGTAAAAAAATCAGATTTTATGAAAAAAACTAACAATATGACTTTAATTTTGCAGCATCCAATCTCATTTTCTTACAACATGATTAAACTCCCCTTACAAGGGGGGGTTATTAAAAACAAAAACAATTATGCTACCTAATTAATATAAACCCATTTCGTAGATGTCGCTATGTCGATTTTCAAGTCAGAAGCTACTGCTATATTTAGCATTATTAAAACAAATTAAAATAATTACTTTAACTTGATTATCGTGGCCAACGTGTGAGATCGTCTAGACAATGTCCGCTTTTATAACAGAAGGTTAGTTAGTACAATATTATGCATTATGGTTGGTAAATAGGCGAGCAAAAAATGCTCAAGGTTTGTTTTCATACGCGTTATTAGCTTATTAGCTCATTAGGTGGTTGCTGATCTTGATTAATTTGGTGTTTAAGCTAATTTTAATTTAAGATATTTTGTAGAGTAACAATACAAGTATGTCTTCACATCTTAGTTGTTGTTTCAAATTTTTTTGTATGTCGCTGTATTTCATCCTTCTCTTGCTTTTCTTTACATAGTATAAAACAAAGTCGCTTCCCACCGTCTGTCTCTATGTATGTATGCTTGGATCTTTCAAACAAATCAAAGGATACTAATGAGGTTTTCATCAAAAGATAAGTAGAGTCATTTAAGAGGAAGGCTTCTAGTTTGGAATTATGTAGAGGTGTTACAGTAAACTCTCATAAACTGAAACAAAGCGAAGCTAATTCTCTATAAAGGAAAAGGAGAGAGAGGAGAGCGAGACAAAAAAATGGTATAAAGGGTGCATAATAGTATGAAATAACAAACAAATTTTTATATAAGTACGTCTCTCAAAACTTTGTATTGTTATGCCCGGTTTGTTACGCACTTGGTCATACAGTTTTGGTAACAAACCCAAATATTTTGGAAACAATATTATTTATGCAATTTCTTCACAATATAAACTCTAGTTAACTTGACTATGAGCTATACTTTACACAGCCTACGCATGACTCACAAAACACATTCGGTGCCGTTCTGCTCGAGTTTAATACAATTGTGACTCTATTATGAAGCACTTATATTGGTCGGGCTCCGTTGTTTCGCGCGTAGGCTAAGCGGTTCCGGCTCGGCCATTATTAAATTACTGGTGTAATTCAATAAATTATTCAGATTTAAGACAACGGGTGGGAAATTGGTTTGTTCATGCTCAGATCTGATAATTTATGGACGTTTTGATTAAATTTCTTTAATATTTAAATTTGATGAGGTTACTATCGCTTACATATCCTTAAATTTTGCCAAGCAGCAGTGTTAGCATCGTTATATTCCGATGTATAAAACGACAAGGATAGAGGCATTCATAACATTCATTTAAATGTACATTATTCTATATTATTATATTCTATTCTGTTTATTTTTTTACTTTTCGTATTTGTGTCGTTGTCTAGTACCTATAATACAAGCCTAGAGCTTAGTTAGGGAATCTGCCCTTACCGGGATTTGAACCCATGACCACCAGCTTTGTAGGCAACATCAACTAGGCTAAAACGTGCGTCGTCAAATTAAAGTTATGTACCTACGTAAATTAAACGAAAAATAAGTAAGTTAACATAGAAGAACAGAAAACTATCAAAACACTTGGACAAGTAGGTACGCAACAAGTCCTCCCTTGGGCGATGACGAAAAAACCCAACAACTAATAGTAAACATTAACTGTATGCACATGAACTCCTGCGCAGAAGATCGACGCACCTTCCGCGTGCGTGGGAACCGGGTCGCTTGCGCATACGAGGCACCGGCACGATCTCGCCGACGACGGTCGACGACCATAACGACGCTGACTGTACTTTAAAATTATTGGAGGAACATCGCAATTTTTTATACATCCATGTTATACTTACTCGTATTTTTGTCTATTTTATAATTGTTATCTTTTTTGTTTGTACAGTCGCAAACTTTAATTTGGTACCCACCTTAGGTCCAAAGTCAATCTGACATTCTACAACAATAAGGTTGAGTTTCCTAAAAGTTACAAATGACTTGAAATGGGTCACAAAACTCATAAATTAACGTTCGTGATAGTACAATAAAGTGTTTACATAAATATATACATACATACATACATACATACATAAATACATAATTGAGGCACCCCCGACGTAAAGAGAGGTATCTTATAAGTTTTTCGTGTATGTTTGTGTATCTGTCTGTACCGGTAACCCATCATTTTTAATCGAACTTCACTTTGTCAATTGTGTTCATTTCATCGAATTTCATTTCATAGAACGCTATTTTCTGCTGACACCATGCGGCGAGAAAGGTCTTTCGATCAAACAAAAGTTCTGCGTACGGTCACGAACGAAAATTAGAGACCCATTTCAAAAAAAATATGCTCGTTGTCGTCAATGTCATTAGAGATGCCAAGTCATTTGTAACTATAGGAAACTAAACCTTATTGCTGTGGAATGTCAGATTGACTTTGGACCTAGCGTGGGTCACAAATTTAAGTCTTTGACCTAATGATATCCGAGCTCCCAAATGCATGAAAGGATCTCGATTTTTTTAAATTTCAGCTGACAATCTTTTGCGTATTAGCATCTTAACTAGGGAATGCAAATAACCGGTTATAATCTGTTATAACCGGTAATTTTCATACAAAAACGGTTAATAACCGGTTAAATTGCATTCCCTAATCATAATCACTAACAAATGTAATCACAATTCGTATGTATATATGAACAGTTTTTACATAATAGCGAAGTATAACCCAACAAAACGTCACACTTTCTTATTTATAACATCAATGCATTAGAAATCCGAAATAGCGTAAAATTTCTACAAAATAAACAATTTCTACACTTGTTAATGAGACAATGCTTGCGCTGCGGTTTCGCTTCCCACGAGCAAAAAAAGTTGACGTTATTATAGTCTTTATAGAGTTTTAAGTTTTGTTGTAGTTTGTATACTAAACTAAGTATGTATTTAAACGTTGGGACGATGGGTAAAAGCATATCACTTTTGACATGCTATTGTATTGTTTTAAACTTGGGCGCCAGTAGTTAAGTAAATAAGAGCTATCAAAACGTTAACGATACGATAACATGTCGTAAGCAATGTGATTTTATCGAATAGAATAGAGCCCTAGATGTGGTGAATAATATGTATAATAGTTCACGAAAATGCATAAACGTCAAAGAGCCCATAATAGCACTTTACGGATTTTTCCTGGGGGGTGGTGACTTGTTTTGCATAAATTTTGAAGGATGATAATTTTGTTTAAAGATTGCGGAAACTAGAATAAAGTAATAATTAGAAGACAATAGTTTTTGTCAATATATTTTTATACTGTCATCATTTACTTTTCGAGTTCAAACTCTGTCGGTGTACTATCAGCCCAATGGAACCCTGACCCACCATAGAACGGTGTCACAGTGACATTATAAAACAATTTGTTTGACACTTCTTATGACTTGAATCATAACGTCTCTGTGACACAGTTCTATGGTGGGTCAAGGTTCCAATGGTCTGATAGTACAGCAAATGTCCTGTTGCCACCTTCTGGATCCATCAGATCAGATTATTTCAACTTTATTCCACAATTTACTAAGGAAGCACAAATGGCGGACTTAATGCCTTAAGGCATTCTCTGCCTGTCACCCGATGGGACGAACAGAAACAATTTATATTTATAGTATTGAACAGAAAAAAATGGACAACTACCTATCACATTTATGTAGATGAAATCTTGCAAATTAATTGTTATCAATGCCATAAAATATTTAAGACATATATAGTAAAAAAAACTTGTTTTTAATATACTTATTAAGATATTAAGATCTTTAAATTGGCAATTAACATTACGTTAATGTTAATTTATAATGATAATATTGATGATTAAATGTAGGTCGTTCACCTGTTGACCTAGAGCCAAAAATTGAATTAAGAAAATGGTTTAACAGGATTAAAAAGGTACAAGTACTTATTCAATTATTGAATCAAAAATCATCATTAAAGATCGTAGGTTTTGGAAGATTCAACCGAAACATACGAAAAAGGCGTCATTTTTGAAAAATAAAACTATAGAGGATTTGGTTTGTAATCGTGTTTTCACGTTTAACAGTCTGAAGGAAATATGATCAAGTTTAATATATCCAAAGAACAGATACAAAGGTGTTATGGTTATTGAGATCCAAATCGCGGAACACTATCGACTTTACCATAATTATGTGGCCTCAAAACAAGTGTTTCTGTTTATCTTTCTATGGCACCGTATCTCTCAAACGGATGGACCAATTTGGACGCAGTTTTTGTAAATATAAAGCTGGTTTATTTTTTTAGCTAGATTTGATGAATATTAGTTAAGCCGCTCTGAAAGAGTTTTCGCCATTATATCGCAGGTATTGATCTATTTCATAGTTATGTTACGAGTATTACAGTTATGTAGCTACATTGTGGTCGGTAAGTGTCTTTTCCAAAAAAAAACTAAGTGTTCCTCGAACGACTTCACCAACATTGCGTTGTACGAACGAGCCCAATTATCGAGTTGTATAATATTAATCGGTTCATCGATTGTGCAATTATTAAGAATTGGGAATTGCTACAGTTCGCCAAATGTTTGTTACATGAAAGTATAGTTATGTAAATTGGTACACTTTGCTTACGCAAAAAAGTTTTTACTAAAATTGCGACGAGCTGAAAGCATAGTTAGTCTAAATTAGGGCCCGTTGTTTGATCAGTAGTTAACTCAACTAATTGTTAAAATTCGAAAACGGAATCGAAAATTTGACACATTTCCTTGAGAATTTAACTATTAGTAACCATTTTTAACCATTAGTTAGTTGTTTGATCAGTAGTTAAACTAACTAATGGTCAAAAATGGTTACTAATAGTTAAATTCTCAAGGAAATCGAAAATTTGACACATTTCCTTAAACTAACTAATGGTTAAAAATGGTTACTAATAGTTAAATTCTCAAGGAAATGTATCAAATTTTCGATTCCTTTTTCGAATTTTAACAATTAGTTTAGTTACTACTGATCAAACAAGGGCCCTTAGTCATTGGCATTTGACAAAGAAAATTAAAGGGTACTTTATGTCACCATTTCGTCGGTGATATTGCAATACCGCGTAACTAACAAATTAAATAATGTGCAAAATAAACCTTAGCATGTAAATCTGTAAGGTACATTTTGCAACTTATCGAATTTGTTAGTTACGATTTGCTGCTCACGTTGACAAGTGGATAACCAGCCTTATTTATAGGTAAGTATAGTTGACGACCTTGAAGAATAAACACATTAATACATATAATTAATACTTAAATTCTAACAACCTTGAAATATAGATACATTTCTCAACCGGAAATTAGCAAAATTAACCCAAATAAGCTTACATCAAGGATGAGTCTTTCCCACGATTCGCATACGTAAAACCTTTTTACTCGGGTTTGTTATATTACCACAGATAAGGTTGCGTTCATCTTTCGTAATCAATATTGTTCTAGTCTGTGGTTACGTTAATGGGTGCGATAAAGTAGATGAGAAGGCTGTGTGGTTTAGGGCCTTTGCCTTATTCGTTTGGCATGATTGGTTAAAATATTATAATTTAAATCAATTTGCTTTGCAATCTATCTTACCGTGGATCAAACTAAGCAGGGTCAATACGAAAATATAGATTCAGTCAATATGACCTTCATATTTTCGAAGTTCTTTCGGATTTTGTGAGATTTTAGTAAAACCAACAGTTATCACGTAACTTCACTAATACCTCTAAACAGTTCGACACGATTATATTTTGAAAAGTGTTTTTAGGTCAATAGTAAAGAACGTTTTTTAGATTAGATTAGATTAAAAACTAAAACTAAGTGTAGTAAAATGAAGATAAGTAGTCCAATTTGACACCTGTCATCGCACTACAATTTTTGATCTATTCTTGGGTTTTAGGTTACAATTTGTACTGGAATACGTGTCAGGATAGTCGCTACCTTTCTTTTGCATCAGACATACAAACTTTACAGAATCAAGTTATTCTTGTCCATCATTTTAAAAAAATACTATAGTGCCAGAGTCAACAGGTGACGTACGAAACCGCAAAATGGCGCGACCCGCGTCGTAATCGGTGGAGGAGGTCGCGAGCGGAAAGGTCCTTCCTGGTGTGATGACCTGGCTGTATCGTCAAAACCTTTGCCTTTTGAGAGGGTAATAAAAAATAATCGAGGAGGAATGCTGTTGATTATACAGTAGTTCGAAACTTTTTAATGGACACGAAGACTTTATGCTTTGTTTTTAAGAGGCTTTGGGATTTAATGGGAAAAGCCAAAGCTAAGGACAAATAAGTACATCAATACTTACTAGTAATTAGCCTCGACTGACCTTGCTTATTATTTATCCCAAAAATTGTATTTCCCTCTACTCCTTTTTAAATGAAAAAAATGAAATGAAATAAAATTTATTTGGCACTTAAAGCACAAAATTATCAAAAGTACCAAAATTCATAAAAATCTAAATAAGTTAACAATACTCAATTTGTAGCCGAACAAACACACTTACTGCCGCACTCAGAGACATCAATTAAATTTAATGCTTATTTAGTGACGTGTTGTCTTATATGCTATTGCTATAGCAAAGAAAGTGACAGCAGCTACTTTACCCAAGCATTAAATTTAATTGATGTCTCTGAGTGCGGCAATTAGGGCCGAGTTCACCAACAATTAAATGGACGTTTAGCAGTGTAACGGTTGTCAAATATTGAATAACAGCTGATTAAGACTTAACAGTCTGTTAAATTGGTTGGTGAACTCGGCCCTTACAAACATTCTAAAACGGAACCATATAAACTAGGCAAATAAGTAATGTAAAAAAAAACACATGAGTTGACTCTTAGAACCCACTTCATTCGGTCGTGTAGATAATTATTAAAAATGTTTGTATAATGTGTGGGTGTCGACCGCACGAGTCATAATCTGTGGTCATATGATGATTAAATCGTTCCTTAGTGTCGATTTTTCAATGATTTTTCAATGATTTTTCAATGATTTTTCAATGATTTTTCAATGATTTTTCAATGATTTTTCAATGATTTTTCAATGATTTTTCAATGATTTTTCAATGATTTTTCAATGATTTTTCAATGATTTTTCAATGATTTTTCAATGATTTTTCAATGATTTTTCAATGATTTTTCAATGATTTTTCAATGATTTTTCATACGCAAGTTTGAAAAAGGAACGAGTTAATTGTCTCTAAAATGTCTCTGAGTACGGCGGTTATTTTTAACATAAATTAAGTACAGTCGCGGTATGAAAAGGTTCGTCACTTTTGACTCTATTTCAAAGCTGGTCCAAAAGTGACCAACCATTTCTTCACGACCTATTTCTATACATATTTAATTCCTTACGAAAATCCGCATGACACAAACCTGTGGAATGAATACTTTTGTTGACTGTACATCACCGTATCCCGTGTCAGAGGAAGTCTTAAACAATAGATCTTATTGTGTGTACTGTGCAACTAATTTAATTCTTGACGGTGAATTTCCGTGTTTGTTTAAATCCTTCAGTTTAAAGAAACATTTACTCAGGGTGAGTATCCACCAGAGCTTTGCGAAGTAACGAAGCAGTGCTCTAGCTCAGCCCTATTATTTAAGCCGGCCATACACGTTACGGTTACCGGAGAGGTCTACCTGTGCAGGCGACCGGAGCAAAACCAAAAATCAATTCTTTCGAGTGACACCGTACGGTGAACCTGTGCGTGTGTGCCGTGTCCTCCGGTCGCCTACGCAGGTAACCTCTCCGGTGGACCGTAACGTGGATGGGCGGCTTTAGATGCATTCATCAAATCATCACTCTCGTCATCATTTTAGCCCGTAGTCGTCCACTGCTGAAGATATCCTCCCTCTTGGATTTCGAGTACGATCCAATACGGCCTGCGTCCACCGACTTCCTACCACCTTTATTTATTAGGTCATCTGTCCATTGTGCAGGCAGTCGTCTCACGCTGTGCTAACGTTTTTCTTTTCTATCACTCAAAATGTATGGGATGACAGTTGACCAAGTGGTTTATCGTAACGCTCGAGCATGTCTTTTCTGCCCCAACGGCCGTCTTATCTTATTAGTGGGTTCGACCCTACGGGATCTGCCGTCGGATTTCGAGCTATATTCTCCTGCCCATTGCCACTTCATTTGATGCGAGAATGGTTATCGAAAATGTAAAGGATTGACGTAGCAGCTGGACGGTCTTACGTAAATTCCATACAATTAGACAGTTTTCGAAAAGAGGTTACGTTAGCTTTTCGCTTGTCCATGGCCTTTGGATCGCCATTATAAACACTGTTTGTATGGAGCGTGACAACCATTTTGTTTTAATTAAGTACTTTAATTAAAACGAACGCTTTTATCCAACTGAATTAATGACGCATGATAAATCATCAAACAAAATAACATAATTATGACATTAATTCACATAATATATCATACTACTAATTATAATAATCTTTATAGTAGGATGTCCTAAGATACGTATCGCAGACTGTCAGTCTGTCACTCTCTAATAACCGTGAGACCTAATCAGTTTCTCTTTCTTTCACATTCGCACATTATGATGTGAGATATGCTTATGTCTATGGTTGATGTGTCAAAAGATACAATGTAAAGTAAAAATGAATAAATTAGATTTTCTACAAAAAAGTAACGTGCTTTTAGCTTTTTTTAAATATGCTGTTACTCTGTACAGAGGCTTTATTCTACAAGGTTAAACCATATAACTTTTCTTTTAAGTTAAACGAGTTTTAATCATAAAAATAATTACCATACCACCTATGGATACCATAGCCATAGGGATGGGAGGGATAGGATAGGATGGGTACTGAATTTGACTTTAAAATTCCAATAATACCTAAATCATGAAACAGAATGAAACATTTTACTTACGAAGCTGCGCCTTAATTCTAGGCAGTAAAAACTATATAGTCTTTGACTTGTTATGGTATTGTTTTTAAGTCGGCCGCCATTACTGGTCATGTAGGTAAATAAGAGCTACCAAAACGGTAACTATACGATAACAAGGCCAAGACGATATGGTTTTTACCGACTAGAAATTCGGCCCTGGATCCTTGCTGGTTGGTTCTTACCAGATAAAATAAGATATACAAACTCTCGCTTACCACAGACATATTTGCGCATATCGGGAATCGAACCCAGGATTGTTAGCTTCGTAGGCAGGTTCTCTACCTACTAGGCTAACCGCATAGGTAATATTGAATGTTAGTTGAAATTATCATCTATGTACCTACAAGTATGTTTATTGCTTGCTTACACGACAAAAGGAAAGCAAAAGGTTTCGTATTGTTGTGTTCCAGTGTATGGCAACTGGTGAAATGACTAGCATAGAGGCATTTCATTTAAGTCTTTACTGCCGCACTCAGAGACGTCAGTTTAATTTAATGCTTGATTAATGTAGCTGCTGTTACTTTCTTTGCTATAGCAATAGAATAAGACAACACGTCACTAAACAAGCGTTAAATTTAATTGACGTCGCTGAGTGCGGCAGTTAGTGTTAAAAACGTATTTCCATTATTAAGATTGCCATCATAAGACTGCAATCTTAAGATTGCAAAAATGTCTATTGGCTTCGGAGTGTACTTACCATCAGTTGGTATGCGTGCTCGATTGCCTTCATAAAAAAACCATTGAACAATGTACTTGCATAAAGGTGTAACAAAACCACCACTATGTTAATGTTTCACTGCAGACAATCCAAAAATCTTAGTGGAAGCATTAAACTTGCCGGAAAGAATCATATCTTTGATCTCTCGAACCGCGGGAAAAACGTATTTTGCAAATGATTTATGCAACTTGGTATTATCGGAATTACGTCCTGTTGGGTCACACGGACAATGCCGCCATTTTGTCTGCTTCGCCATCTTGTTTTCAAGGTTACGTAATTATGCGAGTTGAAGTTTATTGTTCTGATTTTTGGGTTTAGTTAATTCTATGTGTAATTTTTGGTGTGATGATCCTTTTTAGTAATTTTTTTGTGCCTTACTTGAATTCCAAATTGTAACCTTTGCGGTATTTTGGAATGTAACATACATACATAAATTAAATCACGCCTGTTTCCCAGAGGGGTAGGCAGAGACCACTTCTTTCCACCTGCTACGATCCTGACAAATCTCTTTCGCTTCTTCCATATTCATACACCGAGTCATGCATGCACGTCGGTTTCGGGTAGGTACTTAAGATTCGGGCCTTTTTCAGTATTTTTCCGATTTGATTGTATATTGGAATATTGTAAAAAATATATAACATTCATCGATAAAAATTGGCCGAGGCCATTTGTCTTTTAAAATCTTTAGTTAAATAATTTCTCGGAATACTCTGCCTCCAATACTTAAGATCTTAAACACAGCAACAAATACTCGTTTATGAGAAGGTTTGTGAGATTTTTCGATGTTAATCCTTCGCACAGATTAATAATGTTTTAAATGGATGAAGCCACTGAACTCACACCTACAATTAGTCCCGGATGAAAAACAATTTTACTGCTGGATAATTTGATAGATGAATAAAATAAATAACATGAAAGAGGTTTATTAAGTGTGTCACGGGCACTTGTAAGCCTCAAAATTTACCAGCGCTTCCCAATTAAGAGGCTTGCTGAGAAAAAACGCTGCAAAAAACTCAACAGTCAGTCATTCTAAAATTTTTAGTTATGATAATGATAATACCTCACCCACACCCTCCCCTTACCCCTTACTTAGCATTATGCACTGTAAGCCTGTTATTGTGTAACAAATAAATAAATAAATTATATGGAACTATAAATATGTAGAAGCGAAAGAGATTTGTCAAGATAGTAGCATGTGGAAAGAAGTGGTCTCTGCCTACCCCTCTGGGAAACAGGCGTGATTTAATGTATGTATCTATGTTAAATATTGAGTAAATCAATCATACCTGTAACTAAACTACCTACGATATATTATCTGTACGAGTAATATTGGAAGAGTTCTACGCAAACGAGTCGCAATCAAACTAGTGTTTTACAAAGTGTAATACGAAAACGTAACGAGTTGAATATGCAGTTCACAACTAAGTATACTTTCTAATATGATTGATTCATCAGACCACCAACCGATTCCGATTAATCGTATCGATACGGACAATCGAATAGTAACGATTGTAAATCGTAACGGTACGTTTTTAAAGTCGTGACGGCCATTTAATTAAATTATCGCCATATATTTTATGTAGTTCCGGCTTAGATATTGGAGTTCCGTAGTCTGTTGTTAATTTCTAATAGTTAACCAAGCAGCAGTGCTCGCGATGTTCCGGTGTGGCGGAAGACAGCCAGTAGTATAATGAATGATTATTTTAGAAGTATTCCATTTTAGACCGAATTTGCGCGCACCACCAGCCCCCTATTTGACTATCCTGACAACAACAGGTGACAGGTGACATTTTAGTGTACATGGCGCAGCTATATGAATCCCACAGATGTGGAATCTTGTTAACATTGCAATCTATAGCGAATTGTAGGTGGCTTGTGTGCTCGTTTGTTTTATCACTGACACATTAAAAAAAAATTAGGCGATGGGCTTGCAACCTGTCACTAATACATCTAAGCCTGATTGTGCAAAATGTGGTTACAGAATTATCAACAAGTTTTTAAAGTAGTTGGTAATTCTGTAGCTACGCCTAACTGGAAATTAAAGCGTGAGTTTATGTATGTATGTATGTATGTATGTACATTAAAAAAACATAAGCATGGTAAAAATGAGTTTGGAAGTAATTTTTGATAAACATTTAAGTGACATGTCTCTTTTTGAGAATCGTGAAATGCTACTCATATATTAATTGTAAGTCGTGGGTAGTGTAATTGCGATTTTTAATAAGATGTGACATTTAAAAAAGGTCAGATAATCGCTGTTCTAGTTGTCATTAAGTCGTTTTAACATGTTTGTACTTAAGTACTGTTGATTTTTCACACCATTCTCTAAAATTTTTTAAAAGTCTTATATTCAACTGGGCCAACCAATTCGCCTCGGTAAAAACCATATTATCTTTGTCGTGTTATGGTAATGTTTTTAACTAGTCGCCATTACTGTCAAGTAAATAAGAGCTATCAATAAGGAAAATACGTCATAAACATATATATATAAGGTTGTACCGTGTAGTTTCCAGCCCTGTTCTATCTATACAAAAGTATAAGGTCATGACTCAAGGTCATCGCCACTGTCAGCGACTGTCAATATATTCACCTAGTTATAAAGAGCGTACCTAATTCGCACTGTGTGTATGTCAAAATACAAAACGTCTATACATTACTATACAGTTCCAAAGCCCCAATGTCACTCTTTCAACAATTAGTCATCGCATACCCGTTTAATTGTATTCAGAGCTTAAAACTCCATATGGAGTCTAGTTTATATGTAAATAGAAGACCCTGGCACTAAATGTACAAGTAAATCTCTTGAGGTGTTCAATGTTTGTGTGTAGTGGTAAAGGCTAAAAACCTTCAGAACCTAATTGAAGCACACGCTAATGTGAGATTGAATTTCAATTACAATTGTAATCTTTTTTATAGTATGAGGAAGGCAAAACTCACTTGCTTCTATATGTATATGGTGGGGGGTTACTATGACACTAGTTTCTGCCCGCGACTTCGTCCGTGTAGATATCGACTATCGTTATTCCCTCGGGAACTCTTAAATTTTCCTTGATGAAAACTAGCCTATGTGTTAATCCAGGGTATAAGCTATCTCCATTCCAAATTTCATCCAAATCCGTCCAGCCGTTGCAGCATGAAGGAGTAAGAAACTAACACACACACACAAACGTGCGCATTTATAATATTAGTAGTGGGATAGTTATACAGTTCAGCTTTACGCAGAGAGAAAAGGACAGAGCTATATTATAACTACTATAGACCTGACCTCTGAAATACACTGCATACTATGTTTATTTGTTTATTTGTTTATTTATTATGTCGTAATAACACCCCTGGTCCTGACAATGACAGTTTTGTGTACGGTTATGTGCGTCTGTGTGTCTGTGTATCTGGCTGTTGCAACGTAGCTCCTAAACCGATGGACCAATTACATTTACAGCTAAGTTTCATGAAGATCGGTTGGGCCGTTTAAGAGGCTAACTCTGAAAGACGGGGTCGCCATGATATCCTGAGGTGTTATTCTCTTAATAACGGCGGTCGGTCGAACGAACGAGTGAATGTCGCAGCGGCGAGTTGAAGTAGGCCCGTCAGAGCGAACAAAACACATTTTAGCGCGTGCATTCTCAATTAGGCAGCCTTATACGTTCGAGAAGCAATGCTGCCAAATTGAATACACGCGCTAAAATGTGTTTACCATGTGTATATTAGTGATAGGTTGCCCATCGCCTAACAATACTACAAGCCTTTATTCCCTTAGTCGCCTCTTACGACTTCCACGGGAAGACATGGAGTGGCACTATTCTAAGCCGGCAACCGCACGGCACAATAGATCCACGACTGACCTAAACTTGAAGCGAACCAAAAGCAAAAGGTATGAACGAGTATGAACTCCATAGCGCTTACAGCCTTGTTACCTTGTTAAAAACTGGTGCAGAGACGTTTGTCATTAGATTTACTTAATGTTAACCAGTTAGTGGCATAATACAAGTACGTTACAAGAAATGGTCTACATAACGCCCTTAGACCAGTCCGTTGCGTAACGCACTAGTTATACCTGTGGTTTTGTCCGCGGTTGGCGTGCCTCGAATTCCTTGCTACTTCATTATTGAATGAGAATGCGTTACGCGTTTTGGTGATATGAGTCAGTTGTATGTTGGAGGTTGTTATAGTTTTTTTGTTGATTTGTTTAGTTTTATTTGTACACATCACTTCATTATTTGATTAGATTCAGATTTAGATATTTATTGGTAAAAAAACATCTCTAATAGTAGTTATTTTTGTAGATTTACGTTCGTTCGTTTTTATGTTTATACGTAGTGATTATTAATTCAATATTTTAAACGTCAATGTCATTTCATTTATTCATTAAAGTTAATATTCTTTACTTTTTTTTCCTAAAAGCAGATACACCAAAATTTCATTCTTTTACACTATCCATTTAATAAAACCTTCCCAAATACACAAAAACATGAAAACTGGTTCTTTTCTGTGCTTAATTATTTTTACGTTATCGAGAAGTGTATCGTATTCGACAATAGAAATTCCACTTTGACGATAAAAAGTAGCCGATACAACCATGCCCTAGCCAAGATGCAAACACTACTAACGTGTTTCTTTTCTATCGCTCAAAATGTGGGCGACATTCTCGTGCGTTACGATAAACCACGTGGTCAAGTGTCATCCCATACATTTTGAGCGATAGAAAGGAAAAGCGATAGTACCGTTTGCATCAGGGGCCCCTGTCCGCTTCCCTAGTCCGTCGTATTTCGTTCGCGTCCATTCAAACACATAACCGCCTGTATATGGCGCTGTTGGGTAACAAATAGGACAATGAGCGCTAACACGTACGGTGTCGAAAGTGCTTGCGAAAGGTCCAAGACGGGCGGTGATTGAATCGAAGACAAATAAAATATGGGTTTGATAGGGTTTTTGAAGTAAAAGCGGTAGGGTTTTTATTTCTGACTGGATCATAAATGATGACGTGTTAAGCCTAGTTGGTAGTGTATGTATGTACAAAATATAGAAATTCATTACAATAGTTACAGAATTGGAGTGTCAAAGGCGAATTTATCCCTTTAAGGGATCTCTTCCAGCTAATTTTGCCTACGAAGCTAGTGGTCCCGGGTTTAGCATTAAGGTATCCCTTGAAGGGATATTTTCGCCTTTGTTCATCCATATTTTAATATAATATATAAATAAGTATCTAATCTACATACATGTCTAAACATATATTTCTTAAAAATTATCCTCCTTTGTCAGTCATTTAAAACACCTTTCATAAATAACAAACCACTTCGCACTTGACTACTTAAAATAGCCAATTTGCTCCCAGCAAATTCAAGATCAAATCTCCTCCACGCCTTGTTTTAAGCTCATTCCCAACCTTATGTTTAAGAGAATAAGGTTGTTAGCATTGTATGCAGTTATCAGTTGCATCATAATGGCCGAACAGATTTGTTTGACCTTTGCGTATTGAAGATATTAGCATTTATTGTTTGAATGCTAGTTGAGACATTTGGTTGTATTACTTCTTTAACTCGTCTGATAGTTTTTTGTTCTTCTATGTAACCTTACGTAGATACAGTCACGAGATTTAATTCGGTGCCCACCTTAGGTCCAAAGTCAATCTGACATTCTAGAACAATAAGGTTGAGTTTCCTTAAAGTTGCAAGTGACTTGACATCTCGAATGACATTGTCGACTTCAAGCATATTTTTCTTGAAATGGGTCCCAAATTAACGCTCGTGACCGTACCTATTGACGACATGCTAGCCTAGTTAGTAGTGACCCTGCCTACGAAGCTAGTGGTCTTGGGTTCGATTCCCGGTATAGGCCAATATTTGTGTGATGAGCGCTAGTATTGGTTCTTTTGAGACATTAAAGCCTCCTTTGAATTCGCGCAGTCGGTTTAAATATAATTACATTTTATAAATATAACCTTTATTTTACTTAAAGACGAAACAATAACGTTAATTCATGTATATATAATAAAATGAGATTTCATTGAGCTTTGGGAAGGTCTCGGTTGGGAAATGATACAAGTACCATCAACAAGGTCCAGTACAGTTTAAAAACGTGTGAATAATGTTTAAGTAAGGCTAAGTTTAGTGAAATATTAACAAGTAAAAAAATAAAGTAATTGAAATGTAAAATGAATGAAATAAGTTTCTTAACCTAAGGTTAGGGCCGGCGAGACGCTTATATAAACGACTAGAGGACGCCCGCGACTTCCTACGCGCAGAATTAGTTTCCCGCTATTCCCCCCATTTTTTCCCGTTGGGGGTCGATATTCGGAAAATCCTTTCTTAGTGCTCACTTACATCATGAAAGGAACCCCTGTACCAAATTTCAAGTTTCTAGGTACAGTAGTTTCGGCTGTGCGTTGATACACCAGTCAGTCTGTTTAGCCTTTTATATAATAGATATTTGAAAGCTGTCAAAATGTATGGATTTGACATAAGCTTACGTCGTCAATCCTATACATTGTCTATAACGGTAAAGATCGCCAAATGCATCTTGTCTAGGGCGACTGGTCTATTTCAAATACTGTATTATTTATTTGTTAAAGATAAGTGTATCCCAATTAATGAAACAAATGAAGGAGTATAAAGGATGTTTTTTGTTTTTTCTCTGTCTCTTGAAAACGAACTAACACTTGACGGTCACAATTTGAAATTAATATGAATCCATCTGTGTTTTGTTGTTGATAGTAACGATTATTTATAATGATTTTTTTATTTACAGGTAAGTACCATCAACAAAACGTGCCTCAAAACTGCGGCCTACAAAATTGACTTCCTATACGGTTACTGATAAGTATAATTATTTAACAAAATTGTTTTAAGTCAAAACAATAATTATTTACCAATAATCGGTAAAATAATCAAAGGTCATAACACTCATAACAACAAAGAGATTTGAAAAACATCAGCTAACTTTTATGAGTGCGCGTAATTATCTATAACTTAGGCTGCCGGAAACATTTAATAACCTATCAATAATCTATGGATATGCAAAAATAATAGCAAGCAATTAGTCGACACAGGAAGTGCGAGGTTTATCTAAAGTTTATATATTTGAAAAGTTATTAGTACAAATTTGGAGTAATTAAGTAAGGAAATCATTAACTACCTTTTCATTGATATAGAGCTAAGTTAGAAGTAAAGTCGTTGACCTATTCGGTTTCCTCAAATAAATACAATTTATTCAACAGTATAAACATAAGTAGATACATATATAATATAATACAATTAAAAGTTAAAACTAAACTTATTTAAATTAAAATAAAAACTAAGCTACTCAAATATTAAAGACGTAAATAATAATCACCACTATAAAAAGAACACCCCCTCTAGCAGGTCCGCTCGCGGCATGGTCCCTATAATAAATACATATATTAGTACCTAATTAAATGTATAAAATAATACATAGAGGTAAAATTGACCACTGTAAAATAAATGTTGGTAGGTAAGCTCTAGGATGTTGATATTAATCGATTATAGATTCGGTTCTGAACATTTTGTCGACGTTGATTTAGAAGGTATGATTGAAAAAAAAAAACATCATTTATAATATGGGCCTTATGCATGGGCATTTATAAAAAACATGCAAAGAATGCGTTAAGAATAACGTTTTAAATTTATACATGGGGTTACAGAACTTAATTTCACAGAGACCTTAATTAGTTACACCATTTAGATAGAACCACCTTAAGAATTATGCGGGGCTGGGTATATAGGTACACTGCACAGGTTATGCCTATGAGTCATAGGTTCAGAAGCGAGACCTTTGGCCGATTTCCGGTGATATTTCAAACCTGTTCTAAAGGTCGCTAGCGTAAGGTAAAAATAGAGGGCTCTGATAACGTTCTGAACAGAAGTCCAGGGGGCCTAGTATGGTCACAGATTAAGTAATAGTTACTGTATGGTTGCGTTTATCGCGTGATAAAATTTGGATAAAGCATCCGTCACTCTCGTTCTTATATACGTGTCAGAAAGTGACGGATGTTTTAGACACGTTTTGTCACGCGATAAACGCAACCATACTAGGTATTCGTGGTATTCGTGTAAAAATACTATTTTACCTGCGGTTTTGTTAAAACAACAATTGTATCAAAAAGCAAGCTTTCAAAACCTAATTACACGTGATTTTATTGATGTTAAACTCATATATATATTTTTTAATTCCTTACATTTTGTGTTTAATTTATTATTATACCAATTAATTGATCATTTTGATACTCAATGATTTACCAGTTATTCCCTCAAAAGATTTTAACGTGAATTTTTTCATTTCTTTTAGCTCTTAATTGTTAATTTTATAAGCCATTTCAGGAACGCTTTATGAAAACAGCATTTTTTTATGAAGTCTTACACTTTTAAGTCTTTGAATATTTTTTTGCATGCTTAGGTAAAAATTTTAAACCTTTTTTTATTTTATTACTTTCTTTGTATCTTTATAAATAGTCACTAAACGTACGTCTAAATACGTACTTACCGTTCTATACACACGTACCATACGTCTTAGTCTTAAGTCATTATTCTGCATCCTTCAGCTTTCTCTGGACTCCTAAGATACATGCTAAGCCGACTCTGGGGTCGACTGGTTATTTACTATCATTACGAAAATCTTATATTTTTTACTAAATAAGCAGTATTCGTAATTATCTATACAACTTGTAAATTAGCTTACGTCAATCCCATACACGTTCATATTCTTGATATTTATGATTACCGAGAACTGACCACAAGCCACCAGACAACTACGTACCATATCCCCCTGTACATGGGGGCAACCTTGCGCATGTCCCTTTCTAATGCCATTCCTCGGATATTCTCCGATCTACTATTTCATTCATTATTCATTACCTAACCTAGCACACATACAGGCCCTTGGATCTTTGTGGAAGCTATGGTCAATGCGCAGGCCGTTGCGACGTATAGTCAAGCGAGCGAAGCGAGTAGAGTCAAATTGAGCTTGGTTATGTTTATTTGAAGATAACTTAAGTATTGTTGATGAGATTTTGTATTAAAAATATTTTGTAACATGAGCAAGGGCTCTATTCTACTCGGAAAAAACATATAGCGTTTGACATGATATGGAATTGTTTTTAACTCTGCCGCCATTAAATAAATACGAGCAGCTATCATAACGTCGACATAACGATGATATAAAAAAAGGTTTTACCGAGTAAAATAGGGCCCAGGGCCCGTATTATGATTGCCTTTATCGCGATGGATAAAGCATCCGTCACTCTCGCACTTACATACTAGTCAGAAAGTGACAGATGTTTTATCCACGTTTATACACATCGAAAAGCTATGGCAGACTGTGCCTACCTATAAAGCTAGCGGTCTTGAGTTTGATGTGATTTTAATTGCTGTGATGAGCATGAGTATTGGTTCCTGAGTCTTAGGCATATAATTATTTATTTCTTTAGAGAAGTATATTAATCGTTGTCTAATACCCTTAGTAACAGGTTACATCAATACGTGTGAATTGTCTAATGATGATTATTTATTTGAAAAAAAAAACCATGAAAATAATAACCATTTCATGACGTGGATAGCCCAACCTCTTTTAACATGTTAGTTATGCATGAATGCACTTCAAGATATACATAAGAGATTGCGTCTGCACATCTACATATTGGACATGATAATTGCAAGACTGCTTGCGTGTAGTTATGCGGAACGTATCAAAGTTTAATCTCTTAACTAAATGAGGTTTATATTGTTTTTTTTAAAAGAGGCACTTTACGACTTCTTAATTGATTTATGCGTATTGCAAATTTACGTTTTATTATTACTGTGTTTTTTTCATGGAAAACATTATTTTCTTACGGCTTTAGTTTTTAATTACTAAAACACTACAGAACTTTTTACCTCTTAAAGGGTTTGTTTTATTTCACTGAAAGTAAAAAGGGTAACCCTAACGATTGGGTACCCATTTGAATAGGTTAGGTTACCCTTGCGATCAAAAAATTAACGCCATTGGATACACCTAATCATATAAAAAACCCCTACCCAAAACCATATTTTCATTAAAAAATATTTTATTTTTGACCATTTAAAACAAAATCTCTACTTATAATATCTTATATTGACTGTAACATACATACAGGCTGCCCCTCTATTTTAGGCGGTAGAATCCAAATCGTCTTTGACGTCTTATGGTATTGTTTTTAACTCAGCCGCCATTACTGTCAAGTAAATAAGAGCTATCAAAACGTTGACAATACGATAACCGGTCAAAAACGATAATGTTTTTACCGTGTTGTATATAGAACTGATGTTTTGTTCTTCGCTGACTTTAATATACAGGCTGATTGACTTCTGCGTGCCTTTTTTATAACAACCCGAACTATATTTATGAGTTTCCCATGCGGCGCACGCGATTGTTACGTAACGCGCAGGCGCGTGGATCTAATTGCGCACACGACATATCATTGCTATGATTTAGGGGCGGTCAAGCGCGAATCGGTTAATAGTCGTGTAATGTAAGACGTAATATTACTAGTTTGCTTCTTAGAATTCAGCTAGAAAACAAACAGGTTGTTTTGTGGTTTACGTGATAGCTGAGATTTAAATAGATAGCAAAACAAAACGTTAACTGTAGTTTTGTATACCTACCTTACAATGTTAAAGGATTAACCAAGAGTTTATATTTGTCTATCTTTTGTCGCACAAGAGCCAAAATGGTCAATGACGATGGTTAAGTCTGTGACCATTTCGCCTTTGATGTAAGAAGTGTACAATAGGTAGGTAAAGAGATATGAGATTTGCATTAACTCTGTCCTTAATTGTTTTAATTTAATTGCTTATCTCCTTTTAATCTTGTTTCTTGTATGGGGACTCCCTTTATTATTTCATTTACTTTAAGTTTTTATACTTCTTAGTAAATCCGCCGTAATGACACACATTCTGAAAAAAAAAACCCGCTATCTATTACGGCTCAAAAGATACAGTGTTTAAAGTTAGGACGGACGTACAGACGGACGGACGGATGGATCGACAGTGGAGGCATATTAATAGGGTCCCGTTGGGCTCCCTTCAGGCACGGAACCCTAAAAATGCTGTTAATTACATAGCCCTTTGTGCCATTGACCGTGACGTTATACAGCGTGTTCCAAAAGTCATAATCTCTCCACATGAACCACATGTGCGTACTTAACGCAACTTTCCAAAACATAACAATGAAAGTTAAACAAAGGAATTTGCATCTTATTTTTACTTTCGCCGAAATTTGCCGAGTTGCGCAAGAGATTTAGTTTTAATAACTGTAACTAGAGTACTTCCGTGTAAGTTATACATTATAATCGTGGCCTTGGGGCTTGTTTGTAACTAGCTTTTTCCTTACTTGTTGAAGTGATTTCTTATGAGAAACTATAATAGGTTTTATTTAGATTGTACGATAACGTGAAGGCATACGAGCTGAAACGTTATTAACCTAGAAGCTTGAGGTACAGAGTTCAATCCCAGTGAAATCCGTGTACTAATGAGTTTTTCTAACATAAAAAAAAAAACTATAAATTTAACTCCGGGCCATAACGTTTCTCCCCCCCTCAAATCAAGTCCGATTTCCACGAATTTTGAATGTACTGTAGTACATTTTGTTTTCTATCTAAGAAATATTGTAAAGGAAAACGTAGAGACCTACTTTTTTATAAAACCTTTAACATTTTCAAAAATCGAAAAAATCGGACTAGTTAAGGGGAGAGAAACGTTATCGCATTTTGTATGGAAATTTTCAGTTTAAAAATCCTCTTAAATACAACCTTCTGACTGCACTTACCGCGAATAAAAACAGGAAAATCCGCTTTTACCGCTGACCGAATGTTCAGGAAGCTTAATGGTAGGTTACTAACACCCGTATTTACAAACGTCACTATGAGGTCTCACAGTGCTCACGAACGCACAGGGTGGTTCAAATCGTCTCATAAACAAAAGGTCGGTCAGAAAGGACCAATCACACAGTTTACTCAGTGAAGGATCCTTTAAGTATTGTTTGTGAATACGGATGTAAATATCCTACTCGGTCAAAGTGTATTCGAGAAGGCTTGACTATTTATGATAAACTAATACAAAGTTAACCTCATGCTCATTAAAAAAAACTTCACTCGGTGGTAATTAGTCACTAAGGCCAAACTCATGATTGTAAATGCCAACCTCTTGGCCCACACGAGACGAAAATCCTCTACCTCTAAACACCCTGTACACGATAACACCAGGTGAAACTAAAACTAATATATAGATTTATAAGGGAATCTAACCCCTGCCATCTACCACTTGCCAACTACACAGGTTTCTTTGAAGTCTAGACTCTCGGTTAAAGCTCCTCATTAGTGCAACCGGTACAAAGCGCGCGCGCAGCAAACGTTGGAACTGGTTGTGCGAGGTCAAGATTAGTGAAAGTCTTTGTGTACTTGTGTAAGATAATTATATGTGAACTGGCGTAATACTGGTCATAAAGAAATTACGAGCAAAAGCACCTGTAGTTAAGAACCAGTTAGCAGTTTCGTTTTCATTTTAAACGTAATATTAAATGAACACCCTGTGTTTTAAACTTCGTTACTTAGTTGCTTGGTGAGACTTGAATTTTGTAAGAATGTATCTTATTTTCTTAAAAAATAATCTTAAATATCCTAATTGCCAAGAAAAAAAGAGAATGTTATTTTTCTATTGATAATACCAAATTTTCACACTGTCTAAGTGATATATTTCTAAATAAATCGGTGCTCTCATACTAAGAATTTGACAAAATCCAGCAATAGCATTACATACCAGCCGGATACTTTGACTCATTGAATCATGACCTTAACCTATTTCAGGCCTCATTCGAGTGCTAAAACCCAAAACACAACTAATAACCAATTAAATGCCAAACTTGACCCGTATCAAAACCACATTCACGTTCTGTCAAAACAATGGCATTACGCCGGCAACACTAAACAACTGTCACAACTGACAGCTGACAGTTCACGTAACATATGGGAATCCGAACCAAGGGCAAGCGGTCACGCAGAACAAAATGGCGGGTAATTAACGTAATTAAAGATGGCGGTGTCAAGGTCGAGCGAAAGCGCGGGAAGGAATTGTGATCGGGTATCGATTGTGATTGTTACAATCGATTAAAATGAATGATATAAATCAACGCATTTAGATTTAAAGGTTAGAAATCAGTTGATTTTATTGTTTCAGCGTAGTTGATTAATGTCACGCCATTAGGCCATTTTTATGTATAGATCTTTTAAATATAATAGGTATAGTTTCCTTGAACACATTAAAGAAATAAATAAGTTTTGTTAATTACTGATTCCTTCACTTCAATTATTTGTATTAATTACTTTTTACGATAATACAATGGTATTCAGTTTCCAATTTAGTCTTTGTTTAAGGCTCATCATCATCATCATCATCATCATCATCATGTCAGCCGAAAGACGTCCACTGCTGGACATAGGCCTCCCCCAAGGCTCTCCACTCAGACCGGTCTTGTGCTTTTCGCATCCACCTCGTTCCAGCCATTTTTACAAGGTCGTCACTCCAGCATACCTACAGCTCGTCTCCCGATCCGCGGACGCCACTCAAGAACCTTCTGACCCCATCGGCCATCAGTCCTGCGAGCAATGTGCCCCGCCTACTGCCACTTAAGTTTAGCTATTCTTAAGGCTAAAGAATGGAAATTAACAGTCATGTATTTATTCTCTTCCAAAAAAAAACAAACCATAGGCCTAGTTGATTCAATTTCAGTTCTACACTGGCTCAATATTCCTTCTGTTCTGTGACTCATGACATTTTACATAGAATTGCTAACACAACTATTAAATTAAGTACGATACGGGTTCTTAATAAGTAGCTTCTAGAGTAATGTCCACATTAACCTTTTATTGCGCGATTCACCTCAGCTGTTCGTAAAGTTCAGACCCATATCACTATGATTGATGATCTTAGAGATGATTGAGACCACTTTTAATAAGTCAATATGTGGACATACCCTCATGGCTTTTTAATAGAGTTAGATAGGCTAACGCTTCCATACTTGATAGCAACTGACAGTTTAATTGACATGTATATAAACCGGCCAAGTGCGAGTCGGACTAGCATAAGAAGGGTTCCGTAGTACCGTAGAATATTAAACACGTTACTTGTATGGAGACCCCTTTAATTTTATTTTTATTGTTTACTAGCACCCCGCCCTCAATTCAAGTCAGTTTCCTGTAACACCCGAACATAAACCAGAATTAATTTTATATAAAAATCTTTCGTGAAAAAACATCTTACTGATGGTGAAAACCGCATCAAAATCCATTGCGTGGATTAGGAGGAATAAGAGAATATACAGACAGACAGACGCGGAAAGCTACTTTGTTTTATTCTATGTACAGATTGTTATAGAGATATAAAAATACACATTCTGTGATTATGTTCTACTGTCTGCCTATTTAGGTGGGTACAGACTGGTGAAACGTAACATGCAATGTGTCATGCAATGAAAGAATTCACCGTACAAAGTTGTTACCTTTCATGATACATTGCAGCAATGTGTACGGTGAATTCATGACACATTGCATGTTACGTTTCACCAGTCTGTACCCACCTTAACGGTTCATGAGATACAGCGCGCTAACAGATAGCCAGACGGACGGACAGACGGACAGGTGGACAACGGAGGGTCAGTAATAGGGTTCCCTTTTGACAACGGCGGTATGGCACTCTAAAAACAATGATTACCAATAATTATTCAGAAGCTGGATGGTTAACACGAACCACTAAATTCGAAACTTTGGGTGACGAGTCCCTGTCACTCGAGACTAAAGGTGCATTTCCACCGGCGACGCGAGACGAGACGAGGCGGCGCGAGAATTTTTATTTGTATTAAAACACCCATTTCCACCGCGCGCGCGCGATGAGGTTGCCCGATTTTTCAACATAAATTTCAATTCTCGTCCCGCCTCGTCTCGCCTCGCGTCGCCGGTGGAAAAGCACCTTGAATCGAGGGAGAGCGATGGAGCTAACGTAACTTAGAACTTCGATTTTCAAAGTAGAGCCTCTGATAAAGAGAAAGAGATGCAAATCATGCGAGTAATTCAAGATTCTGTTTTCCAACCTTAATCCAAAGTTAGCTCTGCATTCTCACTAGAGCATACGCTTCTTGTAAATATTACTCGTTACGCCATCTATATTTCGCAACTGATAACTCGGTGAGAACCCGCTGCGGTCAATTTCACATGAATTAATCGCTGCGAAGGAAAACTACTAAAACGTTTATAGCACTTGAAGCACTTATCTATAATGAAAACTGGTTAGTTTTATGGCCTTCTATAAAGCTTGATTAGAACAGAATACCTATAGATAGTTAGTGGCAAAGGGTCGCAGGTTCAAAACCAAGTGTGATATGCGTACCTATGCAAGGGGTGGTAATTACTAAGACAATTATAAAAAAAACGAGAAAGCGAGTTTAAAAACTTCTGAAAAATAAAATGAAATTAAGGATTTTTCGTGACAAGGAAAATTACAAAAAATCTGATTATATCTATAATGCTCAATATCTCCGAAACTAGGGGTTAAATCGATAGCCTTTTAGCTGCTCTATCAGCCCTAGGCGGGTTGACGTCGGTTTTTGGGACACCCTGTAATATTGACGCCGTTAGTAAAGATACTTTAATAGTACGGTAAATTTTTACCTTACTGCATTGAAATAAGGTCCAAAAGTACATACATCTCTTTGTCGATTGTACCTACTCCGGATGATATTCCTTGATCTCTATTCTCGTTTAATTACAGAACTATCAGCATATCTTTTGCTTTACATATATTATTGCAAAGTGGCCAGTTACCGCGGGGTATCGGGCTTTCTCATTGTAACAACTACTTAGCTGCTGCTGGGCCTGTCAGTCCGATTGATGGACTATGGACACATTTATCCTCAGTACCGTCAGGTAAAAGTTAACAGCTTAAACTAGTCAGTATCTCTATATTATCTAGTATAAAACAAAGTCGCTCCCGCTGTCTGTGCGTTTAGATTTTTCAAACGACGCAACGGATTTTAATGCGGTTTTCATCAATAGGACCACTAATATTATAAATGCGAAAGTTTGTGTGTGTGTTAGTTTGTTACTCCTTCACGCTGCAACGGCTTGACGGATTTGGATGAAATTTGGAATAGAGATAGCTTATACCCTGAACTAACACAAGCAAAAATTACTCGAAGTTCCCGAGGGAATAACTATAGTCGAAATCTAAGCGGACGAAGACGCGGGTAGAAGCTATTATCCACTAATTCTACTAATACGAGTATCCTACTAATATTAAAAAGGCAAAAGTTTGTGTGTTAGTTTGTTACTTGGTCACGCTGCAACGGCTGGACGGATTTGGATGAAATTTGAAATGGAGATAGCTTATACCCTGGATTAACACAAAGCCTACTTTTCCCGGAAAACTTAGAAGTTCTCGAGGCAATAACCATAATCGACGTCTACGTTGACAAAGTCGCGGGCTGAAGCTTGTTTAGAATAAAGCCTTTCATATTAGCCTTACCTATTAATACTTAGGTAACTAAGTAGTAAGATAGGTAAGGCAACGGAAGTCAAAGCTAAAATTTCAACATTTCGATTAACCAATGTGAGCTTTTATCGATAATCGGTTTTTAATCGAGCTTTAGAGTCGTGCAGCGATTATTGTTCTGTGGTGCAACCGCTTTAAGCTTTATGCTTACTTATAACTGTTTTTACCTGACCATGCTAATCTAGAGGGTAATTGTTACCTATCTTACTTGTAACAATGAATTTACGATACCCAGTGGTTTCATAATCAAAAATTTCATTCGCGATTGTCTTATTAACAAATCTTACATAACCTTTAGGTTCTATAAGTGTCTTTTTAAAACCTGAAATAACAACGGTTGCATGGTAACATACATTTTTAACTTGTGACGTATTATGAAACAGTTGGGAAACGAAAGTTAGTGGTCAGCAACCCCCTAAACCCCCATTTTAACCTTACCCTTCTGTGGCCTTTGATGGCATTATATTCGTTGTAGGACCTAGTGCAGAATCAGTCTGGGGCGCTTCCACAATCTTATAATTTACCTTATCACCAAGCAAAAGTGTTCGCATTGTTGTGTTTCAGTGTAGGAATAAGAACCTGTGAAATTACTAGCATAGAGCCATTCTATAGTCCTCACGGTTGGCAACGCTTTGTCGCTACCACAATCTTATCCTTTAGCCTATCACTTCACCTTAAAAAAGTGAACTGTAGACGAAATATAGAGCTTCTCAAGGCCTAAGCGCGCGGTCAGTTGCCTGTGAAAAGCGACGCAGGCGCAGGCTTTCTAGCGCTCGCCGCGCATGCGTAATGGCACGTCGCGATGTGTCACGCAGTGAAAGCTATACGATTTTATTGAGCCATACAATTACCTAATGTTCGCTAACTCTTACTTGCTATAGGCGCTTGGCGTCTGATCCGAAAAACAGGAAGATTTGGTTTGATTGACAGCTATATGTGTATTACTTTAGGGATGTTATTTCTTAGCCTGGTTGTGCAAAATGTGGTCACAGAATTATCAACAAGTTTTTGGAGCTGTTAGTGAGTCTGTGGCTCTGCCTACCCCACTCTGGGAATGAAGGCGTGAGTTTATGTTATGTTGTTTTGTTATTTCTTTAATTCCTTAGATTTTGAGTTTTGGAGTTCAACGGCAAACTAAGTTGTGTAGCTCGCTCGTATGCACTTAGGGTAGAGATAGATAGATACCCACTGCTTTGGCCGAGCTGTTTTAGTCACGATAACTGCGACCAAATCATAAACACGCACGCACTGACATGTAATTAATACGCACAATTCAAGCAGGTTATTATTACGCACAGGTGACTTTAATAAATGTTTTAAAAAACAAAAAAACCGCCTTCAAAAACGCAAAAAATAACTTCTACTACTAGGTACTTAGTAGTAGGTACCTATCCTATTAGGTTAGTCCAACTGAAGTCGGCTTTTTGTTGAAAATATTGTGGTCGCCGACTTCAGTTAGACTAACCTAATAGGATAGGTACCTACTACTAAGTACCTAGTAGTAGAAGTTATTTTTTGCGTTTTTGAAGGCGGTTTTTTTGTTTTTTAAAACATTTATTTTATTTTACACTTTTTAGTGATCATAATAAGCTTATTTAGTCCCACTTCTTAGTTGATATATGAAACTTTAAGACATTTCAAGCTCGCCGCAAGCAACGCCGCGGGAAAATCATAGTCATTTTAAAACATTTAAATGTGCTTCGTTGTAGTCGCTCAACTATCTTAATCGGGATATCTTATCGCCACCCTTGAAATCGATACCGTTGAGGAGTTCCGGTGGCCATCTGTGGTCTTCATCATCAGTTCCGCTTCACCAAGTGACACTTTCTGAATGCAAATGCTACATTTGTTACTAAAAATACTAAAATCGCTATATGTTTGCATACATTATTTGAGGAGTTCCCTCAATTCCTCACTGATCCCTTCATCAGATTCAGATTTGCTGACAATGGGACCACCTCGGAAGTATACTCTATCAAACCAAAAAAGAATTTTTAAAATCGGTCCACAATTGACGGAGTAATCGGTGAACATACATAAAAAAAAAAAAAAAAAAAAAAAATACATACAGTGGAACGTATAACCTCCTCCTTTTTTGAAGTCGGTTAAAAAGAGTTGTTTAGTTGTAGTGCAGTGGGGCAAAACAAAATCAGACAGACATTAACGCGTCCCAACCTTGCAAAATATTTACAAAAAAAATAAAGTCATTAAAATGCAAAATGAACAAAGTGAGTTCCTTATAATTGTAGATTTTTTTTATTTCAATAAAAAGTGGAGTGGAGTTGCTATTTTTTTAACCATAATTATTTATATCAAGTTTACATTGTTAATACCATTACAAAACTAGGTACTTAAATTTATTTTAAGGCCAAATTAGTGTTGAAACATCGAAATAAATCGCTCGTCATCGGTGTCCGATATCGATTACAATCGATATATCGATATTCGGCTCGATCATTACCGGACACTTGCGAAATGATCTATCATTAATAATCATTTCTTTTATTGTTGTTTTGCTTGTTGGGTTTTGTAATGCGATTCGTTTATCTATTTTAAGATTTTGAAGGCTCTCACTCAAAGAATGAGAGTGTTCCTAAATTTTAGGTCATCTTTTTTTTTAGTTAGGTACATCCACACGTTGCAAACATCTGCGAAGCAATTGACATTAGTTCTTTTTACGTGTCAGTTTTACTGTCAAGTAAAAGCCAGTTTTCACAAAAAATGAGAAAAATAACGTCATTTAATTTAGTTGGAATATTGATATTTGCCACAGATCTATATAATAAGCTAAATGACGTCAACTTCCGATAGATATAGCCGTTTCAGTCGTTTTTGTCGTAATTGATATACAGGGTTGAAAAAACTAATGCCACGTGGACGGCAACTAACCTTTATTAATATATTTCGAAAGGGTCATTGATTGTAGTGATAATTTATATCTATAACACATACATCCTTAAATTAAATTAAGACCGTAAAAAACCCTTTTTTATTATTTTGTCATTTTGTGTGTGTTTGTGTTGTATTCGATTGAGTTAATGGGCTGACTATGTATGTTTTTTAATGTTCAAAATAACATGAAAATTATACTTAAGATCATAATCATGTAATAATTATGTATCCCAATTAGTACAACCTATTTTTCATCATAAACTTTTAACAAATTTGAATTTCGAAAGTGTAAAACAATGCTTCATAAAAAAATCGTAAAAACGTTGCGCAAGCGCTTATCTACACCTAGTGTGTATAAATAACATTGTATGTAAAGCTTACGATTACGATTACCGATTATTATCGCGATCGTGATCCGTTGCCGTTTCGATTTCGACAGCGATCGTTCTGGCGATGTCACTATATATTAATGGTTGCAATAACTATCACATTTATTGAAATATAGATTACTAGAGGACGCCCGCGACTTCGTACGCGTAGAATTGGTTTCCCGCTTCTCCCCCTATTTCTCCCCGTTGGGGGTGGATTTTCGGAAAATCTTTTTTTAGTTGCACCCCTAGACCTCACAAGGAACCTACGTGCCAATTTTGGAACCTCTAGGTCCAGCGGTTTGGACTGTGCGTTGATAGATCAGGCAGTTTCTTCTTTTCTGCATTTAGATAGATAAAAGCATAGTATAGAAGACTGCTTTCATCAAGTTTATACATACGGGTGAGCTTCAATCAGTCTAAAAACATTTTGCATAATTTCATTTTACTACCTACGAAAAGCAAATGAACTTTAAGCATAAAAACAAATTGTACAATTTTATCAGGTATTCTTCAGATTGCCAATATGGGTCTCAGATCCCACTTACCATCAGGGTCTCTATATCTACTCGGCAAAATCATATTGCCCATGGTATTGTTTTTAACTCGGCCGCCATTACTGTCATTATAATTAAAAAAAATATCGAATAATATAGAGCCCATGTGTGAAACACTCCCCTCGAAAAAGAGGTAAGTAGTCTTAAATATCTATAACTAAGAGCGTCGTGAACCGACTCCGGCGCAGCCTCTATAAATCAGTAGCGTCGTGGCCTCAACTACCGGCGCGTGAGACATTTGGGGTAATACCGTAAGGTTTATGACCTGAGCAATTTTAGGTTAAGTTAGTTACAATTTAGTTAATTCTACCCTTTGTTCGAGGGACGTACGGTGGGGCTTATACGAGTAAGTAGCTTGACACTTTAATTCTTTGTCGCTTTAACACCATGTGTGAACTACTGCACGGACTTGGCAGAAGCGCGTGGTGCTAACCCCACGTGCTTCTGTTTTGCTCACAAGAAAAAATACTCGGTAGGTACCGAAAAATCCTCGAGTGCAATATCCATGGACTTATTTATTTAATAAGTCCATTGGAGTGTATAGTCTCATTTCATAGACACTATCACTTCACAGAATTTTCATTTCATACAAAGCTATTTTCTGCTGAACCCGTGTTGATTTCAGTTTATCTTGTCATGGTTACAAGTCTAACCTAACCTAAGTGGTTCATATTTAAGATAACCTGAAATCAACATAGGTTCAGCAGATTTTTTTTTTTTTCTAAATATAAATTCTGTGAAGTGATAGTGTCTATGAAATGTTTGTCTATAAAAGAAGGGAATCCCAGGTCCATGGTTTATCCAGATTGCTATCATCGTCATCTTATCCTTTAAGCTACCACCAAGCAGCAGTGTTCAAATTGTTTGGGATATTTATTTTATTTATTTATTCTGTCTTAGTCCTCAGGGTTGGCAAAGCATTTGTGGTCTTAAAGTTGCAGTCTTAAGATTGAAAATAAAGAATACCTGAATAATTGTGCCTTAAATACGGGTCGCCGACACTAATTTCATCGAATGCGTTGTTTCATCGAATTTTCATTTCATCGAAAGCTAATTTCTGCTGAAACCTTATTGTTGTTAGGTTATCTTAAGCATGGGTTACGTAGGCTAGGTTAGGTTAGACCTGTGACCGCCAAAATATTATAACTCCGGCACGTGGAAATGCCTGTTCGATGAAATGAAAATTCGGTGAAATGAGTGTCGGCGATACAAGGGTAAACCCTTAAATACATTTATTTAATAGTGATTTTCCAATGTAAATTTTGCTCATTGGTCGATAACCAAAAAAAACTGCGAGTTGATATTTCAACCGAACAATGTTTTACGAAATTCATACTGCCTTAGAAACAAAACGTTATGATATGACAGACGTAGTTTCCGCTTAACGCTTTTTTATTAAATTTCGCAGCATTAGCTTAAAATATTTCACATGATCCGCCTTATTTTCTACATTTGGTAAGATTCAACAATTCATCATGTGTGACAAAACTTCTACAAACTTATACTTGCCGTCAAACTCGCCAAGGATCACAATATCTTAAGCAATTTCATTCAAACTATACAAGCTTCAGAATTTCCTACACGCAAAAACAACTTTGTACATCTTTCGCAAAGAAAACGCAAATGACATACAAATGACAACAATCAAATGACAATTTGCGTTTCCGCCGTGCTTTCGATTTGATAAATCTATGATAGCGTAAAGGACATTTCTTTACAGACCATTCGAGACTCTGTAGCACTGAAGTAGGGCACAAATTTGCGTAATAATATTAGGCCTTGAGTCTTTTAGATATTGCTTTTACCTTTTCTCTGGTATACAGTGTGGGTAAGTGGTGATTCTGAAATGTTCCAAGGTTAGGTATTGATGAAATCGGAAAGTCTAGTGTTATTTTACTGCTAAAGTAAGGACGGGTTTTGTTACAATAGTGTTATTATACAGGGTGACTTCAAATTGGTAAAAACATTTGAATGTGGGTCAGTTAATGACGAAAAGTGTATTACACTAACTCAGTTGTTTAAATTAGCCTTCTTAAATTATCGTAATTTTTCTAATATAACTAATAATTAAAATCCTAATTTGTGGTTACCCTACATTAAATACGCAACTGTCATATCTGTCAATCGACCATCAACCTAATTTAAACAGCAGGGTAACCGCATCTGACCAAAAAAATTGCGATAAATTCAAAATTTGAAAAAATATTATTTTAATTAAATTAGCAGCACGCGACTTGGGAGAGGGGTTTAGTTTAGCGAAGATGTCTGTAAAACATTGATTTTGTATTACCTATTTGAAGTGACCCAGTATCGTTTACTTTATTTTTGTATCACCATCATTTGATAGGTCAATTAATATTATAGCAAAAGTCAGTATGTATGTTTTGCTTTTACTGCAAAACCGCTAGAACTTCTACCCGGACGAAGTCGTTGTAAATCAATCAATCACTACACAATATTATATAGTAAAGTCCCCCGGCGTCTGTCTGTCTATATGTTCGCGACGATCTCGAAAACTACTAAACGGATTTTGATGAGGCCTTCACCATCAGTTAGATTATCGATAGATTTTCACGAAAAGTTTTTATGTAAGTATAATAAATGCAAAATGTAGCGGTGTTACAGAAAATTCACATAACCCAGAGCGAAGCGAGGGCGGTGTTGCTAGTAATCAATATAAACGAGTTACACAGGAACAGAAACTCAACTGTTATGTTCAACAAACAAAAATCTTGCAAACCGCGACCAAAACAAATAAAGTAAGGCTTCACAACAACGCTCAAATATTTAACAATATATAATTAACCCTTTAAGCGCTGAACCGCAGTTTTAAATGTTGCAAAAACAGTAATCAGCTGACGCAATCGGTATGCGAGGTTGCCGCCTAATGAGCCGTTGCTATTAGCTACTGGTAATACGTATCGGTAATGTAAAAAAAAACTATTACTCTGGCAAATATGTGCTATCTTTCTATTTCTCAAAAAGTTAAGCATAGATTATTATTTAAAATAAAATTAAACATAAAACTTCCGTGAGACTCAGACATATTAAGGACTGAGTGTTCGTCGTGCTGCGGCGGCGTCTGCTCATGAATAGGGACTCCGGACGAGCCCGAAACATGTCGAGCGTTTTTCGACTAATTTTACGTGAGTAACCCGGTGTGATCTCCTTAAAAAAAATGTTTTAACCGCATTTTAAGAAACTGAATACAAATACCTATTATAAGAAACTAATTAATTCGTTTTGCATTTCAACGAGTTCCGGTTTTATTTTCTGCGTAAAGTAGAAAATATTTTGTAAAATTCAGACGCATACTTAGTGGTTTTGTTGATTAAAAGCTTATTGGTTAAATAAAATCACTTTACTGCCGCATTCAGAGACGTCAATTTAATTTAATGCTTGATTAAAGTTGCTGCTGTCACTTTCTTTGCTACAGCAATAAAATAAGACAACACGTTACTAAACAAGCATTAAATTTAATTGACGTCTCTGTGCGGCAGTAAGTCCCCCAGTCCAACTAGAATTAGAAAAGAAAATAGAGCCTTAGGTGATATACATACTTGTTTGCCTTCTCCGTTTAAAAACAAACTAATGAACCTTGTAATTAATTTGCAAGTGTACTTATAGTTAGTGATGAGAGTTGATCAAAAACTTATGTAAACCAGAACCTAACCTAAAATCGTTTATTATCAAGGCCGTTTGAATGCCAAATTGTTCGATTTCCATAAAAAATACTTCAATTATCGAGTTCTAGACAACCAGTTAATAGCAACTAGTAACAACTATTTGGCAACTAGCTCACTGATTTATAATTAAATCAATTCAACTATTGGAGCAGTTGATCTATTTAGCAATAAAATGAATTAACATACATGATTCACAAGTGTAAATTGCAAAGTTATGTTTGCGGTTAAAAGTGACGCTGTCATCGCAAAGGTTAAAAGAAATTGGTTTGAGTTGACTTAAGTTACAATTTTTTACAACGTTTCATGTAAATTTGTTATTAATAATTTTGGCGTTTTGAGGTTAACTTGTGTGTTTGGATTTAATGAAGTAATTTAGGTTGTTAAATTGCGCTGTTTAATTAATTTTATGTGGTAATTAATGCGAAATTGAGTTAATTTTGTTATTTTGACATATGTATGTTAAATTAAATTGACGAAGGTTAGCCTCTTCGAGATTTTATTAACAAAGATCAGAGGGAAATGTGTAAACATTTTAATTAAGTAGTATGTTTTAAACATGAAGTTAAATTATCTTAGATATTTAAATTGAGACTTAGAAAACAGCAAATTTACGTATGTGGTACAAAATGTCTTTTTAAACGCTATGATTTAACTTCCTTAAAAATGAATATGTTTCACTTTTAAAATATTTAATTTTTTTTCAAATTAAATTGCAGCAATTTATTTGTAATCATTAGACGTGGGGGTCTGTACACATAAATAAACAAATAAATGTTGACCTAGTCCCAAAGTAAGCCCTAGGATTGTACTACAGGTACTAGGCAACGATAAAAACACTTATACAGGGTGGGAACGAGTAACTCGCCAAATTTTAACCATCGATTCAAGAGCCTATTTGGTGTATATAATGTGATATAACATGAAATCAGGGCCCTTTTTTAGATATAGTTTTTTAGTTTTAAAATATAATTAAGTTTATAATTGTAATTTTAGTTTTGTATTTCATTATTAATTTTATTAACTTAAATATTTTATGTCCCTAAATAAATGCTTTATTTTATTACATGAAATCCGATAAAGCATAATTTCCGAGATTTTTGTTATTTTAAAAACAATTCCATAATTAATTTAATTTGAACTCTGTCACCTATACCTAAAGCATTATTTACTACGAAAGATTCATGTAAGTAGCAATATCATCAACGTACAACATAAATTAATTTAATCAATTTCGTAGTAAATAATGCTTTAGGTATAGGTGACAAAGTTCAAATTAAATTAACTATGGAATCGTTTTTTAAATAATAAATATCTCGGAAATTATGCTTTATTGGATTTCATGTTATACTACATTATATACTCCAAATAGGCTCTAGAAACGATGGTAAAAATTTGGCGGGTTACTCGTTCCCACCCTGTACAGATAAATAAATACTACATAGAAAACCACTCAAGACTCAGCAACAAATACTTGTGCTCATAACACAAATTTTTGCCCTGACTGAGAATCGAACCCGGCACGGCTAGCTTCGTAGGCAGGGTCACTACCAACTAGGCTAACTACGTCATCGTCGAGGGTTTAAAATAAAGGGTATTTTCTGAGTGTTCCGTCACCGTAAAACTACACAACTATTGGTCCTAGCCTGCAATAATAGTCCAATTTTCCTCGTTACATTTTTCTAAAATATAATACCTTACTGCTATTATTACTGGGTATATATTGTATTGTTTGACCTAAAATCGATTGCTCTAAACTCTAGCTATAGCGAAAGCTATAATATTTTTAAAATAATGTGATAAGTAAAATTGGACTATTGTTATAGGCCAGGACCACAGTTGCGTAGTTTTAGGGTACGTTAAAAGTTTGGGAACCACTAGAAAGGATAACACATCGGGAACACCTTAAAGTTCCTTTTTTTAAGGAATGTTCATTTGTCCAAATTTTAATTTTTTCGAAAGCTATTTTATGCTGGAGCTATTTTAGATTAAATGCATAGTATAGTTGCTATACGTAGGTTAGGTAAGGTTAGGTTAGGTTAGGTTAGCTAGATTACCCCCTACAACGTCATAAACTTTCCCTCTTTATAATATTAGTATAGATATGAAAAAAACAAGTCTGCTATCAAAACATTAAGTACATTCGGAATTATGAAAATTAAGGATTTTGATCAACTCGGAATTATGTAGTGTACCTACCCTAACACATCATCATAATAGGGCGTCCATTCTCGGGTCGTTCGAGATGAATCTCTATCGTGAATCTGAAAGAAATGACCGCGTTACCTCTATGGAATCTCGAATAGGAATTCATCTCGCAACCAAGAATCGCCTGTACTAACCCCGCAAGATCACATGTCACTTTCGAACGATCGACCTTGCGACAGTTGCCAGTGTTACCACAACACGATACGTGTGTGGTAACACCTGTCTGCGTTACCACATCCCGCCCGAGGTACGGTCACGGACCGCAATTATTTTTTTATGGTGGGTGGTCATTGCCCGAAGCTTGTAAGTTTTCAATGGAGTTACAACAGCAGCATCCTTTTCAAAGTTTAAAACAAGTTAAAAGTCACTTTTGTTTTTGTAACATTTGCTAACAATTTTTCGAACGTAAAAATAAATACATACGTACATACCTTCACGCCTGTCTCCCAATGGGGTAGGCAGAGACTATGGAACGCCAGGTGCACTGATCCAAACATACAACTTTCGCTTCCTCTACATTCATCAATCTCTTCATGCACGTACGTCGGTTTCGGGGGAGTGGGTTTCGGTACGTAAAAATATAACACCCAAAAACGGCGTATCTAACATTAACTGCCGTAAAAACCATAATAATTTGCGTTTAATGATACTATAAACATAGAAAGTCGTCAACGTAAATGACCGGTAGCTCTAATACGAGATAATGTTCGGGAAAGCTAGTTGAAGTCATTATGTTTTATGACACATTGTTTCGGCTTTTATTGGGCAACTAAAGTGCTTAGTTACGTTACAAAAAGTAGTAAAATGACAAATTTCGTCTCGTTTTTACACAGTTCGTTTTACTTTAAAAAACCACATAGCTGCTTTATGGCTAATGGGCGGACAACGGATGCAAATTACGTCAAAATCATGTCGAACGATATGCGTAATATATCCATATGACTACAATTTAAAAAAGAGATCATAATTGTAAAATATCCACTGAAGTGGAGATGAGCGGAGTAGAACGGAGCTGTGCTAATATTAACCAATATAATCTAAAATAACGTGCGGAAGGGCCGCTCGACGTAACCGCATGCGCCTTCTATTGGTTAATATTGGCTCAGCTCCGCTCCGCTCCGCTCGTTCCGCCTCAATGGAGCCGCACCCTTAATCTCCTAAGGCCCACCATACAACGAAATTTGCCAATTTAATATGAACCTATTGTAAATACCAAAGAGTCAATTTTCTAATTCGATTGTCAGTCATGAAAACAAAGGAAAATCAATTGTATGTCCTTTACAATGGATTATTTTTCCAAAAGGCCGTATTATGTAAGTATATTATTTTGTAAGGAGGCCTAACGAGGTAATTTTCCTGGAATGTCAATATTACGCATAACCCAGTACTTTTCCACATTTCTCTCTTAAACACCAATATCCATAATAAAGTAACTAGTTTACGTTATGTCATGCTCTGGAATGCGGCCAATCACTGTTAGGTTACGGAGATACGAGCGAACAGACGAACGCGTAACGGTTCTCATTGGTAATAAAAAGAGTTAACGTGTCTATTTTGATTGTTGAGTAACGATGCCGGGGGCATTTTTAATAGAAATGTATAACAAGCTATTCAATATAAATGGAGTAGGTACATTTGTTTGCGAAAGGCGGTTAGATTCTTATATTTTTGTTACTTAAGTTATGTAATTGTGTATCTAGAAGTACTGGGGCCATAGACAAGATTCAATCTGCGAAAGTTATAGTTATCGAAAATGTATAGAATCGATTATGTCGAGCGATTATGTCAATACCATACCTACATTTAGTCAGTTTTCAAATTCGAATTCAAATTCAAACCATTTATTTGACTAAAAACACTACAACACTACAGATATGGTAAGAAAAGAAGAAACAAGCTTAAAGCAGAAATAGAATCGTTGCACTGTAGTGTGAAGTCAAATAGGACTCAGCTCAGCATATGCTGCAGCTGGTTTTCGAAAATCGTTTTCATTAGCGCTATGCTATTGTCTAGGTATTTAGGCCCCTGAATGTCTTATTAAGCGAGTGAAGCGAGGTCTGAGTCAACTGAGACAGCATTTGTATAACTTGAGAGACGATAACTCGAGTATTGTTGACCCGAATGTCAAGAAAATTGGTGTAAGAGTTGGTAAAGTCAATTTAAAGCTACAACAAGAGCGGTTCGATTTTTGAACAATCAAGCGCTTGAATGTCGAAAAAATACCGCTTGCGTAGGATCTTCACAAGTCGTGATCGCCACAAGGGTAAAAGTTTTACAGTTCGGCGTTGGTTGTGAGTCACAACCAACCCCGAACTGTAAAACTTTTACCCTTTCACGTTCATTTTCAAATGAAATTGTCGAGCGTTCCATTCTCAAAAATCGACACGCAGGATCAGTCAGGGATAAGGGGTAATTTTTTAGGCTTCTGTTCAAGCCGAGTTTCTAGTTCTATTCAACGATAGATAATCGAGCGAGCGAAGCGAGTACAGTTTACTATGATTGCTTTTGTATAAATTTCTATGTTGGTATAAGTATAAAATTAAGCCCATGTTTACGAAACTTGACACAAGGGTCGTTCTTCTTTTTTTTCGACAATAGATATAGCCTCGTCTCGTTAGAGTATTGGTAATTATGTTTTTCATCGTCTATATTTTTATTTACTTACCTAATAGTACTAAATAATCGTGCTCTTTCTCTAAGCCAGTTTATATTATATTGTTTTTCATAGGCTAAATATGGTTATCTAAAACGGCGATAAAAGACTTCAACGCAGACCGAGTCGAGGCAATAACCAGTCTTCTATGGTATTACTCAATAATTTCTCAAACAAATCAATTCATAATAGAGTTTCTCGATATCAAAACATTACATAACAAGTTGAACGACCGACAGACGACCTTAAGTCCTTGACCGAGCGTCTAATATTACTATTAATGCATGCTAACGACTGTGATGACACCTATATACGGAAATAACCACATATGAAATGGCTCGTCAATGGATATTCTGTTCTATGCGTAGAAGAATAGGAATGCAAATTTGATTGTGGTTTTGAAGCAGTTACAACTTTATGTCTCGTAACTTAAGTTGAACGTTAAAGACGGGTGTAAGGTTGTTAATAAGTACTTAGGTACTAATTTTGAACTCAAGAAAATATTTTTGGAACAATAAATAAAAAAAAGTAAGTATATAAACCTAGTTTCTCATAATAACATCAACATATTCAAAAATCGTGGAAACCGGAATTGTTTCAGAGGGTGAGAAACTTTATCGCCTGGAGCTAACTTTAGTAACTTTGTGTGGTAAAATTTTGACAGCTACACAATTTTAGCGTCTCCTCGCAATTATCTATATAGTTTCCTGTAAAAGATTCAGACGTTCATGTTGACGGGAAATTATTGCTTAAAAATTACCCGTGTATAGTTTCTTGAAAATATTTTCACAACTTCGCCGTCACATTTCTACTGCCGTCGAATATAAAATATGAAGTGTTTTTATGCGCGATTTTTATAACAAAAAGCGCCGCGTGACCTAAGTTTCAATATATTTTGCTCCAAAACTACCCGTGATGATCTGGTGCCGGGTTAATCTAAAACTTCACGTATCAATAAGTTGCCTAAGGTTGCATTCGACCAAACTGGAATAAGGTCTTATACCTAACTAGAGGACGCCCGCCACTTCGTACGCGTAGAATTAGTTTCCCGCTACTCTCCCTATTGCTTCCCGTTGGGGGTCGATTTTCGGAAAATCCTTTCTTAGTGCTCACTTACATCATGAAAGGAACCCCTGTACCAAATTTCAAGTTTCTAGGTACAGTAGTTTCGGCTGTGCGTTGATATATAAGTCAGTCAGGTTTGCCTTTTATATATATAGATAGATTAAACGCCAAATTTGTATAGACTAATCTCAGATTCTCCAAGTCCTATTCCATGTTTGGTGAAATGCGGCCTAAGGCGGAAAGCCGGTCTACAACTATTAGTAAGCAAACTCGCGTAACTTAACTGGCTTTATTACTATTTCACTCAGTAACAGTTGTTAATTTGTTTGTACATTGTAATTATGATTATGCGTGGGCATTCGTAGCAAATTATTTGGAAAGCACTTACGTAATCATTACGTACTATATTACCACAAGATAAATATTTATGTCGTTACGGTTTCCTTGCTTATTATGAGAATTAAACATTGTTTTTATATGTTGAAAAACTTCTTATTAAAGGCAATTATGGAACAAGAACGACATCCGGAACACAGATAACATTTTTTGGGATATCAGGCTATAGGTACCCTAGAAATCTATGTCCAGGGGCCCGTTTCATAAAAGCTTGTAACTTGTAATCTCTCTTTGTGTCTCTTTTTGATACATACTGTTGGAAATAGAGTTCCGCTTATAATATAAGCTTTTATTTTATATGCAATAGGCCCCAGCAGTAAACGTCCTTCGGCTGATAAAAAAATCATATTCACATTGATATACTTATTCGAAAATTGATCATAAAAATCCCTGAATATCTCACTATTGACCTTCACACTCCTTCAATTTTGAATGGCAATCACTAATCCATCAATCAAAACTGATCACCATCTAATTATCTTAAGCGGTGTGACCACCATGTTAATGAACTTTACAAAGTTCGATCCGACCACGAACTGCAATTAGGTACATAATTAAGACCGAGGGCAATGTCTGCGGTTGTGCTATGATTGGATAATTTCATATAAGGGCAAATTAGATTAAGCATTAGACAAAACAAAGAGTTTTGTGTGGCAACTCGTGAGAGATTTGATGAGGTATTTTTGTGGTCGGGCGCCATGTTTGGTTTTTGCCTGAATATGTAACTGACTGTAATTTATGGCAGTGCTTTTTCTTAGCCGTCTTGGGAAGCAGGGGTAGAATTGATGCGCCTTACTTAATAAACATTTGTTATTTATGGTATCTTTGTCGGATTCATTTGAAAATAAACTTTCAAAGTTCACTGACTGATATATATATTTTAAATTGTGATAAAATAAGAAGAATGTACTTTAAGTACCTATCCTTATCTTATCGCACCCATTAGAACTTTTCAAGTCAGTCACCACCTCAATAATAACTTTATGAAAAATAACGACAACGAGCAATAATTTTTCGTCTAAAACAGAAACATAACCAGTCCTCTCTTGTTTCCAGGTGATATGCCTTCTGGCGACGGGTCTGGCGGCGGCCGCTCGTCCGCGAGCTCGCCTGCAGCCGCAGGATCAGTACGAGTACGAGCCGCAAGCGCAGGAGAGGGCCTCGGGAGACCAGGTACAGCAACCAAGAGTTCTTCATCATCATAATATGAGCATTTGGCACTTGTCTCACTGCCAGCGAGCTAATCGCTTGGTTAGTTATCGACTCGTTCCTCGCTCAAGAAACGAATAAAAAATGTAGATCTCGTGTCAATAAAAGAGCTGGCTCTACTTCCTTCCCGCTCATCGTAGGTGGGGGCAATTTTACTTTATTTTTATGATTTGTGTTATAGCGGCAATAAAAATACACACACACTCATATAAAATTTCAATTGTCTACCTTTCACGGTTCAAATACAGACAACTGACAGACAAACGGACGGACGAATGGAAAAGCGGAGGCTAGTAGGGTGACGGCACTAATGATGGACCCTTTTACCTGATAGCTACCAGTAATGGACACTTCGCTCTTAATTCAAATTTCATACGGTCCTAAATTGATTGTTGCAAAACTAATGAATAACCCTTATCTTCTGTAAAATAAGAATCAAGTGTCCATTATTGGTGGCTTGTCCATTACTGGTTCCACCGCCCTAATAGAGTCCAGTTGGCACCCTCTGGATACGGAACCCTAAAAACATCCTAATGTGTCGCAAAACAATCTTCCTTTTTGTTACCAAAAAAGTATAAATTTCGGTAACAAAAAGAAACTTTCCATTCAAAGAAATAAATGTCACCTACAGCAGCCAATTTTTTTTACAATGCTCTTCTACCGAAAGAAAATGAAAAAAGTTTATTGAATAAATGAAAAATTTCAGTGGATATATCACGACCCTGCGTCCTGAGCTAGGATAATGTTTTAATGAGGAGGAGAATGAGGTCCTGACTTTTGGAAGCGTCCTCATCGCAATGAACGCATGCTATGCCATGTTTTAGATGACGTGAGATACTGCCTTTTCCGCCCTCATGCAAACTCTGTAACAAAATGAGTTAGCAGTTGTTGTTACCCGGCTGCCAAGAAGGGTTATTCATAAATATGAACTGTTATATTAAACAGCTGCATTATAATTCCAGGTGGTGCTAGTATCAGCTGACGAGTACGACGCTCTGTACCGCGCCGACGACCGCCTCGACGAGTATGAGCCACGCGCCATCCACCGGCCCGCGCCGCGCGCGAAGTCCCAGCCCGAGGCTCCGAAGCAGCCTCCTGTGCAGACCATACGGAACTATAATAAGGTGAGACTATTGTGCGTCATAATCGCTTGTAATCCTGATAGGCTGTATTACTGCTGCAAACGATGAATAAAAAAAAATGAGAACGTGTTAATTTTCCGTTAACAACTAGGTATACTACTAATACAGGGTGTTCAGCAGGAGGTTGGACAAACTTCAGGGACTAACTCTGTAGGTCATACTCATCAAATTATATATCATAAAAAAAACAGTTGTTCCATACAAACTTTGAGAGGTAAACAGCCAAAATGTATGGGACAGCTGTTTTTTTCTTCGCGATTTGGATGATGGTCCCATAATAAAAGTTAATGAGTATGACCTACAGAGTTAGTCCCTGAAGTTTGTCCAACCTTCTGCCGAACACCCTGTATTATAAATGCGAAAGTTTGTGTGAGTTCGTTTATTTGGAAATTTGAAATGGAGATAGCGTATACCCTAGATTAACACAGGCTACACGGTTACATCATGGAAAATGTTATAGTTTCCGAGGTAACAATAATCGAAATCGGAAGCTTGTCTTACATTTCTCTAGGTAGAAGTCAACGAAGACCTATCGAGGGCACACGTGGCGGCACTCTGTCGTAAGCAAGCTTCCAGCCATTGTACAAAGCCTAGACAAGATGCATAGCTAACGTTAGCGATTTTCGAAAAAGGACCAAATTAATGTTGTAGGATTGACGTAAGCCATTGACGTATACTAAGGATTTATCGCGTTGGCCGCTTATGTCAATTAGTTAATTGTGTCAGTTTTCGAAAATCACTAACGTTAGCGTTATGGATCCTGTTTAGATGGCTGCAGTGATGATGGGAGAGTTGCGGGGGACAGACGTGTCGTGATCATGCGGAGACCCTCTTTACAATTGGAGAAATAGTTCATTCAGATTAGCTAAAATATTAACTAGAGAGTACTACAAAGGCACCGTAGAGGCTTGTAGGCTACCTATTTCCTGGGCCTCTATTCAACTCGATAAAACTATATTGTCTTTGACGAGTTGTGTTGTGGTATTGTTTTTAATTCGGCCACCATTACTGTCAAATACCTAAATAAGAGCTATCAAAAAAACTGAGTACTTAAGCTTTTCAACGCCATGTCAAATTTTGTTTTGCTTGCCATTTGTTTAAAATGTGTTAAATTTGTGGCGCTTGCAGTGGAGACCATGGGACCTTGGTCAGCTGATATGAAAAGCTTTATTAAGGCCCTGTCATCCCGGCTCATAGACACCTCCGGAGATCCTAGAGCTGGTGCTTACCTCTCCCAAAGGATTGGGCTAGCTATCCAGAGAGGTAACGCAGCCAGTGTCATAGGGACCATGCCGCGAGCGGACCTGCTAGAGGGGGTGTTCTTTTTATAGTGGTGATTATTATTTACGTCTTTAATATTTGAGTAGCTTAGTTTTTATTTTAATTTAAATAAGTTTAGTTTTAACTTTTAATTGTATTATATTATATTAAATATGTATACGTTAAATTTGTATAAAACGACATTTGAAAATACGGAAACTGGTCAAAAACAATAAGGTTTTACCGTGTATGATCTCAGCTTGAACTACCTGTCTATGACACTAATAGGTAACAAAAATATGAAATGCTCATAGGAATGTTTCAGTGGGTGTAAGTAATGCATGCATTGATTAAAGCTGTTGTAGGACTCCACCATACTTTACCCGTTCGCCCACGGGTGAAATATCTCTGAACTCGTTTGCTTGTATGGAGAACTGAATGTGTAGCTGAGACCTTAAGGAGGATAACGACCTTAAAACGCATGGCCCTGCACGACCTTGTGGCGAGATTATACTGCTTTGTTGGTAGATACTTTTTTAATTTAATGAAATGAATATAAGGGACAGTGTCACACAATTTGAGCTAGTCCCAAACTAAGCTCTAGGCTTGTACTATGGGTACTTGACGACATACGTACATAGATAAATATCCAAGACTGAGGGACAAATACTCGCGCTCATCACACAAATACCTGCTCTAACGGATCATCGTCTTGCTGTAATAGCTAATAAAAATGTTGAGTAGACTTGGTAAATTCACTGAAAAAAAAATTGGTTGATTCTAACAAGATTGTGATTATTGTGCATAAGCGTCTTGATTCCATACGAGCCTGACAAGACGTTAGATACATCAACTAAGATGTTAGTTGAATCACTAAAGAAATTGCTGTTGTTACTATCAGCTTTGGTTGATATAACTAATATCTTAACATTCTATTATTTTCATTTTTTGTCAACTAAGAAAAAATCCCTCTTTGTTGGCTCTCATTTTTTTGAGTCTTGTCATTATGATTGTTATCTTTGTAGGTTACACAGTTGAAATTAGAAATCAAGCAAAGTTAAAAAAAACGTGTTTGGACGTTGACGTCTCTTAAACAGCTTCTCATGTATCTAAATTGTTTATTTATGAACATGTTTTTTTTTCAAATTCCAGGTAAACGATGACGGCAGCTTCACCTTCGGCTACGAGGCCGCCGATGGCTCCTTCAAGGAAGAAACTCGGGGCACCGACTGCGTCGTCCGCGGCAAATATGGCTACGTAGACCCTGACGGCAACAAGCGAGAGTTCACATACGTCTCCGGCAACCCCTGCGACCCTAACAAGCCCAACGAAGAAGAGGAACCCGAAGCACCCGCTCCAGACTCTGCAGAAAGAGACGACGGAATACCGAATTACCCGACCAGACCAGCCCACCGTCCGACCACCACTCGACCAACGACCACCTACTTCCAGAACGACTTCAGAGATGCTGATGAAGATGAAGTGGAAGAAGAACCTCTCCAGCATATCAGACAACGAGTCGTGCAACGCCCTACTCCTCGACGACCTGCATATCAATCACAGATCGCTATCACCCCTAGACCCGTACCAGTTACCACGCCGCGTCCTCTTCCACCTGCAACTACCTTCCGTCCTCAATTAATCCAGGTCACATCCAAGCCCCAGTACAGTCCTAGTCCTGAATCTTACTCTCCATCCCCAGTGCCTAACTACTCAGCGTCGCCTGTGCCAAACTACTCAGCTTCCCCAGCCCCTGCTCTGCTCACGACTGCCAGACCTGGTGCAGGACAGATAGATTTTGCTGCTGAATTTGCCAAGTTCCATCGTGAACAGCAGCAGTCTACTCCTACAACTGGCGCTACTAATGCACCAATCAAGGCCGGGGCTCCATCACCAAGCGGTAACCCTCTTTACTCCACCGAGCTGGTGTACGACCCATCCAGCGGAAGCTACAACACTCAGCTCTTCCAATCGCTGCCTCAAACTAAAGGAGAATTAAACCTTAACCAGCGCCTCCAACCTTACGTAGCCCAGCAACAGCAACCTCAGCGTTTTATCCCGTCTCCTCAGCTCCCCTCGATCCCATCGTCTCCCGCTTCAACACCTTTGTTCAGACATCAGATTCAGCACGCGAATCCTCAAGAGTTGTACCAGAGACAGCAGAATGAGGCTCAGTTCCAGAACTCTCAGCAGCTGTTTGCCCAGCAGCAGCAGTTACAGCAGACTCAGTTGCAGAGGGATAGGCAAGCGGCGAGAGCTCAGGCTCAGAGGCTATCGATATCCCAAGGTCAACAGGCGCAAAGAGCCGCGGCTGGTCCTCAGTATTACTACGTAGCTCCTCGCGGAGAGGCCCCCTCCTCCGGCCAGATCGACGCGTTTCTTAGAGGCCACGGCATCCAGTTCTAGGTTCTCTAGAAGTAGAATACATTTGAGCTAGGTAAATCAAGATATCGACCAATTTCGGCCTAGATTACACGCTAATCCGAAAATTCACTGTTAAATGTTAGTTTGGAATTTGAGTCATCTTACAAATTTAACAACTTGTCTTCACGTTAAGTTATATTTTAAATAAAAGCTAAAAAACATGTCAATTCCAGTTAAGGGGCGAAAATGTAGAAAGCCTAAAAAAGTAGTCGTCTTACAAATACTTCTTTAAATCTTAAAAGCTAGTAACATGTTAAGGGCGAAAATGTCGAAAGAATAAAAAAAATAGTCGTTTTACAAACAGATTTTAAACCACCTAGTTTCAAGTTAAGTAGGTAATACTTTAAATGAAAGCTAATCACATGTTAAAGGGCGAAAATGTAGAAAGCATAAAAAAATAGTCCATTTAATTAGTAAATTCCTCACTAAGTTTTATAATGGATGGCTCATACATACTTCACGACTGATATTTTAATTCTTACTCCAAATCTTCGAATGGCCATATCCGACGAACAACTGTTTGGTCGATAAAGTCGAAGTGTTCATATCTAGACGCCCTGTTGATCCAAAACGACGTATGTATTTGGTATAGAGGTGCATACGACCTTTTGGGTCAGCCCGGCAGCATTGTACATAGGAAATGCTGAGTCGTATCAGTCCTTATAAGTAGTAAATAGTCGTAAGTGTATAATGTAAACGTGCGGAGCGATTGTAAAAACTTTGTAATTTTGTAATGTTTGTTTTAATAATAAATTATATTTTTATAAATATTGTTATGTTTTATTTTATTACTAGCGTTTGTCCGAAACTCCATCTGCGTACCCAAGTACATAATACTTGCGACTCGATGACAATGCAATATTACATATGGTATCTAAGAGCTGAATGGATCTGATGATGGAGTAAGAAGGTGGCGATAACTTAAGCTAAACTTAACGTGTTGGACTCATTAGTTTAGTCTTGATTAAGCAGATAATGACTTTATAAAAATAAAGTACAGTTAGCCACAAAAGCTTGTAAGTAGTCGTAAAAATTCCAGTTTCTAAATGAATCCATTAAAAACGACCATTTATGGTCACGTTTTATCACTTGCAAAATCACTCATCAAATCTGTCCTGGACAAATGGCGGTATCTCAGACCCTGTAGCAAATGCAACCTCATTACTAACGAGAGAGGATTGAATCTGCTTTGGCTATTGAATTTGAGATAATACCAGCCAGGGCAAAAATGTATGCCCAAAATCATGAAATTTTGCAGGACAATCAAATTAAAAGCATAGAAGCATTCCATCTTAGCCCTCAGAGTTTGCTGCGCATTTGCAGTCTCAGGATTGAAGTCTTAAAATTGAGTCTCAGATCTCACCTTCCATCTTGGAGGCTTGTGTACTCGTATGCCCGCTCTATGCCATAAAAAAGGTACACTCATAAGACAAGAAAAAAAAAAAAACGAAAATGGTTCTGTAATAATTTAGGATTCCCGCACACGGGCCACCGATCACAACCACAAAACGTCACCCCGACCTATTTCCTGTAGTTTTCACGGGGCTGAGTAAGTAGAGACCATCGTCAATCGTGTGCGGCCAGTCCATGTAAAATGTATGAAAACTACAGGAAATAAGTCGGCGGCGACGTCTTACATTTTCAGTGTTTTATTCAATTATAATATTCAATTTCAAACCTGTTGTCTTGTAATGTAAACAACGCAATGACTCGATTCTTTAATCTTACGTACGGAATCCTCGGTACACAAGTTCTCACCGGTAATTAAATCTACCAATACTCGTAGATGATAGTTTCAAAAATCATTTTAGATTATATTTTTTATACAAAATTGTACTGTCAAAATATATTAAAATATGTATTAAAATTTCGCACTGATCAGTATCATAGTGTAAACAGTACTTCATCTTCAAACAAAGGTATATTGCGCTGCATGTGTGCGTGCCTCGACTGTACGCGCCGCGAGTCACCTCAAGCTAACTCAACAAGGCGCACCAAGGTGGCTTACTCGGGGTTCGCACCATCGCCGCGTTTGGTAGCGCCCGAGCGGCAATAGGTAACAGAAACTCCTAAGGAGCCGAAAAAAACGAAATTCTTTTCTATTTATACTATTTTCGCTTTAAAGAGTCTAATTAGGATAGAAAAGGTGTATACGTTATCGCACTTAATTAACATAATATCAGAAATCTATACATATAAAACAAAGTAGCTTCCCGCCGTCTGTCCCTCTGTATGAATAGAATAGAATAGAATAGAAAAACATTTATTTCGCTCAATTATAATCAATACAGTGTGTGAAAAGTAGTGCCGCGAAAATGGTATTCACTCAGCTACATACATACATACGCTTAGATCTTTTAAACTAAGCAACGGATTTTAATGCAGTTTTAACCAATAGATAGAGTAATTCAAGAGGAAGGTTTTAATGTTTAATAAATTCTGAATTATAAACGAAAATTACAGAAAATTCGCATAAACCGAACCGAAGCGAAGCACGTCGCTAGTTAAATATATTTTCGTTACACAATCCTTGATTAACGTCGTGTGACCAATTATAATTTAACACGTTGATTAGCACATACATTCAAGAACTTATTTTGGTGTCAAATTTGTTTTAAATCAGGAAATCTGGCACTGAATTGTACAGGGAAAGAAACGGAATAATTATGTATCGTTTCCGCATTGGTGCCTAGACCAGCGTGGATATGAGATACAGCATGAAGCAAAACAACATATCATCGCAAAATGAATCATTCCGAAAAATATTAAAATTTAATTTCAAAGGCGGCTAAATCTCTCTTGACGCAGTCTTAGTACCAATTTCACCATACGATGTTAACCACTTAACAGACGATTAGAGCGTTAACAGCTGTCAAAATGTATGAACTAACATACGATTAACATTGATTAAATTTAACATCGTTTTTTGATGAAATTTATACTTAAGATAATAACATCCTCGTACAGCTTTCATCAATCATGCCCAGGTTAACTGGATGAGATCCCTTAAAGGGATAAGTTTGCAATTGTGCATGTTAATCTTAAGTTCATGTAGGAATTTACTTGTAAACATCTTAGCCTATTTGTGCAAAATGTGGTTACTGAATTATCAACAAGTTTTTAAAGTTGTAGGTAGTTCTGTAGCTCTGCCTACCCTACCCCACTCTGGGATAACAGGCGTGAAGGTTTGTATGTATGTAAGAGTACATACATACTTACATACATTAATCGATTACTAGCGTTAAGCATCTTGTCTCCTCTAGTCTAGCTTTATACCTATAATAACATCGCAATTAAAAAATAATAACATGTTTTCCACGGAACCCCACAACGAAAACACGGCGCACATTGAATCAGTTACACTTTTAAAGGTCTTCCATGGTCATCAACAATCCCATCAACGCAAAAACTGGTCAATTTATCATCGATCTATCATTGATCCATAGATCACCGAGCCATGTATGCGTTGGCGTCGATATTGCAACCAAATCGAACCACTTTTGTTGACCACGTTTTGACTTTTGACTAATGATTTAGTTTGACCTTCGCATTTGAGTCAATATTCATCGATCCAATATTAGATCGAAAGTAATGTAACGTAATTCTAGGTCATGATAATTTGCAATATGTTAAAAAGATAAAAGATAAAAAGATAAAGGACATTTATTCAGTAAGTAACCCGCACGGGCACTTTTACACGTCAGGAGTCTACCAGCGCTTCCCAAGAGGAGACCACTGCCGCCGAGAAGAAACGCCGCAAGAAACTCAGCAGTCAGTGATTTTTTAACCATATTTCTTACTACAATGATACTACTTAGTCTAGTGTTATATAAAGCTATGAATATTAAATTAAATATAATATCAAATATCATGCGTGGTTCAGCAGGAAAACATGACAAAAATATTAGGAGAGGGATAGAGGGAGAAAAAGGCAATAAACAAAAAAAACAACAAGACGACCACATATCTAAAAATTACGACATGTTTTCCTACATCAACGGTGTCCCCTAGACAAGATAAATTACGTTTGAACAAATTATTATTGACTAAGTTTCGAGTTTAGGCCATGCATTGCATGCATGTTCGTTTACTAGTATTTGATTTTTACCAGAATATAAAGGAATATTGAAATAAATGACGCAGCCGCGCTGGCCTAGTTGGTAGTGACCCTGCCTACGAAGTTAGCGGTGCTAGGTCCAAATCCCGGTTAGGGCAGATATTTGTGTGATGAGCGCGAATAATTTGTTCCCGAGTCATGGATGTTTTCTATGTATTTAAGTATGTATTTCTCTATATAAGTATTTATATCGTTGTCTAGTACCCATAGTACAAGCCTAGAGCTAGGTTTGGGACTAGGTCACAATTGACCAATGGTGTGAGATTGCGCCCTGATATTTATTAAAAAATATTTATTGCCACACATAAAAAAAACTTATAATGTGCGTGCGTGCGTTTGACATAGTTCTATAGTGGCTTATGAATCAAATTGGTTGAGTGTAATTAAATAAAAGCTGTAAAATATCAGTGTAAGGAACTTAGGAAACAGCAATATTTAGGAACCAATGAGAAAAAGAATAAAAAAAATGAACTAAAAATTGGAAGTCAATCTTACATAAATTGACCTAGTCTCTAGTTTTACAAATTTTGATTACTATATTACCTTGTAATGTACCTTAATTTTAAGTATTATAGTAGTTAATTATTGATAAAATGTCCTTCTACTGGAGTTTCTTGCGGCGGCGCTTCTTCTCTGCAATGGTGGTCTTGTCCGAAGCGCTGGTAGATTCATTCCATATTACCGACGTGTGTAAGAGTATTTACTGAATAAATATTTTGAATTTTGAATTTGATTTTTTCCAAACTAAGCTTTATTTTTATAAGAATACTTTGCTCTCCTCCTGTCTGTCTGTCTGTTAACATCCTTTTTCATTAAAGTTGCAAAAAAAATTTTTACTATCATTTATTTTATAGTTGTAACAATTCTTTTTAAATAGCAAGTTGTGTATCCTTTCTTTAAATAAAAAACAACATACAAGTAATAGCGACATCTAGTGAATAGATCACAAACTAACTTAGACCTTCATACACTTAAGAAGGCTTGTGAACGGAATAGGTTATTGTGGTCATAAACTTTCACTTTAGATTAGTACTATGCTGTAACGTTAGATGGCGCTCTTACAGAAAGAATATAATGAAGTACGGAATATGTTATTTTATATCCACAACTGAAACACTTATTTTTACATACGTAAATATAGGTATAGTTGACGATTCCTAGAACATCTTAATCAGAGTGACGTAAAAAATAAAATCTTTAAAATTTCACTTTAACATATTTAGTTCTAAATATTTCTGTATAGAAATGGCTTATGTTGAAATTGTAGCTTTTACTGTCGCACTCAGAGACATGTACTAAATTTAATGCATGATAAAAGTTGCTGCTGTCACTTTCTTTGCTATAGCAATAGAATAAGACAACACGTCACTAAACAAGTATTAAATTTAATTGACATCTCTGAGTACGGCAGCCTGAATAAAATGTAACCAGGCCATATTGTCTGGGTTTTTTCTTTCCGGGAAATTCCACAAGTAAATTTTCTTGTAAATTTAGTCCAGGCCAATTTTTCTCTATATATCGTTCTAGTATTTATATCGTTGTCTAGTACCTAGTAGTTATATACCTTTGTATGGGACTAGGTCAATTGGTGTGAGGTCGTCCCAATTCCCCGGATTTTCTTATTTAAATGCGATTACACGAGAATCAGTAAGCCTATTAAATCGTTAAAGGCGTCCAATGCTGTTCTATTGCAAAGAACTCTATGATGACACCCTATTTGGTGCTATAAACTGTTTTATCCCAATCGGGTTATACTTATCAAGTGAATTATACTGAAAGTTAATTAAGTATACCAAATGAAGCCACAGATAATTATACCTTACCACAGTACCTCACCTAAAACCTTCTCATTGTGAGAGGAGTTCCCATAATCATATCTTACCTTATCAAACCTAATTAAACCTTTTTACCTAATCATGCAACGATGCGATAATATGCATAGCGTGTCATCTGCTTCATGGATTACGTAATGATAGAAATATCTTGGGATGTGGAATACGAGAGTAATAAGTAAGAAATTTAAAATATTTTTAAGCCGGAAGGTAAACAACAAGTTGAAATTATTCAATTCAATTACCAATAGTATATTCATGAAATAAAACTAAGATTAAAAACCTTAACGTATAATTGCGACCCTTAATTTCAGTTTGATTTTTATGATATTTTATAGGGTCGCATAACACGGAAGCAAAAATAGCACACATAATCAGTAATTTAGACAAGTCATAAGCTAAAACAGTGTTATGGTTGAACTAGAGGACGCCCGCGACTTCGTACGCGTAGAATTAGTTTCCCGCTACTCCCCCCATTTCTTCCCGTTGGGGGTCGATTTTCGGAAAATCCTTTCTTAGTGCTCACTTACATCATGAAAGGATCCCCTGTACCAAATTTCAAGTTTCTAGGTACAGTAGTTTCGGCTGTGCGTTGATATATAAGTCAGTCAGGTTTGCCTTTTATATATATAGACTAGAGGACGCCCGCGACTTCGTACGCCTAGAATTAGTTTCCCGCTACTCCCCCCATTTTTTCCCTTTGGGGGTCGATTTTCGGAAAATTCTTTCTTAGTGCTCACTTACATCATGAAAGGAACCCCTGTACCAAATTTCAAGTTTCTAGGTACAGTAGTTTCGGCTGTGCGTTGATATATAAGTCAGTCAGGCCTTTTATATATATTATATAGATTAGTAATTTTTTGCAATAAACTTCAACACACACAGACATTACCACATTTTCTTGCAGAAAAACAAAGTAGGTATTACGTCCTGTATTTCCAAATACCTATATCATAAATTAATAACTCATTTCGAATATTCTTAGACATAGTATTAAAAGTACATTTGGATTCAAGCAAACAATACAAGCTTTGTCCATTGTGAGTTCGGCGTTGCCTGGGAAACGAATAAATTAAGGAGCTTGGTACGAGAACAAACCTAAGTATTGTGATACAAACAGTGACCTACAAATAGAAGTTATTAGATTTATATAAAAACTTAATAGCGAGTCCATTTTAAATAAGAGCTCGAACGTAGAAAATAATTCGCATGCGAAGTAAAATCACAAACGGCTTTATTCTACTAGAATAAACCATATCCTTTAGTCCCATCTCGTAGCCAGATTTGGTGGCTAGCAAGGAAATGGGAAATGTATTTTCCCATCTTGTAGCTACCTACCAAATAGGAACGAATTTCCCGTCTCGAAGCCACATTTGGTAGCTGGCTTCCAAATGGGAGAAATAATCCCGATTAGAAGCTGGCTACAAAACGGGAATTCTTAAGTCCCACCTCGTAGCCAGGTTTGGTAGCTGGCTTTCAAATGGGAGAAATAATCTAGATTCGAAGCTGGTTACGAAACGGAAATTCTTTACTCCCACCTCGTAGCCTCATTTTAGTAGCTGATGTCCAAATGGGAGAAATAATCCTGATTGGAAGCTGGCTACGAAACGGGAATCATTATAAAGGAAAATGGGTAATTTTTTTTTAACTGCATGTGTAGTTTGGTGTGACTTATTTTAAACCTACTCTCAATTAAAAGAGGGAAGTATAGAAAACTTTGAAGTGTTTCGCGGTAGTCCTTAAAAACACTTTTAATAGTTGGCTACGAGACGGGAAGTCACTTTTCCCATTTCGTAGCCAGCTACGAGGTTGGACTTTTGAATTCCCGTTTTGTAGCCAGCTTTGAATCGGAATTATTTATCCCACTTGGAAGCCAGCTACCAAATCTGGCTACGAGGTGGGACCTAAGAATTCCCGTTTTGTAGCCTGCTTCGAATCGGGATTATTTATCCCATTTGGAAGCCAGCTACTAAATGTGGATATGAGATGGGACTAAAGGTACCATATTGCCTTTGGCGTGTTATGGTATGGTTTTTAACTTGGCCGCTTATGTTTACCAAGTGTTATAAAGTACATAACTGCAAAGACCAGTAAGTGACAGGTCCAGGATGGCTCATAGTGGTCGAACCATGTATAGTGCTTTTTTTTTAAAGAAGAATCGCCGCACGATAATTGCTGTCGACATTGAACTATAGCTATAGTACCTACCTACTCCGTGGTAGCTTTAAGCTCATTCGTTATCGAATCAAATAACACCATTTTAGTTGTTGTTCTGTTAATGGCTGCAACCATCGTCTGCCTGGTTAATTGGCGATTGTCTTATATTCGTTAATTATAACCCTCGCGGCTTCCCACGGCAGCCAATGTCACGAGTGTATTGTTTAAGACCCGAATTGAGTGCGTACATATTTAGCTGTGTTTCGTAAACAAAGTAGAGGAATAGGTAATCAAAACTGACGATGGTAGTGGCTCTGCCTGCGAAGCTAGCGGGCCCTGGTTCGATTACCCGTAGGGGCAAATTTTATGCTACTGAGTCTTGGTCGTTTTATAATATATTATGTTAATCAAAAAGTACAAGCCTAGACCTTAGGTTTTTGTGTGTGTAGTTTAATTTATGTCACTTATATGTATGTCACATTAATACATCATTGAAGAAAAATATGTTATGAAATTACTAGTTAGAAATGTCTGTCAAAATTTTCACTTTTGAGACAAGATTTCGTGGCTGACTGTACCTTTTTTGCCTGTATTACCAAAAAAACCGGACAAGGCAAGTCGGACTCGCCCCATGACACGGTCAACTCAATTCAAAATTTGCACCGCCGCCGTTCCTTGCATAAGGACCCTGTTTTTTTGTGATTTAACTAAACATGTACAGATTTCAGATTTCTTCCTATACTTGTAGTAAAAGACGGTGTTACTTGCCAAATTTCATAGTTCTAGATCACGAAATTCACGTTTTTTGCGACATAAACGGCCGTATCTTTTTTTTACGTAAATGTAGAAGTTTGTTTTTTTCACAGCTTGAAGGGACTATAGATTTGAGTATAAGGTTTAAATTTCAACTCGATACGCGAACCTTTACGCGTTCCCGAGATAAACGGTCTTGACACACAGACAGACGGACAGACGGACAACAAAGTGATCCTATAAGGGTTCCGTTTTTTTCCTTTTGAGGTACGGAACCCTAAAAATGAATCCAAACTAGATAGGTTTACGATAAGTAGGTACAGTCAGCATCAAATATATAGACACAGTAAATCTTTCAAAAATATGTAAACACGACTCTGCCGCGAGGGAATAAGGATGTGTATATATTTCTGAAACCTTGTTAACGTATATATGTTTATGACGCTGACCGTACCTACAGCTGTGACCATGCCTATGCAACGCTAGCGCTCCTGGGTTTGATTCCCAGTCAGGGTATACATATTTTTGTGTAATGAGACTGATGAACATGAACATTAATTTTAGTATTCTGTGTATTTAACTGCAGTTCAGTCAACATCAAGAAAGCAATGCCAAACAATATTGACAGGTATGTTAATGCGATAAAGTTCAAAAGTGAGTGTCTACTTCTTATGTTGACTATACCTAGATTTTAGTTTAGGATCTACTATCTGTGTAAGCTTGTCAATGGAATTATACAATTTATTACATACATACATTAAATCACGCCTGTTTCCCAGAGGGGTAGGCAGAGACCACTTCTTTCCACCTGCTACGATCTTGACAAATCTCTTTCGCTTCTTCCACATTCATACATCGAGTCATTCACGCACGTCGGTTTCGGGTACTTAAAATTCGGCCCTTTTCCAGTATTTCTCCGATTTGATTCGAAAAAGTACGCCTAGGGCGGCCCCTTCCGACCCTTCCTCTTATTTATTTTAGTTATTACAATTTATTTTCGTGTTTAAATACAGAGTCAAACCAAGTTTCGACAGCATTACAATTATTTCTATTAAATAATTTTGGGCATAAAAGTACGCGGTTAGACGGAATGCTCATTCTGCGGTGGGCTCAGATATGGCAATATAATGAAATTGCGTGGGAAAAAGCATATAGGTGTTTTAATGAGTCATAGCGATATCGACCCTGCCTACGAAGCTAGGGGTGCTGGGTTCGATTCCCGGTAAGGGCAAATATTTTCTGTGGTGAGTGCGAGTATTTCTAGAATCTTAGATGTTTCCTATAAAGGGTGCCTCTGACCTTGGGGCTTTAAATGCAGGGATCGTTTGTACTCCTGAAACTGAACTTTTTTCGTTCCGTAAGTTGTTAAAAATATGTCAAACTTAAATTTCATTTTTTTCATACAAGTTAAATGTAATTTTCAATGTACGCGATCCAATTCTTCATTTTCCTTTAGCCCTAGTACCAAGGAAATGTCGCCCCCGTACCATGAGATAGTGATTATATGGCCATGATTCAATACACTGATTTAACAATTAGACTTTAACATCAATTATTTATATAAACTTAAGTTATTTTTTAATGTTGCAGAACAAAATTAGTTCAGTTTAGCGAGTAGAATCGATCGTTGCATTTAAAGCCCCAAGGTCAGAGGCACCCTGTATACTTAAGTATTCATATTTTTCTACATAACTATGCTTATCGATGTCTAGTACCCATAGTACAAGCCTAGAGCTTAGTTTTGACTAGGTCATTTTGTGTGACATTATCCCCTGATATTTAATAAAAAACTAGCCAAGTGCGAGTCCGATTTACACTTGAAGGGTTCCGTATGTGGTTTGTTTACATTTATTTAGTACTAAGTTAAACAAATAGAGTATATTCTATCACGAACGTTAATTTGTGACCCATTTCAAGAAAAATATGCTTGAAGTCGTCAATGTCATTGGAGTTGTCAAGTCATTTGTAACTTTTAGGAAACTCAACCTTATTGTTGTAGAATCAAATGGCAGATTGACTTTGGACCTAAGGTGGGTACCAAATTAAAGTTCGCGACTGTACATACTTAGCCCTGTATTCACAAAGGCACTATAAACCTTTTTCAGTTAAAGTACACTGTTGTCACTTTCTTTTTGATGCAAATGCCACAATGACAGATGAGGACAAAGCATATTTTGAGCATACATTAGCTATTGTACCTTTATGAATAAAAGAGTTACTCTGCTTCTGATCATTTGCTGATTTACCCAATCACATGGGCAGACATTATAAAATAATTTATTGCGTATTTAAAATAAATATCACATTATAATGTTTCTTATCATATTTCAGATCGTACGACATTCGCTGAGAATTATTTTTCAATCTCATTTGTACAATGTGTATGTCTTTACTATTTACATCATACTTACTTGCGTAGACGTTAACTGGACGAGATCGCCTAATTGATAAGTTCCCCTTTGCACTTGTTAACGTAGTGTTATGGGGGTAAAATATATGTGTAATACAATGTTCTTTTGATTTTGAAACTGTTTTAACAAATGTATTTGCCGTTATAACTAAAAGAAGAATATAAAGTGTAATTAATCTTTAATTTAATTTTATTCCGAAAATAATAATATATATTATTTACGACTTTTTTGGTTTTGGATTCACCGCGATGTTGTCTTCTAATAAAAAATGACAGAACACAAGAATAAGTACGTACGTATTAGTATTTGTTTCTGAAGTCTTGGATGTTTTCTATGTATTTAAGTATGTATATCTCTATATAAGTATGTTAATCATTGTCTAGTATCCATACGAGTAGTACAAGTCTAGAGTTTAATTTAGGACTAGTTCAATTCGTGTGAGATCGTCCTCTGATATTTAATTTATTAAGGGCCTGTTTCACAATCGTCAAGTAAAGCATATCTGACACATAAATTTAGCCCTTTCCTTTTCTTGCACTTGAACATAGACAAGGAGAGAGCTAACTTTAACTGGCACATAACTTTACTTGTCGATTGTGAAACAGGCCCTTATTATTAAAATAACTAACGCTAAACACCAGCCATTACCAGGAATGCCAGCTCTGACCACACCGCACCTGCCGCAATTAAACAATTGAGATCTTACAACAAGACGCGAAAAAAGATTTTCCGTTTCAGATAATGAAATGACAACAATGGCGTTTCGCAAACGCTCACACGCGGCGAGTGGGGCACTATTTTATATAGGGGACACGCCGGCGCCCGCGCAGCCTAGCTCCGTCATGCCTCTATTAGTGTTCTAACGATGCTCCTTCTCGTACTCCTCGTGTTTACCACCGCTACAGCCACTAATCCAAATGCGACCACTACAGAATCTCCTACAACAACCAAAGAGATATTAAAAGCGAGTGAAACTGCTGATCCATCTAAAGTAGAAATCGTTAAGCAAATACGAAGACTTAACGATGATGGATCGTATACCATCGGATATGAAGCTGATGATGGAACGTTCAAGATCGAAAGCAGAGACGTTCGCGGTAATGTTAAAGGGACGTTTGGATATATAGACCAGGATGGCGAAATTAAACGTGTGACTTATTCTTCTTCGAGTGATAGTACACCTGTACCAGTGACTACTAGTACAACCACTAGTATGCCTTCGATGGTTGTAAGAGTGAATAAAACAGTGTCTACAACAAGAAGACCTTTGGCTACCGTTGTCTATCCAACTAGAAGCAGCTACACTACAAGAGGAACTGTGATACAGCCTATACCAAAAAGAAGACTTCCTTTAACATCTGCTAGAGCCAACGCTGATGCTACAACAGATAAGGAAAAGCCAGAAGAAACTACAAGCAGTATTCTTAATCTATACAAACCTAAAGAAGAAAGTGATAGTAAAGTTAGAACTGTGTTAAAGCAACATACACCGAAAGATGATTTAGTGACAAAACAAACGACGACCAAGTTACCTTCAACAGTGAAACCAGTTTACGAGAATACTAACGAGAAAGAAGACATTGACCATATGAAACCGAATACTTTTAGAAGAGAATTGAGTGGTACAAGTCCTAATCCTCACATGATCAACTTGCAGCAGTCAGCTGGTGATGATTCCACTGATGTCTATGGTAGCCACTTATCTCTTGGTACTGCCAGACCTCTCTTCACTACAACAACCCCTCGACCTCGCTTGATACCTATACATTCATTGGTAGCAGCAAGACAGAAGATCCAAGAGCAATACCAACAGTTCCCAGAACATGAAACCACCATAGAAGCTAGTACAGGACGCGTATTTGACCAGCAAAATGTAGTGACATCTAATCCAGTGCCAGTAGTTCATATACCACGAGAAGAAGATAGGATATACCAGCCCATCTACAGAAGACCTGAAGCAACAGTGCAGTTCCGTACAAGAGAATATTTAAGAGATAATCCAGGTTCCGCAGTGCCTATTGGAAATCAGCGGCCCTTTCTCCATTACGAATACCAGAACAAAATACTGGAGCCACAATTTGTGAAGGATTCCACAACAAATGCGCAGACCAAAGGAGCAGTACCTGAAGCGGCTACAGCGTCTCCTTATGATGTTCGTCCAGTGACAAGGATCATACCAATAGCAGTGGATGATAGAGGTGTTCCAATCCAGCAGTATCAGCCAAGGTTTGTAAACGCATACCGACCAACACCACAACCGGTCTACCAACAGCGATACGAACCAATCGACGAAATGCACTCCATATCTGCCCCAGTAAGCACTAGAGACTTAAAAAGGTTGCTCCAAGTTCTGATATCTAGACAGAACCGATTGCAATCCTTAATGGATCAGATCGTCGCCCCAGGACCACCTTATCAACCCCTCTTCCGTCAAGAACAGCAGTACGATTATAGATATCAAAACCCACGCCAATATCAGGAAGATGATCGCTATGACTATCGATATGATCAACAGAAATACAGACAGCAGGAAGTCTATTCGAATCAGGTGACAAACTACGAGAACCCGCAATATGAAAGCCAGCGTTTTGTACCAAGAAGAAGGTTGTATACGAGACCGTATGACACCGATGGTAGCTCTTCAAACAGGGTAGAAGAAGCACCAGAATACCTGCCCCCAGATATAAGAGAAGCTTTGTTGTTGAAGATGCTTATGTTAGCTATTAGTCCTGACTTCATGCCTACAGCAGCACCAGCTACTGAACTCACAACAGCAGCTCCAACTAGAAAACAAGTGAGGAACGTTCAGATTTTAGGAGAAGAAGGCTCTATGGATGATATGAAGAGGTCTATGAGACATTAATATTGGGCGAACTGGAGTTAGTTGAGAATAAGGTGACAAAAAAATCTAGGCATCTTTAAATTGGTATTTTGAGCACCGGAGAATACTTCAGCGCTGGTTGGTTTATGTTTAGTAGTATAATTTATGATAATACTCAGCTAATGTAAATAATTTTTAACGTTTTGTACTTACTTAAATGATTTTAATTATAACGCTGTTTGATTTAAACCTTTCGTTATAAAGCCAAAGCAAAAAATCGCACTTTAAGCATACTTTAAGTAACGTAAAAAATCACCAAAAGCTTCTTCTTCTTTTATCGAAGTATAAATATCAGAAATATCCAAGAACAAGACTTTACATTACGTTATTTTGATATCCTAAAATGTATCGTAACGGTACAAGTACATTATTAAATAATAAATGGATATTTTTGATGTGCGTTTCTGTAATAATTGATTTTTTACAGCACATTAAAATTCCGCAATATTCAAATTCTAACCCTCAAACTTGCTTTCAAATCACCTAAGGTGCATTGAAATAATATGGTAGACAACGGATAAATATTTATAATGAGTAACACATACATATTTAAATACATAGAAAACATACAAGACTTAGGGACAAACAATCACGCCTCAAGCACACAAAAATATTTGCCCATACCGAGAATTGAACCCGGGACCGCTAGCTTCCCAGGCAGAGTCATTACCAACTAGACTGAATTGTCGTGGAATTGTCCAATAAGTATCGAACTATCGTTCTCTAGCTTACCCAAACAGTAACCACTAAACTCACAGAACGGTAGAAAAATACACTATTGTAATATTCATATAAATAAATATTCCCTGTAGGCGTCTAAAACAAAGACTTATGACAAAGACAAAAGATAAGATCCTATTTTAAATTTAAAATAGCCATTGTTGCTTAATACAGTCACACACTTATATGAGGACAGCAAAGTGCATTTCCACATACATATATTTACCGCCCAATGACTCCAAATGGTGTCATTTTCTAAGGCAATTTTAAACCTTCGGTAGCAAGTAATAGGGTCAAAATCAAACAATTGAAGTTAAAAGTGGGCCTTAAAAATACGATGTGAAGTGGAAAAGTCAAATTTGAAGATGGATTGAACCAGAATTATGCAATAAGTACACGTTAAAATAGGTTTTAATACGTTCTATTAAGGTTGCCAGTCATTATTCATAAAAATGGTAAATCGTAAACTACATAATGATGTTACTTTTTAGGGTTCCGTACCCAGATCAGAGATACCAACACTCTATAAAAGTAGATAAAATTGTAGAGATCTGTAAAAGTAACTGATAGATAATATACAGGGTTATTGTTTATTAAGCATTTTATTTGCAGTAAAAAAGGTTAGTTTTAAGTTTAAATTAAGAGAAAAACAAATAAAATAATGAAATACCTACGGAATGAACGATGATAAAAATAAGCTATTTACACAAAAACTATTAATTAACTCGTGTGTTTAGTATTATTTGTGTCTAAAAGTTTTTTTCGTAACCTTCACCATATTAAAATGTCGTTAAAATACATTGTCACCATATTATTATGAAGTAAGTTAACAAATGCAATCGAAAACTTAAAGAAAAAACAGATTTAGTGGTGAATTAAAACGGTTAAGTATTTGTAAATGAAGACGCGGCGGTGAGCCTATGTGGTAGTGACCTAGCGGTCCAGGGTTCGATTCGCATATGGACAAATACCTACTTGTGTGATGAGCACGAGTATTTTGTTCCTGCGTCTAGAAAGTTTTCTACGTAGCGAGCGAAGTATGTGTGATGAGCACGAGTATTTTGTTCCTGCGTCTAGAAAGTTTTCTACGTAGCGAGCGAAGTATGTACTTCTCTATATAAGTTATGTTTGTTGTCTAATATCCATAGTAAATACAAGCTTAGAGCTTATTGTGTGACGCTTTCCCCGATATTCATTTATTTACTGCTTAACTAACCGTAAGGTAAGGAACCCTTAGCATGCAAACACCTCTCGCTCTTAGCCAGTTTTATAGACGCGTTACGGTACTCAATGATACGTAATGCCACTTTAGAATGGCAGCTTCTTACATCTTCACATAATTATAGCCAATTGAATCATTATCATTATTCTATCGTAAAGAACTTGATGTCATTGTCACTTTTATTGGGTCGCTAACTTTTGTCTGTGACTTTGTCCGGGCAAAATGTTTTTGTCGCTACGACTGACAATTTTTCTAAAATATCTCTCAACTCTACAGGGCCGGTATTCTAGGCGCTGTATAAAAGCTTTCATGTATAGTGTGTTTAGTTTAGTCAGAGGGCTTATTGTCTAACGCACTCGCAATCACGATCGTTTTCATTTTGAAAATCGAAGGCTTGTCTGCATACAAAATGAAAACAATTGCTCCACTTTGAAGCCGGTTGCGATTGCGAGTGCGTTACACAAGAAGCCCTCTGTTTTCGTATTGTCAACGTTTTGATAGCTCTTATTTTATTGACAGTATTGGCTGACGTCAAAACAATACCGTAACGTCAAATACGATATGGTTTTTACCGCCGGGAATATATATGTTACATAGTCTTTAGGTCTGTTTGTCTATCCGACAGACTGTAGACGCTGTTACAGTGAGGTAACTGACATGTCTTAGAGCGTATAAATGGTGTCATCAAGGTCGAAAAGTGTAACAATGGACGGCCTTCACGGCACGGATTCGAAACAGGTGAATTAAATGGCCAATTTGCGGTTCAAGACGTCAAATTATTTACAAAAGCAACCGGAAAAGTCGAAAAGAAACACACATTATTTGAAAACTTAGATTTGGGGTTTATTTGATTTGACATTGGATAATGTTTGGGAGACTGGCACCATTCGTACACTTTTTCTATACTATATTTAAAAATAAAAGGTAATCAATAAGTATAAATTCCCCAATCAGGTATAAAATCATTACACGTATATTTAGCCATGTTATAAAAAAGTTTGAAGTCAATAACTCTTATAATATATTAATAAAGTGAGTTTAAGTGTGAAGTGGCAAATGTACGAATCCACCCCATAAGCGGGGTACGTTCGTACATGTTCATTTTCATACGTTCAGACGGTGTGGGGTAGCTTCGTACAAATAAAAAACGCAGTTAATTACTACCAAAAATGTGATTTATAAATCACAAATAAATATACATGATTAAATTATGATTTTTTAACACAAAAAACCTGCACAAAGTTAGTAGGAAATAAATATATGTGGTGTATGAAGCTACCCCGAAGGTTAAAAATAAAATATTACAACCTACACAAGAAACGTTGACAAACGTTAATTGAAGCGTTATCATAAACATGACCATGGGTACTTATAGTTTAATAAGAATCCTTCAGTAATTTTCATTTTTCTGAGCCACAAAACACGCCTGAACATCAGTGCTGTATTTACTTTGAGCACGCCAAAACACACAATGTCCTACCTAGTCGCTCGCAATGGCAGCTTTATCGCCTAACTTTGTTGACAACTGGCAGTGGCTACGCACACACGCGAAATCGTGTAAATACTCCGATCTGATTAGTTGTAATAGCGACTGTATGAATCTTCCCCGTGTACGAATGGTGCCAATCTTCCCCTATCCTATGCTATTTGTTTTACTTAAGTAGAAGAAATATTTAGATATTTTATTGTAGGACAGTCGCGTTCTCGAAAATGGCTTTAACATTTTACGAATAACAATAAGAATAAGAAGTATTTGTATTTGTCACTCAAAACCAGTAAAGTACAAACAAAAAATAATGCAAAATAAAAGGCGTGGCAAAAGGCATTTGAGTGCTCGAGGCTTCGCAGCGTTGGTTTTCAGTCTGCCCCTTTTCGCACTCAGTCTGGTTTAACACAATTTAGCGGGTAGATTAGATATAATACATTACATTATAATTTATTCAAATATACAGTTTCAGACACAAAAAAATGGAGTTATTTTAAATCATGTAGAAATAGCAGGAAACTCTTTGATAACTAATAACTGACTATCCTGCTTTGCGGCATGTTAAAGGATAAGATGCTGGTAGCGATGCAAACGGACCGTGCACAAGGCCTTACCACCACTCATTCACTTTAAGCCACGTATCCACTAGAGGCAGCCTCGGGTCGAGCGGCTGCTTCGCTCCCAGGCCGCGCAAGTGGAGACGCTGCGTCAACCTGAGGCACACGACTCGAGGTAAATTCGTCGCCGCGAGCAGAGTCGTCGGACTAAATATGCTGTCGGTTTTTTTGCCGTGCTCAAAAGAGCTTCAGTCCGACCTGTGCATTTGATGAAGACGGGCGTGTAAACTGCGCACATTGTGGATCAAGCTGAGGCGACTCGCTTCGAGCTGATCCGCAAAGTGCCTCAAGCCTTTGCCTCAGAGCGAGCAGCCTCAAATTGAGGCTGTTTGCTTCAAACTGAGGCTGTTTGCCTCAAATCGAGGCTGCTCGGCTTGAGTCTGCTCAAATGGATACACGGCTTTATTACACCCTAGATTGTTCCAAACCCTAGGCATATTACCGTCAAAGACACATAACACTTGCACAATACCCTGGGAAGCCGTGTAAGAGGGCATTGTTCCAGTATCCCACGGCCTTACACAAAAACACAATACATGTGCGTTATTAAGGAATCCGTTGTGAAATATGTGCCGTGTTAATACGGCTTGATGAGATTCCGGGTGTTGGAGAATATGACTGTTAACATTGTTATATTAAATCTTCGGATGTTAGAGTTCGCTCAAGCGCTCCCACTTTGGTTCCATCCTACGTTGGCCCTATGCGATGCTTCTAAGAATAGAATAGAATATATATAATAGAATAGAATAACGTTTGCGTCAGTTTATCCATCACGGACATAAATATTAAGTAACTTATTACTAAACGGAATTTATGAATTGATGCACAATTTATTACCTATATAAAACTCATTAATATTGTAGAAGACTCTATCAATGAGCCGACCCCTTAAGGTATTTCAAATTGTTTACCTTCAAGTGATTTCAATAGGTAGGTTATTAAAGACTCGGATTGCGGCAATGGAAGCACTCTTATACATAAGTTTATTGTGGACGTTGGGAATACGATAATTAAAAGTGCGCAAATTGTGACTAAGCGATGTCATTTTTGTGAAGTACTCTCCATTATGCTTTACAAAAAGGCAAGGCTCAAGTATGTTAATCCTAGTTAGCGTCAGGAGCTTCGTTTCCTTGAATACATTTCTAAGTGAATGACGGCAGGGCAAGTGGATAAGCGGATGCTTATTCGTATTTTTAACTTCAACTACTAATATTACAAGTTTTTATTTAAGTTACACTGTATGTATGTCCGCTTCAAAATGTGCCCAATTTTGAACCAATTCCCGTTAATGGAAATGGACTGAACGGACCAGGGGTTCGTTTTATAAAGCTACATGTTACAATTTTACAGGTCTAAACTGGCAGCACTGCTCAAATAGCTGGTCGTCATTGGTCGAGGTTGTGTCAAATGGAAACTTGTAACCTGTAATTGTAATTTGTAGTTTTATAAAACAGGCCCAGATGTAAATTCAATGATAATGCAGATAATGCAGTATTATGGTATCTAAGATCTTATTTTATGATGGAGTTAAAGAACTCCATTATACACGTACTTAACGTAGACCCACCGTGTTGGGACTTATTATAGTTTGGTCTTAAAAAGCAGATTATGACTTTGCAAAAGTAACGTATGAACAGTCGGAACAAAAACTTATTCTCCAAATGAATTTTTTGAAAGAAACTTATTATATGCCACCTCTACAAGGCCTTATTTTAGGAAACTGAGTATGTTAACGCCACCTATAGTCATGTGTCAGAGTCAGAGGCCCTAGTCAAGATTCACTACGCTAACTAGCGTTTCTATTCGTTTAGTTTTTAAACCAATCGCGTCACTGGTAGAAGTGGTAGATAACGTGATACGAAAAGTCACGTGATCTACCAATGACGCGATTGGTTTAAAAACTAAACGAATAGAAACGCTAGTTAGCGTAATGCATCTTGGCAAGGGCCTCTGGTGGCAGTGTACGTGAGGGTCAATTAAGCGTCCTATAAAACCCACAGCCCACAGCGCGGTACCCAAGTAGAACATTCGCAACGCCAACTCTTGCCAGCTTGTCGGTATCGCCAGCAGCACATGTTGTTTGCGACTTATTTGTCGCTCGGATCTTCCTTTCTATCTAGTCTGTAACGATAAAAACACACTGAGCGACAAGCGAGAAAATCCTACTAGTGCTACCCGTGCAGATTAAAGAAAGCGTCCGAACTCACCTACGCCATGGGTCCCGCAGTGTATAGGTAAACAAACTGCCGGACACCATCACTATCGCGCCCGGTTTATTTTACAACTTTGTCGGAGTAATTTGAATGTATAACAATGCCAAATTAAATTACAGCTTTGTAGTACCAAGAGTCTCCTAGTTAAACCGCGGATAGACGGTTAGACAGACGGACGGACATAGCAAAAGTATAAGGGTTCCTTGTTGACTAAGGAACCCTAAAAATTGCCTGAAACGCTGGCTTACGAGTATATAGGTTATAGGTTGTGGCGGGTTCTTTTCCGTATCTCGACGACTTAATTACGCCTGTATTGTGTAGGGTTTTGATGGATCTACTCTTGTCAACTTGTCTACTTTAGGATACACTATCACCATTCCACATTTCATCAAATTAGAACCGGTAGTTTTTGCATAATAGAATAACACATAAACATACAGACAGACAGGCAAAAAATCCAAAAACAATCAAACCGTGTTCTATGATTGACTTTTAAGCCCCTTGAAGTTTTTTTTTTAATATCTTTAATGTAAGTACAGATTTTTTCCTTCTACACCTCACGGTAAAAATAACCATCAAAATCCAAATTTATATATTTTTTAATTGTTAACATTATCCTAAATATGTACAATTGGTATATCTAGTAGGAGCCGAAGGTGATGTCGTGCAGGGGCGCGGCGCCTCCCTGCGGCAGGGAGTACTCCTTCAGCAGCTGGTCCAGCATCGAGAAGGGCTGGCTGTTGCTCCGGGGCTGCTGGAACTGGTTCTGGTTGTATCTGGATCAGGAGAGGAAGGTTTGATAAAGTATTGCGAACCAGAGTACTAATCTTATCTTATCTTACTAATATTATAAATGAGAAAGTTTGGATGTTCGGATGTTTGGATGTTTGTTTCGCAATCACGCTTCAACAACTGAACGGATCGGGATAAAACTTGGCACACATAATATACTAGGTTTTTGTCCCGGAAAGTTTCAAAGTTCCTGATAATAGAAATCTACGCGGATGAAGTCGCGGGCTGAAGCTAGTAAGATATAAGTACGGTCGGCCTTATATAGTTGCTGCACGCTTTTAAAGTCATGTTTGAACAGCTGCACTAATCTGTCAAAGGCGTTAAAGCGAGAAGCTACAAAAGTGGACACCTATAAGGCCGACTGTACCAGAATTAATGTAGCCTAATAAGTAGTCATAATTTATTTTTTATTTTTATATGCTTCAAACATAGAAAAAAACGGCCAACACCTAGTGGAGAAATTGACTATCAAATAAATCAGACGTATTGGGAACCTCCTTTTTTGAAGTCGGTTTAAAAGCCAGACATATATCGTATTGACTGTTTATGTTCAAGCAATTTTTTTAAAATTACTTTCCACCCTAGGGATAGAAATTCCATTTTCATTCCGCTAAAGACATATTTATGGAAATCCTTACTTTTCGAACAACCGTATTGTTATACAAAAACTATGAGTGTTTGGATTAATTTCAAAACTAGTTTTCAAAAAAGTTTTTTCTTATTGGCTGTATTAATTCTTCCATGGTTCTAGAAAAGAGTCAAAAATAGAGTGTTTGACCAATTCTTTATTCTAAATCACTTTCCGGCCTAGGGGTGAAAATTTCATTTTCACCCCGCTAATGCCATTATTACCTGGGCTCTGCAGGAGCTGGTGCGAAGTCCTGCGAGTACTCCACCTGGGGTTTGGGCGTGAAGGACTGGAACTGAGGCGCCGGCCTGAAGTCAGGCTGCCTCTGAGGCTGGGGCCGCTGGGGCTGAGGTTGAGGGGCTGGGTTGAAGAAGCTCTCGCGATCGGGGACGGGGGCTGCTCCGGAGAAGAACGCTGGCTGGAATGATAAAGAAGGATTTAAAAAAAGGAATAATTAGAAAAAAAACAACAAGGACGCAGAAGACATTGCGGCAGTGAAACGGACACTCGCTGACTGGCTGGCTGTTGAAGAAGCCACATATTATGATAAACTAGGTAATGTTCCGCGATCTGGATCTCAATAAGTAGGTATAGTGCCTATAGGTGTGTAATTTTCATACGGGCATATATTTTGACAACAGTTAATATGCATCCTAATTAACATAAAAACGTGTGTATTGTTAACATAAGCTGTACTTTTTTTTTTCATACTAACTAATTCGCCACGCAATGTACCTAAAATAGCTCAATTACCCCTCAATAACTTGCAATTAACTTAGACTTAACGTTATACATTGCTGCTCGATGGACCCTTTAAAAATGAATTACACTTATTTTATTGCAGCTATTAACTTCATTCCTTCTTTATATGATTTGTAGAGCTATAACCTTCGTTTGGTTTAAATATATGCCCGTATGACATTTACACGCTGTATGTCTGTTATCCTACTAATATTATTGAGTAACATAGGCTGTGCTTGGTTTTTCTGCTGGATTACAGGGGCCCGTTTCGGGCCCCAGCTAGGGTTAGAAATGTTATATTACCCGAGGCGGCGTCGGCGCATCAGATTGTTGCGGCCTATACTGCGGCTGCTCCCTCTGTGGCTGTGGCGCTCTGTATTGTTGCTGCGGCTGTGGCGCCCGGTACTGTTGCTGTGGCTGCGGCGCCCGGTACTGTTGCTGTGGCTGCGGGCGGGGCGCGGGGCGCGGGGCGGGCTCTTCGTAGTCGTAGTCGATGGCTTGCGCTGGGGCGCGGTTTCGGCCACCCTGCGGAGATGGGATAGTAAAAAAAAAAAAACATACAGTTGAATTGAGAACCTCCTCCTTTTTTGAAGTCGTTTAAAAATAGTTAACTTTTGTTTTCTTCTGATAATAGTTTTTTTTAAGACGTATTCTACGAAAGTATTTATTTGAACTTTTTTTGTGAAAAATATAAAGAAAAGCTCTATTCAACGATGATAAAAGAATGTATGTTGGTATGTTAAACACTTTACTTTACGAAGCTCCGCCATTTGTAGTTTTTTTTGTGCAATAAAGGTTAAATAAATAAATAAATAAATAACAAGTGTCTTCATACACGTGCGTCGGATTAGGGTACTCCTGACCTGGGGGGCTATTGTCAAACGCAGTCGCAATCGCAACTGGCTTCAAAGTGGAGCAATTGTTTTTTTTTTAAACTGATTGCTGCGTTTTTTTTTTAGGGGACTATGTCTCACCAATTGACCTAGTCCCAAACTATAAACATACTTATATAGATAAATATATACTTAAATATGACTTAAATACATAGAAAACATCCATGACTCAGAAACAAATATTCGCGCTCATCACACAAATATCTGCCCTTGCCGGGATTTGATTTTGTATGCAGACAAGCGTTCAATTTTCAAAATGAAAACGATCGTGATTGCGAGTGCGTTAGACAATAAGCCCTCTGGCCCTTTGATATTTTTTATTGTTTTTTTATATATTTTTGTAAATGGCAAAGGTGTTTGACAAGGTTTTAAATTAATGGCCATTTCATTACGTTATTTACCAGAGTAAATTTGTGATGGATTATTAATTTTCTTTTAAAAAATTACCTGTGATTTCTGGGGAGGATCGCGGGTAGACTCATCCACGAGGGTAGGGGGCGCCACTGTGATACCTTCTCCGGAGGGTTGGAAGCCATACTTGTTGGCACCGTACTCGACTACTCGCACCTGAAATGAGCAGGACAGATATATTTAGTAGTGAAATTACGTTACTTTAAATGAATCGCTTTAGCCTTCTGAGGGCCCTGCCAAGATGCACTACGCAATCTAGCGTTTCTATTCGTTTCGTTATGAAACCAATCGCGTCACTGGTAGATCACGTGACTTTTCGTTTCACGTCATCGTGACGCGATTGGTTTAAAAACGAAACGAATAGAAACGCTAGTTAGCGTAGAGCATCTTGGCAGGGCCCTCTGTTTAAATAACTATTTGTGTAAGCATAATATAGTCACTCGACATCGTATTTAGTTGAATAAGTTCGTATTTGTCTAGTTTTCTCAATTAGGTTATTGGAGGGTACTAAAGATTAATGAGAAAACAAGATAAAATGAACTTTTCCGACCAAAAACGATGTCGTATGTTTATTTACTAAATCCGTGCATACAAATGGGAGACCATGACCATCCAATATATTTTCACAATGTACGGTCATCTAAAACATTTCGAGTTTAGACCTTCTAATCTTATTCTTAACCTACCGCCAAGCAGCAGTGTTCTCATTGTTATGTTCCGGTGTTACTACCATACATGCCTCTATGCTAGTAATAGTGTCTTAGGTTTGCAGTCTTGTGATTGTAGTCTAAGAAATGCTAATATCTTTGGGTCTCAGCTCCAACTTAGCATCAAAAGCCTTATTCTACATTGATTTTACCCCTATTGTTTTTAACCCGGCCGCCTTTACAGTTAATCTAAAAAGAGCTGTCATAACGTTGACAATGCTATAACAATAAGGTTAAAGACAATGTAGACCTGAGGCTCATTCTACTCGGTAAAAGCATATTGCTATTGACACGTTATTATATGGTCAACGTTACGATAGCTCCTATTTACTTGACAGTAATGGCGGGCGAGTTAAAAACAAAACGATTACATGTCATGTCGAAAGCATTATGGTTTTACCGATTAGAAGAGAGCCTCTGTGTGCTCGTTTGCCTTAATTCCCCTTGCCATAAAAAAGACAGTTTACCTTGCCAGTGTCGTCCTTGTAACCATATTTGCCCTTGACCTCTCCGTTCTGAGCTTTGGTTTCGATCTTGAAGGAGCCATCAGCTGCCTCGTACCCATATGTGTAGGAGCCATCTTCGTTGTGCCTGAAACAGTTATTAATGTCAATCAGCATTTTAATATAGTCATTATGCAACTGTTTCATAATGAAGCCTATTAAGATTCGAGTGGTGATGTTAGCATGCGAGGCATCGGCGAGTATCGCTGTCTGTAGTATCTTACCATCAGGGCCTCTATTCTTAAACTCGATAAACCCACATTGCCTTTGACGTGTTTTAGTATTGTTTTTAACTCGGCCGCCATTACTGTCAAGTAAATAAGAGATAAAGAGAGAGATAAAGATAAGTTTATTAACTAAACACAAGAACATACAAAATATCCCATGGTCCCTAAACTAGGTTGAGCCTGTATCTTTAGGCCCAGTGAGCCGGTTTACAGCCAGAAAAGAAAGTTTGGATTAACTTAAAAAGAACAACAGTGCAACATGCATAAATTATTACATTACCTAAATAAGAGCTATCAAAACGTTAACAATATGAAAATACGCCAAATAAAAAGAGCTTTTACCGTGTAGAATCTCGCCCAGGAATGTTTTTGTTACCTGAGGGCTCTGCCAAGATGCACTACGCTAACTAGCGTTTCTATTAGTTTCGTTTTTAACCAATCGCCTCACTGGTAGATCACGTGACTTTTCGTATAGCGCCATCTACCAGTGACGCGATTGGTTTAAACACGAAACGAATAGAAACGATAGTTAGCGTAGTGCATCTTGGCAGGGCCCTCAGGAATGTATTTGTTACCTGAGTTAAGTCTTATAAAATGGGCTCTCTATCGAACGGTCGATCGAGTCAGCAAAGTCATACGAGCTCGCTCACTCGGCGGCTAAAGCGGGTAAGCAAAGAATGCACGCCCTTAAATGTGTTTTTTACGCTCTGGCGGGACAACTTCAACTCGCCGGTTAATATTCGACGCGTCGAGTTCAAGCTTGAGTTGTTCAAGGGAAACATCTACCGGGAATATCATTTGGATTGTTTATATTTTTACAATTAGGTACTCTAATTCGAAAACCATTTCGAGGAATGGGGTTTTAAAGCCGTTCTGCATTATTAAGTTTTTGAAATATTTACCTATTTCGGATATTTCGACAAAAGTATATTTAACCTTTGTTTGACTTTCGTTTTTGGCTTGAAGCCCTCCTAGGTGTATCTAACGGGTTAGGCGAAAACCGCTTGAAATAGAATGTTTTAATACATTATTACAATCACTTTTTATCATTAGATATCATTTAATTGTTGTAATTTATTAGAAAATACCATCCCAAAATTAAAATAATCATGTCATCTATAAAATGTCTGGGTCAAATACAAAATTAATGAAATTGGTCTCTTAAAATTACCCATTCTTTCAAATTATAATGTAAAAACCGTGAGCTATTTTTTTTGGTTTATCCCAATTGTTACCTGTTGATCTGCTTGAGTATGGGCACTGGAGTGGGGGCGACTTTGGGCTGGGAGGCGATGTACCGCGGCGCGCGCTCATCGTCGTACTGCGCAGAGACGCACGCGCATGCGCATAGCGCTAGGACCGACTGGAATGGGAAAATATTTTTTTTTACAACTTTTTCGGCGTAATTTAAATGTATAGGTAACTATACCAAGTATAATTTGCAGTATAGTTCAGAAAATATGAATTGGCCGTCTGTAATCTTCACTAACTGCCGCACTCAGAGACGTCAATTATATTTAATGCTTGATTAAAGTTGCTGCCGTATTTTTTTTGCTACTGCAGTAGAATAAGACAACACGTCACTAAACAAGCATTAAATTTAATTGACGTCTCTGAGTGCGGCAGTAAGATCTTTTTGTTAATATTAAACAAAATTTTATTGTAAAACTGCCCTCGTTCTTCAAACAGCACAGTGGGTTGGAAGGTTTTGATACTTGAGTAAGATTGTGGATATATCTCGACGTAAAAAAAAGATCGCAAAGTAGATAATAGACGGCCAAATCATATTTCCTGAACTATACCGAGAGTCTCGGAGTTATACCGCGGACAGACGAGTTATTCCCATCTGTTACCACCAATTTCTTAGTTAGCACTGGTAACAGCTGGGATTTTTTTTCTCATCTTTTACCAGTCGTCGTTTTTACTAATCGGAATAAAAATTCCCAACTATTACCACTAACTACCGGGATTTTTTTTCCCAGTAGTTATCTCCAAATATTTTTGTGGTGACAAATGGAAAAAATATTCCCAATTGTTACTACCGTGTATTTTAGTGGTAAAAGATGAGCAAAATATTCCCAGCTGTTACCAGTGGTAACAAGTTGGTGGTAACAGGTGGGAATAACCCGGACAGACGGACACGCGGACAGGCGGCCAAACGAACACGACGAAACTATAAGCAATAACACACACACTTGTTTATAAACACAATAGGCATTCTGTCCGAACTCGTTATCCGATATCGAAATCATAACATAACACATATTTGTAAATAAAACACGTAACCGATTTACAAAATAGCCACTACAAATACTTAAAATACTTTTAAACAACAACCGTTTAGCTACCTATAAGGTAATAACCCCTAAATTGGTTAAATAACGAAACAATACAAACCAATGTCGTAATTTCAATCTAGTTCAATTCGAGTTCAATATAGAAATTGTTTATTTCAATCCAAAGTGACCCATGTCCAATTAAGTTTATTCCATTTCAGAACATGATATGCTAGCAAGTAGTGCCATAATCCTGTGTCATGTTAATGGAGTTGAATCGCTTTGCACAGTTGTGTAATAAGCCTTGGCACTGTGGCACAAAAAGATCTAATAAAAGTAAAAAGTTACGGTTCAAGTCATAAGCGGAAGTCTTGATTTGAGACTGGTACTTTTTGACTTAGAAAATAGAAATATAGTGTGTTGTTATGTCAAAAAATACAGGTTATTTTTTTATTAATGTGAATCTAAGTGTAAACTGTAGATTATGGGTTACAGCGGGCAAATTTTCTGCAACTGGATGACTTAATTTATTTCCCTTTTTTGCGTGGAAAAATAGTCTAAACTGTATTGTGCATTACGCTAATTTTGAAAAGATGTTACCAGCTTTCTTGAGCAGTCTGCACTCGGGTAAAAAAGGGGCAAGACATCGAGGATTAAAACACTATGAGGTAAATTTTATTGAACTTAGGCTAGTGTCAAATTTAGTAATAAGCATTATAATCTATCTTGATAAAATTTCTATTACTTATCAGATTACTATATATTCATTAATAGAATAAGATTACTTCTATTCGAATGGCCAAACGATTGACATTAAAACCATTTTTTTAATATGCACCTGAAACACGATATTATTTGCATCTTAAACTATAAGTCATTTGTAGGTAACCATTACACGGCGATAAAAAAATGTCACGACCATATTAAGCCTGTAAGTCAAATAAATTTAATGAGTAACCAAGATTGTAATGCAAACAAGTCTTGCGCCTTAATAACTGTTTCTGACATTTATTTGCATAATCCTGTTCGGGTTTAAAAATGTTACTACCGGGTTCCAATAGCTATTAAAAGAGAACGGTAATCTTTTATGACAAACCACTTTTAGCCTGATTCTTTTCTAAATTTTAGCACCAATTCCTACAATCCGATCCCGATCCTATCACAAAAGATCAGAAATATTCTAGGTAAAATACATCTTCTTTGTATTTGAGATTTGAAAGCTATCAATTAGTCTAATCCATAATAAGAATAAATAATTTTACATCGTGTTTGAATCAATACTGTAGCGTATAAATGGGTTAAGATTAGCTAAGAACTAACAAGAAAGGCGGTAACTCCCTCGACAAAAATATAGATTGAAAATGTTGATACAAGTCTATCGAGCTGGGCTTATTATTTACGTCAAATTCTGGGACACCCTGTATACTATTTCCCTCTTCCCTTTCTTTTTATTCAAAATATACGTAGAACAATGTTAGTACACAATGTTTTTATTTTCAAATATGACAAGTGGTGAAGGCTTTTATTAGAGATTGCTGACACATAAGGCTACAATAGGAATTGGATAACTAGAGGTGACTTTTATATGGGGTGGACTGCTCGCTAATGAATAATTATATGCGAAAGAAAGAGAAGCATAGTCTAGGAACGTTTGTCCTACCTAAATGCTGTACTATTATGAAGAACATCTTTTAAACTGAAAGAAACTTAAACAGAACATTTATTTAACAAAACCGCTCTGCAACATATCAAACGCTTTTGTACTTGTACCTACTATAATTATATTCTGTGGTTTTAATAACTGCACCGCTTCCGCTCCGCCAATGCCTTTGCATTTGCAGCCCAAGTCTCATCGCTTGGACCACAGACCAACTGACGAAAGTTTACGCATTACAGTCACCTTATTTTTTTACTTATCTGAATACAGATATTTAGCAAAAACCTTGTTTAGTTGTTTAATTTAGCTTGTTTCCGGCGAGTTTTGCAAGGATTATACAAACGTGCATTTTATTTTTAAATATCATTTCAATTAGTTAAATGGGTTGCGCTTTAGATATGAAAAGGTATCAAAATTTTATAAAAAAGCGACCAGTCCTCGCTTCGCTCCAGTTTATGTGAGTTTTCTGTAACACCCGTACAATCAACCAATTTGATTCCTAAGCCATTATGGACTTTGTCATAGTGACGTTGTAAACCAAATCATAGGAAGTCTCTTACGTTTTGGTTGTTAACGTCAGTTTAACATAGTCCAAAGTGGCCTAGAAATCAAATTGGTTGGCTGTACATAGTTCAGATTGCATTATACATAAAAACCTTCCTCTTAGGCCCGTCTCACGAAGCTACAAGTTACAAATTACAAGTGGAAGTCTCTTTCTAACTCGTACAGGTAGAAAAAAAGTTCCGCTTGCAATTTGTAACTTGCAGCTTCGTGAAACGCGCCACTTGAATCACGATTTATTGATGAGAACCGCATTGAAATCCGTTGCCTAGTTTGAAAGATCTAAGCGTACGTACATAGTGACAGACGGCGAGAAGCGACTTTGTTATATACTATGTAAAAATTAGGGTCCGTTTCTTGTCCGTTCCATCCAAATTGGAGTGTCAGCTCTCAACATTAAAATTAAAACAACAATAACATCCCGTGGATATTTTATCTTCGTGGCTACATCCTTCCTTTGAAATCGACATATTTAAGAATCAAAGCAAACTACGCCCTAAGCAATGTCATCTTAAAGTTTCAAAAATATAAAAAGTACCCCTGGGCCCTGTTTTATAAAGCTACAAATTACAATTTACAGGTTACAAGTTTCCATTTGACACAACCTCGACCAATGACGACCAGCAATTTGAGCAGTGTTGCCACCTTAGTTGCCACCTGTAAAATAGTTACTTGTAGCTTTATAAAACGTGCCCCTGGTAGGCACGAGGCTATAGGGGCTCTATAATTGCTTATGAATGACATGCCATCGTATTGTCAACTTTATACCAGCTCTTATTTAATTGTCAGTAATAGCGGCCGAGTTAACGACAATACGATAAAAATACGTGTAGACAAAGTGGAATAATGCCCCATTGGTATATTATTTATTACAAAAAAAATTAGTTTGAACATATCAAAACCATTTTTGCAGAAAAACACGGATACGGATTTAAGTCATAAAATGGATTAAAAACAGGTCGTTCAACTTTTAACCGAAATAGCAATCAACCTTAAATTACATAGCAATCTTTCGTAAATTCCAAAAGCCTATAATAATTTCAACGACCAAACAAAAAAACCTTACGTCTAAAGACACTTTTAATGATTTTATGCCGAATGTAACAGTGATAGGTTTGCTTTTCCAACGTTCTTATCATTTGAGTTACCGCACTTTTGTACATTTCATCTGGACCGTATGGCGACACCCACGACCGAAAGACCGTAAGTCAAAAATAATTATTGTTAATTGTAGACTTAGTTTTCTAGTCTTAAGGTTCCTTTTTAAATGGATGTTATTGTAAGTTATGTTGTTTTATAAGTGACATTTCATCGAGTCCGGTAGTGAATGTGGACCGGTATTCGACCTCGGACGCCATTTCTGCCCTTTGTCTGTACAAATGGGATACAATAAATCTTTTATGTATTGGCAAAAATACAAGTAACATTATACATCCGTAAGAAAGACAAGGAACTTCGATGTTATGAAAGGCTCAGAGTTTTTATTTAGGCAAACTAACTGTAAATGCATAATGTAACTAACTTGACAGATCATTAAGTCGATACTAAAACATCGCCATTTTCTCATCACTATTAAATATTACATAATTTGACAACCCTATAAGTCTAGTGTAAAAGAGTTACAAGTACACTTACTGACAAGGTATAGTTAAGGAGAAAAAATAATAAAGACTCTATTTCACACTGCCTAAGCAATTTTGTGAGAGACTAAATAAAATCAAGAAGATAATTAAATTTGGATAAATCATTAAAATAAATAAATTAAGTTTGTCTCAAGAACCAGCAAACAAATTAATTTAAAAATTTGAAACTTATTATGATAATGTACTTAAAAAAACTGGTACCAATCGCTGGTTACGGTGACAAATATCGATAAGTAAATTTATCGATAGATAAATCACTACTTGTCAAAATTGTCTCAAAAATTCCGATGCTTGGTAAAATTATACGCCTACCAAAGTTCATGTAGGTTAAAATTTTACTTCCAATATCACATATTTAATTAATAATCGTAAAAACACTTCCTAGTAGTTATTGAAAACTAGCACGCGAACAATACTCTTAATTAACCGCCAGTTAACAATGAAACTGGTTCACCGTGACGTTATCTGACGCACTTTCATTTTTATCATAAGCTATGGCTGGTACAAGTCTATTCATATATAAATAAAATTGATCTCTCTGTGGGAATATAGGCGTATAATACTGATAGGGGATCCTGACTTTTTACCAAATCATCATTTTACAAACTTTCATTTCGCAAAAATGTAATTGTGCTTAAACCATTACAATATAACATAAGTTACATATGTATGTATATATGTATGGGCTTATTAAATAAGTTAGGTTAGGTTAGGTTAATGACCACAAAAAAAAGTGGCGGGAATACGTCTTTGCGAATTGAAAATTTGTAAAATGATAGAGTTTGTCAAATGATGATTTGGTAAAACATTAGTGAACCACTGTTAGGCGATGGAACTTGTCACTAATACGCTGGTAAACATCTTAGCCTATTTGTGCAAAATGTGGTTACTGAATTATCAACAAGTTTTTAAAGTTGAAGGTAATTCTGTAGCTCTGCCTACCCTATTCTGGGATTACAGGCGTGAAGCTATGTATTTATGTAACTGCTGTTTATGGTGCCTAATCAACGAAATTTTTTTTTTTTTAAACTAGCATTAAAACATCTACATAGTAGACATGCGTGCACCGCGCCGGTTTCACGCCGATTTTACTAAACTTATTTCTTTGTCAAGTTTTTACCTAAATACGTGTAATTCGTGCGTATAGACACAGACACTTGACCAATACAGCTTAAGTATTGAATAAGATCAAGTATCTATATTTAGCGGAGAGTTAGAAGGTAGGTATTTTAAGGTTCAATCTACATTAAGCACGGGTTACACGGACTTAGTTCTTGTCATTAGTAGCTCAGCTCTATTATCGGAGGCATGTGTCAATATGAGTTACTAAGCACTTGCCTTGTTCATTTAAATTGACAAGTGACGTTGAATTGTGGTGTTGGGAGACGTTATCGATATTTTCTAAGTCTGCTTTCAATACGATTGCACTTTTCATACCTAAAAATACTAGCTACCCAGCACGGCTTCGTTCTAATGGTATAGAAATGTTGGTATAATATACAAAAAATCTTTTGGAAATCTCTAAATGGTGACCAAAACCACAACGCAAACGAACAAAAATAGTACCCTCGTTTTAGACTATTTATGTATATAATCTTATTTTATTTTATCTTATCTTATCTTACTAATATTATAAATGAGAAAGTTTAGAAGTTTGGATGTCTGTTACTCAATCACGCTTCAACCACTGACCGGATCGGGATGGCACACATTATAGTTTAGGTCCTGGCATAGGACATAGGATAGTTTTTATCACAGATAATTTAAAAGTTCCTGAGGGAATAACGATAATAAAAATCTACGCCGGTGACGTCGCGGGGAGAAGCTAGCAATATATATTAGAAGAAACTGACAGGCTGACTGATCGATCAACGCACAGCGAAAACTGCTGGACCTAGGGACTTGAAATTTGCAATTTGGAGGGTCCTCTTGGATATCTTAGCGAGTGCACTAAGAAGGGATTTTTACATTCATTCCATAAGGGTTAAAACTAATTCTACGCGTAAAAAGTCGTGGGCGTCCTTAAGTTAAAGATAAGAACAATAATTTGAAGTTTACGCGTGGGTACAAGTGACAAGTAGAAAGGAGTTTTACTAACAACAACTAAGGTCGTGTAAACGAGACATTATACAACATTTGCTTTAGATATTTGACCTAATTTGATAGTGTTTTAAACGACATAAAGTTGAATTTAATTTAATGTACTTTTAAATTGTAGGTATGGTGACTGCAACGTACTTATAAATATGTATAAAACGGCTTTGCTGCAGATAAGAAGCTAGATAAGTTAATGGTACAGTTGATATCTTTTTTTTACTTTCCTAAATAAACAGTTGTACACGATTACAGATTATGAAATGATCACAGTAACCTCAAAAGAACTGTACTTATAATCAAACTATACAAGTAACATAGAAAAATAACACTTATTATCTACAGTATTTATGGAAACTCCTTAACTGTTTAATTTAATATCTATTTCTATCTATTTGCACATCATCGTCTAAATAAGCACATATCTTTGTTAATCAGCTGGTAACAATAAAAAAAACCCTTGATTAATGGCTTCCACTCCTTGCTTTAATAATGTATATTACACCAATGTCGAGTTAAGATAATCATCATGACCTTATAAAGAAATAAGTCCATAGATATCACACGCGAGGACAATTAATTGTTCGGTTAAAGAGTACTAACTCTGGTGGACTAAATAAGCACGTCGGGTTAGCTCCACGCGCTTCTGTCAAGTCCAAAAATATATTTGTTTTTTTTTACATTTCTTCAGATTCAATTGTTAGTAGGAACCAAAATGATGAATCGTTGACAGACTTCAAAAACATCTGGAAACACACTAACGCCATCTATCGATAACTAAAACGTATTATACCGCCAATATTAATTTAATATTTATTAAGATTTATTTTAAAACACGATACGACACAACGTCAACTATTATTTACGAGTTCTAATAATTTGAATGTCTTTGGCACTGAATAATTCACTTAACACAAAAGCTTCAATTTAATATATTCACTTGTGAATTCAAATTATTTACCACTAGGCTCCTTTAAATCTTACTTACTTTTCCATTTAATCAAAACAATCACTTAAAACACCAAAGAAACAATCTATAACAAATACCAAACGCCCATCCCTAGTATTTTTAAATTCAAATTAAGAACGGAATGAACGTACCAATCGCACTAGAGCCGCCATCTTGCAAATAGTGGGTGCGCGGGCGACCGTTTGCTTTTATACGGAGTGTAGGGCGGCCTTTCACTGCGCCGCCATTTTTTTATAGAGGGTGAATTTATTGAGCGTTGATGGGATAATTATATGTGACAGCCTGTATAAATTTTACTTCGTCCCTGATTTCGTTAAACACCTATAATTTGATCCGTGCAGTCGTATGCATTGTACCGCGTTAGGTACAGTCACGAACCGGGATTGTTGAGCCACTTGCCATTGTTCGTAATTTAGCCGTGTATTCAATAACCGATGTCACCGACTGGCTGACAGCTATTCGATTTGCATTACACAGCCAAAATACAAAATTGGGTAAGTGGCTCAACAATCCCGGTTCGCGACTGTACCTACAACCTTTATTGAAATGCAAAGTACAATCAAGGCTGAGATATGCATAAACATGGTACCTTTAATAACTCTTCTTAAATTCTAAGACTGTACATTTTAATGCCATGAGGACACTCAATCCTTGTTTTTCTTTTTATCTTATTAAGTTTTACTTTATTATATTTGTATGATGTGAATCTTATTTCCACTTTATAGTGTATTTTTTGCCGCCTTTTTACTACCACACTCATACATAAAAGCAAATTTATTCACACACACATTTCTGCAGTCAAACTGTTTGTTGTTATTTTACCATGTTGTTGGTTTTTAATAAATTAATGATAAATATAGATTCACTGACAACGTATTTAAATCTTGGAAGTCGATTTTGACCTACTTATAACTGTCGGATTGATTTAAAATTTTGTATACCTACTTATGCAATTTAGGCTAAATCATTTGATTGATTGATTGATTATTTTATTGATAAATATAAATTAACACGTCATTTTAAAGTACATAAGTAGATAATAGGAATTTAAACATTTGTTATTAATCATTTACACCTAACCTTAACCTAGCTTTCCACTAACTATGGTTATATCGAAGAATTGACAATCATTGAAACACATATTGTAGCTTAAATCAGAAATTAATCTTTGTTGTAAATAAATAAGTCATACACTACCTCTATTATAAATATAGATAATTTCATCCTACATATTCATAATGCCTATCTTCCCTTCACAATCGAGCCCGGAGTAACGAGGCATATTCATAAAAAAGTCCTCGACCGAATAGCACGCCATGTCTATCAGTAGGGTTTTTAGTTTTTTGCCTAATACACTATCACTGGCGACACCCCTAATAGCACTAAGAAGGATGTTGTATAATTTTGGACCCATCACTCTTAGGGATTGTTTAAATGTATTTTATAAATAATAACCACCATGGACTTATTAGAGTAACAAGTCCATAGATATCACACGCGAGGACAACAACAACAACAACAACAACATAAACTCACGCCTTCATTCCCAGAGTGGGGTAGGCAGAGCCATAGACTCACGAACAACTCCAAAAACTTGTCGATAATTGTGTGACCACATTTTCCACGACCAGGCTAAGATGTTATCCAGTGTATTAGTGACAGGTTGCAAACCCATCGCCTAACAGCACTACACAGCCCTTAGTCCCTTTAGTCGTCTCTTACGAGGACAATTGTTCGGTTAAAGAGATTTACTCTGGTGCACTATACAGAAGCACATGGGGTTAGCTCCACGGGCTTCACTCAAGTCCAGTGTTAGACTTATTATATTACCCCTTATTAATAACCTATTACCACCTCCTGTGTGATTGCCGGGTTAGAATAGTGCCACTCCATGTCTTCCCGTGGATGTCGTAAGAGACGACTAACGGCCGAACCCTATATTCAAACCGCGGACAGATAAGGCTTTTTTTTCTTAATTAATGTCTTTCACTCCTTGTTTTAACAAGGTGTATTTCGCCAGTATCGAGTTTTAGACAATCGCCATGGACTTATTAGAGAAACAAGTCCATGGATATCACACGCGAGGACAATTGTTCGGTTAAATAGATTTACTCTGGTGGACTAAACAGAAGCACATGGGGTTAGCTCCACGCGCTTCTGTCAAGTCACACAGATAAGGCTTACTACGGGTTTAAAATTTGACATTTGCCCATATAAAATGTGTCAAATTTTAATCCAAAGTAAGCCTATCTATCCGCGGTTTGAATATAGGGTCCGGCCATAAGGGAATAAGGGCTTGTAGTACTGTTAGGCGATGGGATTACAACCTATCACGAACACTCACTCTATTTGTGCAAAAATGTGGTTACAGAATTATCATATTTTTTTAGAGTTGTTGGTAATTCTGTAACTGCCTGCTTCACTCTGGGAATGAAAGTGTGAGTTTATGTATGGTATGTATGTATGTATGTATGTATATACACCTTCTCTTACCCTTGAACCTAGGTTCCACCCAGCATCAACTGCTAAACTTTTTCGTTTAAATCCGGGACCGCTTTTTATCGATATAAGTCGTAATTAGCGCGATGTAAATATCGCTATACTATACTCTTACTGTCAAATGAATAAGTTCCGTCAACAATATGGTAAGAATATGGAAGCAATATAGATTAAAAGAAAATGAAAAAATAACCTCTGATCGATTATGGAGTTGATATTTAGAAGATATTTTTTGTTAAAAGATCACCTATCACCCTTTATTGTGATATAAGTATTCAGAAAAATTTCAACAACGCTTTTTTACTTTTTTTTGTACTTTTATCTATATTTATATTGTAAAGTAACTCTGTTTGTTACACTTTCACTGTGAATCCGCTGAGCCGGTTTCAATGAAATTTCGTATGTAAATAGCTTGAGTCCCGGGAAAGGACATTAATAAAAAAAATTGTACCGGAAAATAGGCCAGTTTCCGAGGGAATAACGATACATAACTTCTACGCAGATCGAGTCGCAGTGATCAGCTAGTCTATCATAATTAGTCAAACTTCAAACAAAACACAACCGAATTGAGAATCCCCTTTTTTAAGTCGGTTAAAAGAAAAACTAAAAATACTTCTGATGAAACTGGTTCTCTCGTAAATTTTGCCAACCTTGACCTCCTTACCTGACCTAAGACAATACTGAACGGATTGGCGGCGCGTGCGCATCTCTACGCATCATTAGAGTTCTACGAGTGCTACAGTTGCTACGGCGTAGCTTCGTAGCATGTTAGGAATAACGAACACCCTCCTCAAATAAGCGTAACGGGAGTTTGTTTTGAGCCATATTGCTTTCGAAACCATATTGTTTTTTCACAATATGGTCACTTTTGCTGTTAAGTTAGTAAGGGATACCATATTGTAGCAATGTAATTTGCGATATCGTTTAATTGATATTATAAACACACGATTTTTTTAAAGACGTTGTTTTCTTTTTGTTTTTTCGTAATGTTTTTGTTAAATATAATACTAGACCAATAAATAATTAACAGAGGACTATCTCAAACTAAGCTCTATGCTTGTACTATGGGTACTAGGCAACAATAAACATACATATAAAGATAAATAAGTACATATACTTGAATACATATAAAACATGAAACATTCAGGAACAAATACTCACGCACACACATTTGCCGATACCCAGAATCGAACCTGGAAGCGCTGTCATCGTAGGCATACTATGACAACCTTCGTTCTATATCGTATTTATATTGTTAACTGTCTTAACTACTATCCTACTTGTATTATAAATGCGAAAGTTTGTGTGTGAGTTTGTTACTCCTTACGCTGCAACGGCTGGACGGATTTGGATAAATTTTGGAATGAAGATAGCTTATACCCTGGATACATAGCCCGAAAATATTAAAAGTTCTCGAGGGGATAACGAATATCGAAAGTTGAAACCTACGCAGACAAAGTCGCGGGCAGAAGTTAGTATTTACATAAATGGGTTATTTTCAAGGTTCCTTACAAAAACTCCTTAATATCCATTCAAAAAGAACCCAATAAGTACCTACTTCTTTCCAACTGAATGTGTCAATATTTAAAATGCAATAAAATCCAGTGCATGCCTTTGTTTAACTACGTGCTGTGAATGCATTTGAACATGCAATTCGGTCCGTGAACAGAATCCATTGTTGTTTCACACTCAGCGGTGTTATTCTGTAACGGTTTTTTGTCGAATTGTCGATCGGTCGACGAAGTCATACCAGCCAGTTTTAAGCAATCTAATTTCACAGTAAGTACCTATAGCGCGCCTTGTATGTGTGCGTGTGTGCGTGCCTCGACCGTACGCGAGCCGCCACAAGCAAAGCAACAGGACGGACCAAGCCGGTTTAATGCAGGGCCGCGCCGTCACATCGTTTAGTTATCTATTAACGGCCGAACCCTATATTCAAACTGCGGATAGATAAGGCTTACTTCGGATTAAAATTTGACATTTGCCCATACAAATTGTGTCAAATTTTAATCCGGAGTAAGCCTATCTATCCGCGGTTTGAATATAGGGTTTGGCCATAAGATGCCACGTAGGTATGAAAAAGTTGGTATTGTTCCGTTATCTGTATCTCAGTAACCATAAAGCCTATGTGTGTCTGTTGGTTGGATATATTAAACTTGATTTTATTTCCTTAAAACTGTTAAACGTGAAAACAAGACAAGAAATAAAATCTTCGATAGTTTTATTTTTCAAACATGACACCCTTTTCCCATGTTTTTGGTTGAATCACCTAAACCTTACGATCTTTAACAATGATTTTTGATTAAATAGCTGAGTATTTATAACTTCTTAATACTGGTAAACCATTTTTTGATCTATTTTGTGGTTTAACAGCAATTATTTGAATTTGACGCAGCCAGGCGCGCGCAAACTATCTCCGTCTCACGTTCTTCGCGCGAAAGCCATCCCTTTTCATTGTTGTGTGGGCGTGGCAGTATCTGTGGCCACTTTAGCGACGCGCATCGAAACAACCCTAGTGCCCTAACGGTAGTAGGTAACAGATGTAAGTACGTTTGTTTGAAGACGAACTAGTGAGTCCCGGGTTCAATTCTCGGTATGAGCAAATATTTGTGTAATAAGCGTGGTTTTTTTTTTTGAGTCTCGGATGTTTTTTTATGTGTTTACGTATGTATTTCTTTATATAAGTATATCTATCGTTGTCTAGTACCCATAGTACAATCGAGTTCATAAACATGTGTACATTAGTACCTTCTCTATAGCTTAGGGGGTCAATTTGTGAAAGATTGTCCTTCTGATTTATTATTTATTTCATTTATTTCATTACACTTCACACTGGTAAACATCTTAGCCTGTTTGTGCAAAATGTGGTTACATTATTAACAACAAGTTTTTAGGGGTGTTGGTAATTCTGTAGCTCTGCCTACACCAGTTCGGGAATGAAGGCGTGAAGGTATGTATGTATGTATGTATGTATGTATGTATGTATGTATTTATTTTATTGCAAATGCTTGCCCTTAAATGTTGTTTGTACGCTCTGACAGGATAACTTAACTTCACCAGTTAATAATACGCCCGTCAAGTTGCAAAGTGCCTTACTTAAGAATAAGGTGGCAGGTTTGCTTAGGTCATCTACTTAAGTTTCAAGGCTTTGGTTACGAAATAGCCTAAAAGAGTAGGTTTGGTGCTAACTGGCCTTTTATGGTATTACTAAAATATGTCAGGTCAGTGACGTAATCAAACAGAAAGTGCGAGCAAATAAAAGTAAAAGATGAAATCATGCTTATTTAGGTCACTGTGAAGTATATTTCTGAGTGAAATAGGCTGTTTTACTTTTCCGCGTGGACGGAGTCGCGGGCAACTGCTAGTGTTTCATTATAGTAGATCCCAATCAATGTCGTGGACCCTTCAATATTTTTCCAGGCAAAATATAGATATTTTTTTTATTTTTATATAATCTAGCTAAGAAACATCAATATTTAAAACTATACTCGAAAATCTAATTCAAGAACAAAATTTGACAAACCCCATCTTCATTATTTTTCGTTATTTTAACATTATTTCATAAAAACATGGATGAGAACTCGTGTAACCAGTAATATTATGGCAAGTTTTATTGATAAAAACACCTACACTTAAACCAAACTGCAGTAGTCACAGCGAATGTGCGCCCGGTGAGGTTAGGTTTTGATCTTAAATTAGATTTTCGAGTATAGCTTTCTTTAAAAAAAAAAATTATGTTTTTAAACAAGCTTTAAAATTGAATTGACGTCTCTGAGTGCGGCAGTTAGTCTGACATTTATCTACCAAACCGATGTCATGATTCTATATATTATTGATTTAATTACACAATCCTAATGGGTCGGGTAGAAAAAACTAGTTTTCATGGTATCGCGATACTTTTTTATTTCCGTTAAGAAACAACTTCATTAGTTTCATTCTGTTATTTTTTGGTAGTTCTTAAAGCACAATTACGAAATACATTTTCGTAAGTTTACGAACCCTTCCACGACAATCTATTTCGTAATAAGTATTTTATATTTTAAATAACAATTGCTAAAATACTATATTTTGTATTTTATATTTCAGTTAAGTCGTAATTAAAAATATTTTGTATTTTATATTTTAATTACATGAGAAAAAATATTTTGTAGTTATATTTTATTTTAAGAAAAGTATTTTGCCCATCGCTGATTTTAGATATAAAGAGTCCTAGATCGTTACATGTAATAGCGATATGACAAAATCTTAGCTATCATTGATTCATTCAACATAGCATATTGAAGTAACCAGAATGATTTTTAAGGTCGCCTACAATACTACATTCCTTAAGAGATAGACTTGCTCGGTACAACTCAGATTGAAGGTAAAACACATTAGTTTAGACCGAACTATTCGTGCAACTTAACTAAATAAATAAGTGACATAATCATTATAAATTACCCGAAGCATGAACCCAGAGCTTAGTTTTGGGACTAGATCAACTTAGGTGAGATTGTCTTTTGATATTTATCTATATATATAAAAGGCAAACCTGACTGACTTATATATCAACGCACAGCCGAAACTACTGTACTTAGAAACTTGAAATTTGGTACAGGGTTTCCTTTCATGATGTAAGTGAGCACTAAGAAAGGATTTTCCGAAAATCGACCCCCAACGGGAAGAAATGGGGGAGTATCCTACGCGTACGAATTCGCGGGCGTCCTCTAGTAAATATATAAATGTCAGGTGGACAATCTCACACAAATTGACCTAGTCCCAAACAAAGCTCTAGGCTTGTACTATGGGTACTAGGCTGGCAACGACAAATTTACTTTTAAGATAAATAAGTGGGAGATTGCCGTTTGGCAAAAATATGTTTGCCAAATGTATCATTTCCCAACTTTTTCATTTACCAACCCAATGTTATATGTTTTTTTCAGAATTTATTTCAGTATGGTAAAAGCTCCTATTATGGACAATGCTCCAGTTATGAACAATCCCATAAATATATGTAAGCTTCCGAGATTAATGTGCTTTTAGCGTAACAATTAGATTATATTTAAATTATTCGGGATTACCACTATTAGAATGAGATTTCATTAAATAAAAATGAAAATGTTCATCACTGGAGCAGCATTGTCCACAATAGGTGCTTTTACCTTACCATCGTGTAAAACTCTATGTTCGTTATCGTGTAGGTTAGGTTAGGTTGATTTTTATAAAATCCTGAAATATTTACGGTTACAGAAAACAAAGCGGGTTGGCAAATGAACAGTCGGGAAACGATACATTCAGCAAACATATTTCGCCGAAACAAAGGTAACCCACTAAACTATACTACTACTTCAACTAGAATATAGACTAACAGAAATCGTAAACTTTTGCTTTTCTTTACTGGGCACCGACACACATCGTTACATTTTTTACATAGTTCATGACATAATATCAACTTGCATCACGACACGCCGTATGCGCATTTGAGCCCTGCCGAGGCCGCAGGGCTCACTTGACGGCTCGAGAAATCGACAAGGCCGCGGAAATAGGAGCACTCGACACGCTCTATGATGAAGACTGATTTATATGTGTCGCCAAATAATAAATAATATAGTACATTTTGATGCAAGTGCAGTTGAGGTTTCTCCCATGTGGTTGCCGGGTTAGAATAGTGCCACTACATGTCTTCCCGTGGATGCCGTAAGAGGCGACTAACTTTGTATTTCACTTGTCTTAACGGTATAATATGGCCGCGGGTGATTTATCAAGTGCGAGCTCAAGTGCAGCGCACGCGTTCGCATCGCGGAAGCGCCCGCGCAGCCTTCGATTGACGAATAGTGCATTCTTAACTGACGTAGAGAGTGCCACAGAATATAAAATAGAACGAACAGGAGGCGCTCTTTTTAAAATAACACCGTTATAATCACGTCGGCCATGTCGTGTTGTAAACGTTATAAAAGTTCTTATTTCATTTCTTTTCTTCTTTTTCAGCGCATATTCGCCCACCGTTGGGCATACGCCTCTCCAATTTTCCTTCACTGGGGCCGATTTGCGGTGGATCTCCCGCAGAACTCCTATTTACTTGACAGTAATGGCGGCCAAGTTAACTGAGACCCATAGACATTTGCATTATCAATGTTACAATCTGAAGACTGCAATCCTAAGACCGCAATTGCGTTGCTAACCCTGAAGACTAAGGTGGAATGCCTTTACGCTAGTAAGTAGTGAGACGCCAGGATAATGTTAGTTTAAAAGTATTAGGAAATAACATTTTTACCGGTCACTTTAATGGCCGTCTAAACAATTAATAGACCATTAAAAACATGTTTAATTCATCGGTTTTATAGTCTCCGTACATGTTATTTTGCTAAGTGATCTGTGTCATAGAGTATCGTGTGAATTAGAGATTAAATCGTTTACTGGTAGTTGCCTAGTTCTTTATTTTACTTTGGTTGCGTTGATATCGTTACCAGTGTTGACGATTTCACAGTTCTTACTGTCAAGTGAATAGCTGTCAACAATATGATGACGATAATAATATTTATTTGCATTGATATAGTAAATATAGATAGGTACTGAACCCGCAGAGGGCTTAATATCTAACGCACTTGCAATCACAACCAGATTCAAAGCAGAGCAATTGTTTTCATTTTGTATATAGACAAGCCTTCGATTTTCAAAATGAAAACGATCGTGATAGGACTTTATTTAGTATATCACTATTCCTTAAAGAATTTGTAAATTTTCGGGATAAGAATACATACCCTTGCACATGCGTTTGTACCTTTTGTGCTTCTGTTTCTTTTTTAACCGACTTCAAAAAAGGAGGAGGTTATACGTTCCACTGTATGTATTTTTTTTTTTTTTTTTTTTTTTTTTTATGTATGTTCACCGATTACTCCGTCAATTGTGGACCGATTTTAAAAATTCTTTTTTGGTTTGATAGAGTATACTTCCGAGGTGGTCCCATTGTCAGCAAATCTGAATCTGATGAAGGGATCAGTGAGGAATTGAGGGAACTCCTCAAAACAAGTGTAGCATTTGCATTCAGAAAGTGTCACTTGGTGAAGCGGAACTGATGATGAAGACCACAGATGGCCACCGGAACTCCTCAACGGTACCGATTTCAAGGGTGGCGATAAGATATCCCGATTAAGATAGTTGAGCGACTACAACGAAGCACATTTAATTGTTTTAAAATGACTATGATTTTCCCGCGGCGTTGCTTGCGGCGAGCTTGAAATGTCTTAAAGTTTCATATATCAACTAAGAAGTGGGACTAAATAAGCTTATTATGATCACTAAAAAGTGTAAAATAAAATAAATGTTTTAAAAAACAAAAAAACCGCCTTCAAAAACGCAAAATATAACTTCTACTACTAGGTACTTAGTAGTAGGTACCTATCCTATTAGGTTAGTCTAACTGAAGTCGGCGACCACAATATTTTCAACAAAAAGCCGACTTCAGTTGGACTAACCTAATAGGATAGGTACCTACTACTAAGTACCTAGTAGTAGAAGTTATTTTTTGCGTTTTTGAAGGCGGTTTTTTTGTTTTTTAATAACTATGTGCAATAAATAGTTTACATACATAATAATAATTATTATTATTATTATTAGCCCGGAATGTCCCACTGCTGGGCAAAGGCGTCCTTCCCACACATACATAATACATACAAAAAAAATACGCTAGGGTCGGTTCGAACTAGTTTTTAGTTTGGGCTAGGTATTTTTTTTATAGTGGTGATAAGATTGCAGGGTCCTTCCAGATCTTCTACTTCTTCTTCTTAATCTTATCCTTTAACCTACCGCCAAGTATCAGTGTTCGTATTGTTGTGTTCCGGTGTGGAGATTAGACAACCGGTGAAATTACTAGCATAGAGGCATACCATCTTAGTCCGCAGGGTTGGCAACGCATTTGCGGTCTTAGGATTGCAGTCTTGCGAATGCAAATTACCATGGGTCACAGATCCCACTTACAAACAGGTGATCAGTCTGTTCATTAAAAAAAATGAGTCTGTCCCGTGATATTTGTAGGTATATACACATTTTCCTGCTGGACTACGCATGATATTTATATTATTATTATTTAAGTTAGATTCATTGTTTTATATAATGCTAGATTAAGTTTTATAATTGTGTAATAATTGAATATTATAAGTAATGATTAAAAAACGACTGATTGTTGAGTTTCTTGCGGCGTTTCTTCTCAGCAGTGGTCTCTTGCGAAGCGCTGGTAGATTATTGACGTGTAAAAGTGCCCGTGCGGCCTACTTACTGAATAAACATCTTTTATCTTTTATAAAAATATACTGCCTTTATTTATTTAATACTCTGTACAATAGAACAAGGTGTGTCCACGAAACGCGTTAAACAAAAGTCAGGAACGAAAGCCGACCTTGGTGTGGCTTAGATCATATTAGTGTGACTATAAACTTAATTGAGTTTGCATGGTTTAGATTTAATTAGTTGATAAATAACGTAGCAGAAAGAGTAATAGGATAAAATCTATTATACAAAAAATCATGAAGCACGTAAGTGCTAATATTACTTTATCTGCATTCGTACGAAAAAAACAGGTAAAAATATTACAAATTAAATAGATAGACCCCTCCGAAACGAATAAATAAATAAATAAAGGGGACAATCTCATGCAAATAAATAATTTCTTTTCTTTTCTTTCTTTTCAAATTGACCAAGTCCCAAAACATCCTGATTATATAAGCTATCTTTAAAAAAAAACTGCATCCAAATCGGTCCATCCGTTTGTGAGATACAATGCCAAAGACTGACACTTATGTACACCGATACACACGTAAAAAATAATATAATCTTTTTTTGTGACGGGGAATGGGGGTGGGGGGGGGGGGGGGTCGTGAGTAAATAAATAATATAAATAATAATATTTATACACAAGATGGCTGTCGTTAAACCTTACAGAAATTAACCTGTGGATTCTTATCATAATAATAAGTTGCAATTCGATTAAAATATCAAGTGAACTTCGAATTGGAATGATAAGGTCGCCCCAACCGGTCGGAATATAATTGCAGCACTTGATTTAACTTGTCGCCCAAATTCCGACCTTGCGCGACTCACACTTGACACTTCGTTGGATGGTTCTATGTAACAGGGCACCAAGAAATACTGTTATTAATCTAAAATGGGGCTTAATTGCGTAAAAAAATACAGGCTTTGACGTTGCAATGCAAAACGATCGAAACGGCGAATAAGTTCCGTTTTAGAATATGTGTGAAAATCGCGATTATCGCAAAAGTTTAAAACAAGTGCACCAAGAAATATCAACAAACATAATCTGTGTGTGTAGGTATGCTTTGTTTTTTCTCAACAGTAGGTTTTTTAGGAAACGCTGTTGGTAGACTGAAACATTTAATATGGCTTATTTGCAGAAAAAAGATTTTCATTTTTACCTTTCCAAAAAGACTGTCCTAGAAGGAAGGTGTAATGTTATCATGAAATCATTTACCTACTTGTATGAAAATGATAACGAAAACTCTATTCCGCATAACCAAACACCAGTGTTTGTTTTTTTATTAACTCCTTTAACCCTTATGTATGTAATTTGCAATCTAACGCGATGACGAACATTAGGCTAATTGGTAGTGACTCTGCTTACAAAACGAGCGGTTTCAGTTTCAATTCCCGGCAATGGGAAATGGGCGATTCTACTTTTCAGTGTACATCTTTTGTTATCGTCTGATAAAAAGTATACCAAATTATGAATCCGCTTCTAAATAAATAACATAAACTTAGAATGTTTAAGTTTAATGGTTTCCAAAAAAAACAACTCTTAAATTACTCAATTAACGTTGAAGAATCATGATGAGTTATCAGTTGTAAATTGCATCAACATCCACTGCGTTACTCACTTTGTAGTTATTACAAATAACTTTTTATGAATTAGGATAATTCTAAATATAAGCTTATTTACGTCTCTTTTCGAGTTTCAAGTTAGAAAACGCTGCACTTTACCCTTTTTTGAAATAAAAATAGTTTAGTGAGAAAGTGGCTAAAATCTTTTGTACAACGAAAAGTAGAATGGCTCAAATATTTGTGCGATGAGCGTGAGTATTTATTCCTGATTCTTAGACGTTTTTAATGTATCCAAGTAATTATTTATTTTCATTAATATTTCCCTACATCATTTACTTGTACCCATAGTAGAACGCTTAAGCTTAGTTTCACACTAAGTCAATTTGTGTAAAATTTACCACTTATTTCTTAATTAATTAATCTTGGTTCCGTCGCGCACACGCCTGCCCCTAAGGCCGCCCACTGACAGCCGGACGTGCCCGCGGCGTTTCCGACTGTCTGTCTGCGCCCTTTATTTTATAACCACTTCCTTTACCCAAATAAGTGAGATTGTTCTCTTCTCTATAATTGATTTGAACTTGCCGAAATTGTCCTCACCTTAAAATGAAATGACATTTTGATAAAAATCGCTTCAATTAATATCTTTATTAATATAATTTAGTAGCCATAATAACAAGAGTAATAAGTGTTTATTTATATGAGCTAGCTGCCACAGGGATTCTCAGTGTTATTCTAAGGACAAATCATAAATTACCAACATTTAACTAAAGGATAAAATGTATATTAAAGTAAATTCTTATACGGCCGATTTTACCGAGTAAACTGTTATTCGTAGATTATTATGCCACGTGATAATGCCCACGTGACACCGTCTAGTCAATTATAAGATTATAACCTAAGTTAAAATATTACCCAAACAAATCTAAAAATACGCAGTGCCATTACTCAAGCACGGGATAAACTCTCTACCTTACTTGGGTGCGTAACGCTTTCATTCCATTCATTCGTTCAACGTCACAGAGTCGTGATGAAACGAAATCAAAGTTAACCATCGCAAATAGTTTGACTGGGATCTACTCTCGTATAAATTAAATATACATTAATTAGCGCTCGACACGCAGTTGGCCGGTTTGTTATTTCATTGCTTCTGTTGCCAAAGTGTTCGATAGATGGCGCTAGGTGTCACTTAGATCGCGCAATCGTTGTGTTCTTCCAAAACACAGCCTTCAATTTGCCGATCTGACTCTGGACTCCTTTGTTTATCTTATTTATGAAATATGTATTTTTGAAAGGCTCTCCTGGACTATAATCCGAGAGCTAGAAAACTGATAAACATGATGTCGAAGTATTAATGTAATTACTGACCAAGACAAGAAGATGAAAAAGGATGTAAGTGGACTGAGATTCTACAGGTGATGATATAATGGCTCTTATTTACTTGAGAGTAATGGCAGCTCAGTTAAAAACATTACTATAGCACTTCAAAGACAATATGGTTGTCCAGGTAGAGTATGCAATATCGGACGATTTTCAATTTCGGAACGGATTTTAGATTTTGAGTTCCAATTCCGAAAAACAATCTGAATGAATGAATACAAAAACTGTCTAAAAAAACAGTCTTTAACAATTAAAAACAATCAACAATCACAAGATCAAACAAAAACAAAAACAAATCTTTCAGAACAATAAAATAGCAAAAGTAAAATGTTTCATGAAAATATGTAGGTATCTAAAAAACAACACCATTTTTTTTTAAATTAAATAAGTAGCTACCTACCTCCGTGACCTACCTATACATAAAAAGTGGTACAAATAACATGGGCAATATGTTAAAAATAATCTAAGCACTCACATTAGACATTTTTGACTTTTGACGGTTTATTTGTCCGTCATGATAAATGGGCGGACGACACGGGTGCAATATGGTGACGAAGGGAACACCTCAAAATTCCGAATTACTTTTTTCCGAATATTCATTTGTCCGAATTTTCATTTTTCCGAAAGCTATGTTACGCTTGAGCTATTTAAGATTAAATGCATAATTTAATTGTCATACATAGGTTAGGTTAGGTTTAATTTATAAGCGATATCAAAAAGTCTAGTCTTCTATCAAAAAATTGCGTTCGGAATTATGAAAATTCGGAATTTTGATCAATTCGGAATTATAACTCTTCGGAATTATGTAGTGTACCCGGTGACGAAAGCACAAGATGGATGAGACTTTTATTTGATTTCGAGTACTATTATTTATGAGCGAAAATGTATGCAGTTTTTGTTATAATATTCGATATAATGGGGATCTGTGTGGTCTTTGACAACGAATCTATCGAATGAGATAAATCTCATTCTGTTGCTGGATTCGCTATCGGAGACAACACAGATCCTCAGATATTTGTGCGTGCATTGGTTGTTGAGGAACGACATTCACGATAGTTCCATTCGGATTGCGCGTTGGCGCGTCGCGCTGGCTTTCCGTCCATTTGGAAATCCAACGGACCGCGCCAAGTACTTTTAAACACTACGGTTTTGACATTCTCGGATCGATTTTGCTCTATTCGGCTTGTTGGAGCGGTCGTGAATGCCCAGCTTAAACCTCGCTTTAGTCGTCAGGGTAGGTGACGCATTTACAATTTTGAGATTGTATAATATTATGTACTATTATATCCATGGGTCTCAGTTTACTCACCATCAGGGGCCCGTTTCACGAAGCTACAAGTTACAAATTACAAGCGGAAGTCTCTTTCTAACTCCTTTTGCTAGAAAGAGGGTTCCGCTTGTAATTTGTAACTTGTAGCTTCGTGAAACGGGCCACAGGTGGCCTGTGTGCTCGTTTGCCTTCCGCTTGTAATTAAAAAAACCGGCCAAGTGCGAGTCAGACTCGTGCACGAAGGGTTCCGTACCATTATCTATACAACATTAGACACTATACCAGTCACCGTTATTAATACCGAGCAAAAAACGGCAAAAAAATCGCTTTTGTTGTATGGGAGCCCCACTTAAATATTTGTTTTATTCCGTTTTTAGTACTTGTAGTTATAGCGACCACAGAGATAAATCATCTGTGAAAATTTCAACTGTCTAGCTATCACGGTTCATGAGATACAGCCTGGTGACAGACAGTAGAGTCTTAGTAATAGGGTCCCGTTTGTACCCTTTGAATATGAAACCCTAAAAACCATTAAACGTTATCGATATGTATATCCATAAGACCACCAACAAATCGGTAGCCTACTTCGTGTTACCAATACCTTTATAAAATTCTAATTAGCCATTATTACAATACATCGATGACAAAACAACTTTCGCCATAGGAAAAGAAAACAACTTGTTCACGTAACATTTATTTAATCGATATCAACATTCGGCGCACGCGTCGGCCATTTTGTTTAACAAACAGTTGCAATGAATCGATTATTGGTTATTTATTGCATAAGGTTTGTTATGTTATAATGTTTAGTATAAGGAAGGGGTCCAGGAAAGTTTAGTTTAGTATATTATATGCTGGATTTGTAATGTTTAGACGGTTATAGACATATTTGTGGCGTTATCTATGAAAAGGGACTGCGTCACGCGACGTTGTATTTATATGGGAGCATCGTTAATAATGGCGGAAGCGCCATCGACAATAAGGTCCCTTTCCATAGATAACGCCACATTTTTGAGAACTTTGGTTGCTACTACAGTACTAGGTAGATAAGAAGTAATTCTGACACAATGCACAACCATGAGGTTTTTTAATATTGATAATGATGATAGCAGTCAAACAATAAGTTATTATTATTACTATTCCCTTACTGGCAAAAAATATGTTTAACATTGTTTTACTGCTGTCAACTCTATCAATATTTAGAAACTTCATGGTTGTGCAATATGTCAGGCTTGACTTCTTATCTGCGTAGTACTATAGTTATATCTGAAAATCTGAGAAAGAAACTAATGTTTTAAACCTGTATGTATGGTATTTTTTCACTCTTGGAAGCTGAAGAGGTTGCTCGGTTTTAACAATTCTTGTTAGTTTTGTCTTAATGTCATTAATATTAAAGAATACCGATTGAAATACCAACTGTTTGTTGATGCGGTCATCTGTTCAGGCTCTATCACAGAACAAAACAAAATAACCATACATACAGTCATACGTCATACAGGGCAAAAACTTCATCTTCTCGAGCAGTCGGGAAAAATACCCTGAAACTTCTGATAATTCCATACAAGTCTTCTAAACGTATTTTATGTTACATCCTTTACTTGGTGTACCTATATGGTATGTATTTTATGTTACATCCTTTACTTGGTGTATATGGTATTCAATAAAGTGTTTTGTATTGTGTATTGTATTTATGTGTATGAGTAATACCTACACACCTACAGGGTGTTACAAAAACCCCGTTTAATCAAAAACGTTTGTAGGGCCGGCCACTAACCGCTAGTACAATGTAAGAGAAAAAGACATCGAATGAAAAAAAAAAATATTTTTATGGACATGGAGCCAAGTTTACAAAAAAAATCTTTGTCTTCATAAAACAAGTTTTTTTTGCGGTTTTAATATTTTTCCACTTACATTGTGCTAGGGATCAGTGACTCTACAAAAATAATCAAATTTAATAACATCTTCGCTACATTAAAACGGGAAATTAGTGGTAAATATACAAAACATTAGCAACTATTTATTCTGTTTGACAGCCGAATATTTAGTATTTCTCAAAAAATATGACCACCACGATACAGAAAATAAGTATCAAATACAAACTCTTTTATCGTGAAATGATAAGGTTATTCGTTAATTGAATGACAATTAAATACCGCTACAAAACTATTTTTTTTAGAAAAACTAATATTTTATTAAATAATAAATGGAAAAATAAATGTTACCGCTTTAAAATTGTTTTTATACAGGGTATTACAATTAGGATATTTACAATTAAAGTAACATATAACTGCATTACATACAAATAATACTTAAATACTGATAAAACCTTAGAAATACAAAGTTCTAGTTTACATAATTAAATATTTTTATAAGATGTTTAGTCAGGACCAAATATCAGCCAAATGCTGCTGTAATCGTTTTTATGAATACTATGCATAAATTTATATATTTATGTGCAATAATTTACTTAGTGCATTAGTAATATAATATGTTTAAAATAATATTAACGTTATTGGAAACAGTGCTTAGTGTAAAATTACGTAAGTATAAAAATATATGCATAAATACAAATTATCAGGCTAATGAATTGAGATAGCCATAATATCAATTGTGATTATATTATTCCAAAACTTTTTTTATAGTATGCAAACGGCCAACAAGCTCATAGTGTTATTCCATCTTGGCTTACGTATCGTAAACATATTGTTGGGTCTTACTGTTAAGTAAATAAGAGCTACAAAAACCTCTACAATATGACCGCGACATACAAGCAAGATGGGCCAAATGAAAGTGGAATAGAAACTTTAATGGGACATTGAGATTGAATAAGCTTTACCAACTTTACCGGCTGTCTTACCGAACACATCAATGCAAACACTGCTGCTTGAGAACGGTCTCATAATAACTGAAGTGCTTACAGTGCAATTGTTCTTAAACAGAATTTCGGGATTGGGTAGTCGGTAAGACTTGCATTGGAGAGGACGAGAGCTGCACTCTTTAGTGCTATGTCACTTTAACGTCATGTTTGAATTTCTGTCCTCATCTGTCAAAGGCTTTAAAGCGACAAGGTACTAAAGTGTGCTGCTACCTATAAGGTCTAGTGTGCAAACCCGAAAGATGTTTTAAGAGTTATTGCACTGTAGTTATTTTTGACAGCTTTACTTTGTTGCCTGCTGTACTTTAAAAGCCATAAATCTCGAGCCCATCTGATAATTCATTTTATGCCATAGTTTCAAAGAACAAGGAAAACACTAATTAAATTTTAGCTTATTATTATTAATAATCACAATCGATACCATTCCATCCCTATTAGTCGAATTAGTCACGATTAAAGCCGTTTTATACCTTCAATTCCTGTACAAACATATTGACTAGTACTAACTACAAAATATATAAAAATCGATCGTTTCGCTTTGGGCAACCCTTAAAATAAAGTATACAAACGTATAAAAAATTAGGTTAGGGCTGTGCATGCAAACAACTTTATATACGACTAACCGTTGTACTTTGATATTTTAGAAACAATTAAGTCGTTCCATTTTCAAACTCATGAATGAAAAATCGTTGCTTAAGAACTACTTATACGTCGTCATTAACTGACTAAACTGATAAAATTATGTGAAAAGTAATATTATTATTTATTAGCTCTCTCCTTTTCTTTTCATATCAAAAAATAAGAGATGGCTACTTTATTTTAAATAATTGGCATGTTTATCAATCGACTAAAAATAACGTTTTAGTTGATTGTTAAAAGCCTCCTTTTAATTTGTTTCAAAAATTTCAGTTTTCTACTAAACGTATTAGGTAGTGAAAGTTGTATTACTTGAACTAGCTCTACCGTCGGTCTTAGATATGGTATTTAATTATTTGATCAGCCTATATTAATGGCTGGCACAGATTATGAAAACGGTAAGGAATTATTAAACTACTCTATACTAATACTTTTTCTAATTTCACTGACATATTTACATTATGTACAATCCTTATACTCTGATTATTCTAAGATGATGCTTGTGACAGCTGTATTTCGTAATTCAATCACTTACTATACTCACAAGCGATGTGTTTAAAAATGGGCGATTAATTATTTAAATTCCTTGCCGGCGTCGCTAGGTGTGCACGGATGTAGTATTTATGTAAAGTTAAAGAAATCGAAAGTGTAATAAGTGTTTATATGAGCTGTCACAAGCATCACTAAGTATAATCGGAGTACCTATAGGTTGTTTTAGTATTTTCAAGAGTTAAAAAACATTTCATAAAAACTGCCAGCAACTACACTTAAATAAAAAATTCGCCAACAGAACAAACTTAACCAGTGAAGTCAATCGTGTATGACCCAGTGTTGGGATCAAAATTCTGCGCTGGGTGCCCCACGAACGGATTATAATTCTGATTCTGGTAATTCTGGGGCTGGTACTGCTGCTGATTATACTGAGGGGTGAAAGACGATTGGTAAGAGAACTGCGGTTGCTGGTGGTATATCTGATTCTGGGGACGTTCTTGGGGGAATTGCTGAGGAGATTGGCTGAAAAGGTTCGGCTGCTGAGAGAAGAGACCAGAACTGAAAGATGGTTGAGGTTGGTAAGTCTGTCGCTGTTGGTACTGAGGTTCTGGTTGCTGGTAGTTCTGCTGTGGTTGGTAGTTCTGTTGAGCTTGGTAATTCTGCTGTGGTTGGTAGCTCTGCTGGAATTCTGGTTGGGTTGGTTTAAGGAATTGCCGAGCGGAGCTAGGTTGGCGGCGGTTGTACTTAGGGTCTTCGTAGATGCTCGGATCCTCTCGGTATTGTCCGTCGTCTTCTTGGCCTTCCGTGAGAGCGTTGTGGGATGTCGGGTCATTTAGGTGTGGTGGTGGCACGTTGATGCCTGATCCTGGAAATATGGGAAAGGGAGTTTTATTTTCATCATCATAGCTACTATTCTCAACTGAAAGATGTTCATGCAAGTTGTGGCTTTTTAGGTTAAGCAAGCATGTTGCCTTAAGTCTTACAGATTCAGTTTCTTCTAGAAAGTGGGGTTCGGTTAGTTATGTTTTTGTAAAGATTTATATTATAATAAATAAAATTTGTAAATAAAAACGACAACATTAATTAATCTTAACCTTCACGCACTGAAAAACTTAAGAGAATCAAACTAAGCAAATTAAAATTGCAAAATTTATAAAAGTGAATGAGTAATGTACGAGCTTGTTAAGTTGCATCAACGCAAATTAACACCGTCGTGTGAATCGCAGATAAACTTGATTCAATCTACAACATGTTTGTATTCATTTGGTAAAGTGGTACAGTCAACGTCATAGGTAAAGTGATCGCTTTTAGCAATCTAATACATATTTGAATTAATTCGGTACAGTGGTACAGTCAACCGTCATAACCGTTGCTTTTAGCTAATATTTGAATGCTAGTTTAGGGTTCGGCTTAGAAATGTGTAGTCTTGAATCTATTATCAACTGAACGAAGATGTTTGACATCAACTTCAAACGATATTCGTATGATTGTATGTTTTTTTTGACGATGCCTCGAGTATCTTCAATCCGATTTTTATGAAATTTTGGTTAAAGAGTATGAGTTATTTTTTTTTAAGTTCGCGCATTATTAGATTAGTCTGGGAATTAAATTACGGGGTAAGGGGGGGGGGTCGTTATTTCTTTGGGAACTATCAAATTTTCTAAAAGAAAAGTACCTATATTATGAACTAATCCACGACAAAACTGGTCCGTCATTCATGCGTTATTGGAAGACCAACATTCAAACATCCCAACATCCCCACAAACGTTCACATTTATACTATTACTAGCTTCTGCCCGTGACTTCTTCCGAGAACATTTTGATTGTCATTAATTCCTCGGGATCATTTAAATTAAAGCTCTCCATTCCAGGGTAGTGATTCTCTAAAAAGCAAAGGTGAGCGAATGCAGGAGTGAAGTCCAAGCGGCGAGTTTAAGTAGTCCTGTCAGAGCGAGCAAAACACATTTTAGCGCGTGCATTCTCAATTAGGCAGCCTTATACGTTCGAGAAGCCATGCTGCCAAATTGAATACACGTGCTGAAATGTGTTTTGTTCGCTTTGACGGGACTACTTAAACTCGCCGCTTGGACATTCACTCCTGCGTTCGCTCACCTTTGCTTTTGAAAGAATCACTCACACACGTCCAGCCGTCATAGCGTGAAGGAGAAACAAGGAAACACAACTTTCACATTTATAATATTATTAGTATTTGTAGCATAGGAAGTAGAATATACCAACAAGCAAAGCAAAATGGATACTGTATCGATGACATAACAATCTGTAACTGCCAATTGGCGTGTAAAATGTCGTAAGCGCCCTACATACGCCACATTTATTTACTTGTATGCGTAACTCGCAACGGTCAGTGCCATCTAGTGTAATTTGTAATGAGATGAATTTTCTTAACCATATTTTAAAAACTGGTAATGTTAGTAGTTGACCTACCAAACGTACCAAACAGGTAATTTGTTTATGGTAGCTGATTATCTTTCATAGAAGGCCACTGTTGGGATGACAAGTTATTTTTTAATAGCATAGAGAAGGCAAACGAGCACTCAGGCCCACTAATGGTAAGTGGGATCTGTGAACCATAGACAAATGCATTCTCAAGACTGCCATCTTAAGACCACAAATGCATCGCCAACCCTGAGGACTAAGATGGAAATTCTCTATGCTAGTAATTTTTCCGGTGGTCTTACCACCACACTGGAACGCAACAATACGAACACTGCTGCTTGGCGTTAGGTTAAACGAAAACATGGTGGCAACGATCCGAACGGACCTTGCTCAACCATTACACAACTATTATTATATTACACACATCAAAAACGCCTAAGGATAGGAATCCTTGGGTTATTTTTATGACGTCACAGTATCTTAATAAAAAAATTCCACTCGCGTACTGTAAACCATTAATATTGATATCATTAACGGTATCAGAATACCACCTATAGCGTAACCGAAGCGGGAAAATAATTCTATAATGAGCGTTGCCATGGTAATAACAGTTCTATAATAATTATTAAACAACGCCAAAATGGGACAAATGGCTAAAGTTCCCATATCGCGATATCTTCTCTTGATTGTGATTCCGAGCTGATTCATTGTTTTTTTTTAACATTTTCATACGTGTTATGTAAGCTGGTGTCATACTGGGAAAGGCATTTTTCCAATAGGGCCACGCTTTTGGTATATTCTCTCTAATACATATTCAAACATTACAGACATTACCGCCTCCGCACCGCAACCGCTTTCAGTGTGTTTCAAGCTTAAGGTTCCTTTTAATATAGGTAACAATATTAAGTTATGACTTTGTTGAATTTCTAGGTCGGTTTACTTAAAAAAAGAAGGTTAACGTGTTGTATGAAGTTGTATGGCTTATGTAATTGTTACAAATAGAGTTAAACTTAACGGTTAATTGTAAAGTATGCAACTAATTAATATTAAACAGTTTGTCTGTTTTAACATTTTAAGATAATATTTTAAGCGTAAAAGTGAAGTATTGTATTATGTTGCGTACAGTTGGTTTTTGTGATTTGTTACATCGTACACAATGGAATGAAAATGGGTCAGCGTGTAAGTAAATTTGTATGAATAGTGACTCGTTTTCTTTGTTCTTTGGTGTATTTATGTCTTTTTCTTAAAGACGTAAGTGCTACTGTTGGTGGGATTTAGAACTGAGTTTGGGAAAAAATCGTGTTCCTTAATACGTTTTTATTAGATCGCTTTTTTGTGTGTCTGTTATTTTTGTTGGTCTATTTTGCTATGTTGGTACAATTTTCCTGTTACGATGACAATGCGTTAGGGATTCTAAGTGCTGATCTGATGATGGAGTCACAAGTAGCAGTTGTAGATTTAGTCACAATCGTAGTTTAGTCCTTATAATCAGCTGGAGGGTACGTAAGTATTTTAGACAAAAAATGATAGCCTACGACTATTATCAGCACGCGTTTTAATCTAAAAGTGTCAAAATGAAGGGAGTTGTGATCAGGCAGACAAATGCTCAGCTTACGTCAATCTATATCAAAGAAGAAACTGACTGGCTGACTGATCGATCAACGCCTAGCCAAAACCGCTGAACCTAGGGACTTGAAATTTGAAAGGAATGTTCTTCGGATATCCTAGGAGTGAACTAAGGGATTTTTGGAATCATCCCCCAAGGGATTGAAACACAAATATCTGCCCTTACTGGTATTTGAACTCAGGACCGCTAGCTTCGTAGGCAGGGTCACTACCAATTAGGCCAAGGCGTCGTCAAATATCCAAATCAAATTTGAAAATATCTTACATCTAATATCTTACCTTGCGGCTCAAATCCCCTTTTACTTCCCGCTCCATACGATATCTCCCTCAGCTTCCCATTCTCGTCCACGTATCCGTACTTCCCAGCAACATCTCCATTAGGATACTTGGTCTCAATCTTGAATGAGCCATCAGCTGCTTCGTAACCAAAGCTGTAGGAGCCGTCGTCGTTCTGTTTGTTGACCTGCTTCAGTATGGGGACTGGGGTGGTCGTGGGGCCTTGCGAGCTGGCTAGGGCGAATGCCGCTAGCAGTAGGGTTGCCTGTGGACAATTAGGGGGTTGGATTATTGTTGGAATGTTACTGAGGGTGATTTTGGGTGGAACGGACGTCTGTTATTAAATTCTTTTTTTTTTTTAAACAGCGGACAATTTCGCACAAACTGAGACTCAAATAAAGTACTAGGTTTGTACTCTAGACAACTATTTAATTAGATTAAATGACGCCTTTAGCCTAGTTAGTAGTGACCCTAGTGGTCATAATGTTGAAATTTTTAACATGAAGTGTAGTTAAATTAAAAAAAAAACTCTATATCTATCTTAAGTACATTTTTCGGAAAATCAATTTTTATCCTTAAGTAATTATTATTATTTTGAAGGAGGTAAACCCGGCCACTGTTATTTTATCGAAACACTTTTCAACGAAGAGAAGAGCGCAGAATTTTCATTTCAGTGATTTTTTTGGTCAGTCACATGTACCTATAACCTAACTTAACCTAAGTACGTACCTAATGAATGTTTAAGATATCCTGAAAACATCGTAGTTTCAGCAGAAAATAGCGTTGGATGAAATGATACAATTGATGAAGTAAAATTCGATAAAATTATGGGTTTAATTAACCTAATAAAAAATCCTAACCAATTACCTGTCGAGTTTATGTAATGAAACCTTCCTGTTTAAATAAGACGTTTCCGCATAGGTACATTGTTAACTGTGACTTATGTTAATTTCTGTGGTTGAATGTGAATGAAATCCTTTATGTCTCTACAAATCCGTATCATATTACAACCGCACATCAGACCACAAGACACATTTCTAAATCTTTAACCAAACAAGCGTATAATCTAACAAATAATTTAATTCACGCACTCATTATATTACAAGTTAAAGTTAAACTAAAGAAAACACAGTTAACACTTTTATTTTGTTCTTTACATTGATTTATTTTATCAAACCATCTAATCCTAAGGTGGGCGTAAAAATCTGAAACTTGACTCTACTGTAGGTATAGCCATTGTGAATGCTGCTAAAGTTACTGATTTCTATTCTATTATTATGTCAATTCCATATTTTTTCGATTTTCTACAATCGCTAACTCTGCGTTTATGCATCTTGAAAAGCGTGTTCAAACATTTACGACCACCTTGAATGCTCAATATTTTCTGACTATCCTTTTTCTTTTTGTTCTAAACATATAAAGTTAAGACTAATTGCTATGGAACAGGCTTTTTTTGGGTATTCTTGTACGGCTTGAACCACCCTCAAACTCGTCGTCACTAATATCAGGAGAGACCGAGGTGAAACGCAAACCCATTGTAATAAAAAAAAGTTAAAAAAAAAAGAGAAACATCTATTCATCTATTGTCCTTCTAAATCAATAAGATCTCTATTAACAACCATCATAGCAAGGGAAACCAACATTGAGAAACAAATACGATAATTATCTACCAAATGGAATTTCTATAAAGAAACGTCATGGCTACCAACATTAAAAAACGCGGCCAAGCTAAGTGTAACGAGGTGTTTTATGAAAGAGGCTGAATGCGAGTGACCTTGATCTTGCTTTAAATATACGTAACAGATGTCGGTTAAAAAGTTTGTGTTATGATAACTTTTATGTTTTGATGTCTATATTATTTTTAAGTAGCTGTCCGTGCCCGGCGCCACAAGGTGTATTTTCTTTTAAAAAAAAAATTGTCCTGATAATTATCAGGACGAACACAACAAAAAAGTAATTACCTATTCAAATGGACAGAGCCATTCTCTAGTTATTTCGTGACCATGGGAATCAGGGATTCATTTGATTTTGATAACTACATTACAATCATAACTTACATACATACATTAAATCCCGCCTGTTTCCCAGAGGGGTAGGCGGAGACCACTTCTTTCCACCAGCTACGATCTTGACAAATCTCTTTCGCTTCTTCCACATTCATACATCGAATCATAACTTAATTTATACATTTTACAGTATGATTTCTGAGGTTTTATTCTAATTTCTTTTACCCCTGTTGCATCGTTTTATTTTTGACTCAGTCGCTTGTATTGACAAGATAATTAGAGCCATCATAACGTTAACTATACGATAGTAAAGGGGGTAAAGACTATGTGGAATGGAAGTCGTGTTTTTTTTTTTACTTCGAATTAACTCAGATTGACGTGTTATTTAGATTCATGCTTTGATAGTTTGATCGATGTTGCGATGCTTTCATAGAAATTTCATCCAAATCCATTCAGCCGTTCTGGCGTTATTAAATAACAAACATCAGTCCAAACTTTCATATTTTAACAGTAGTATGATTGGTCAATTGAATTATTTTGATGTAAATTTATTGATTTTAAAATCATACAGGGATTTATTACTCAGTAAAACAATATTGCTTTTAACATGTTATTACTAGCTTCTGCCCGCGACTTCATCCGCGTAGATTTCGAATATCGTTATTTCCTCGGGAACTTTTAAAATTTCCGGGATGAAAAGTAGCCTATGTGTTAATCCACGTTATAAACTATCTCCATTCTATATTTCATCCAATTCCGTCCAGCCGTTGCAGCGTGAAAGAGTAACAAACATCCATACATCCATACATACAAACTTTCGCGTTTGTAATATTAGTAAGGATATTGTCAACGTTATGGTTATTCTTATTTACTTGACAGAAATGGCAGAGCAGAAAACAATACAATAACATGTCAAAAACAATACTGCTTAAAGAGAAGACAAGGTTTAAAAAAAAATATGTACACACGTTATCCTAAAGTGTTAGTAAATTAACATCTATTTCATTTGAATACCAAACATTTTTATTAACTATCATTCATAATGATACTGTAACCTATTCAGGTATTTGTCATGCAGCCAACAAAGCCAGCCTGTCCGGTGAACGGCCACAACCTTGGCTACTATATCACACTTATAAATAAAGATATAGCTATTGGGTGCTAAGTATGAAAGGCCGTTCGGGCTTGTGTCAAATTAACAAAGGTCAATGCACTATGTAATTGGATGTTTTATTTATTTATTATTTATTTATAGATAATGAAAGTTGAAGAAAAATGGCTTGACAGCGGACAAAATCATACAAGTTTATCTGCCGCTGTGTTCACTCGTGATTCACAAATAATTTACTTAATTGGGATAGGTAGGTAGGTACTTAAAATATATTTAGGTATAAACAAAAACAGTTCCCCATGCCGATGCAAATGCCTTAGCAATGGTAAATTTTATATAACTAACCAGCTTCGTTATTCCCTCGGAAACTATTAAAATCTCCAAGATACCAAGTACCTAGCCTATGTGTTATTCTAGGGTACAAGCTATCTCCATTCCAAATTTCATCCAAATCCGTCAAGCCGTTGCAATAAGAACGAGTAGCAAACTTTCGTATTTATTATATTAACTAGTAGGATTGTAGGATTTTCACTACTCGTGTTTGCAGCGCTGCTGTACCTAAAGGTCGGTGAAGTTAAGAATGCAAAATTTCAAAATAGGAGGTGGTTCTATGTTTCATTGACGATCTCATTGCATTTTTTTACTTAATTATTAATTAGCTTGAAATCGAAGAGTGGTTTTTTTGTTGTACAAATGAATACACATGCAGGATACGAGTACGAGTATACGACAAAGTTTAACAACCTTTGACCTTCGTGTATTCAACTTAAAGGCCACTTTTTCCGTTAAGTTACTCACTTTGACCTATTTGACTTTGACTTATCAATTGACCTATTCAATTGTTATTATGTCGAATTCCCAATAAATTGTATACCTATTCATTTGTCAAATAAAAAACCCTTGTTCGATATCAAGATTATTATTAAAAAACAAAATAATAATTAAGAGGTCGCCACTGATCGCTTAGCGCAATATTAAGTTACGTATGAAAAACTAGAGGTCGCCCGCGACTTCGTACGCGTAGAATTAGTTTCCCGCTACTCCCCCCATTTCTTCCCGTTGGGGGTCGATTTTCAGAAAATCCTTTCTAAGTGCTCACTTACATCATGAAAGAACCCCTGTACCAAATTTCAAGTTTCGAGGTACAGTAGTTTCGGCTGTGCATTGATATATAAGTCAGTAAGTCAGGTTTTCCTTGTATATATATAGATAAGTGCCTACCTATTTACTTTCAATAACCATTAATGACATGTATTTAACATAAAACTGCGAACTTATCTAATTACAAAACATGATAATACCTAATTTATTCCTAATTTACGTAAAAGTCCGTTTAAGTAGCACAACTTTTATGAGCCAATTAAGTTCTAAGCGTAAAAAATAACTCGTTCCTTACATGTCGACCTTACTTAGGAATCTATTACGTGCCATTGCAAAACAGACCTTCGGTGTTTGAAACTAGAGCACATCATGTTTGTAAACGCTCTGGAATGCGGTGTCAATTTAAAAAAAAACGTATTCGAATGATCTAGTTTTTAATTAAATGTCGGAGTAAGTTTTTTATATTGTTATGTGCATGTCTTATTATTCTTTAAGATAGTTCCATTCGATCATTCTCAGCTTTTAAACATTGAATAGGATCAAATAAATATCTTTATTTTTAAACTACTTACTACTTACTTACTTACTTTTTTTTGCATAGTCATAAGTCATAACCTGCAAATGAAGTTAAATCTACCTAAGTACTTAGTTCAAACTCCATAAGTTAACTACAACGGAAATCCGGTTGCCACCTTGCGTTTCCATCATGACACCAACTTAATGATAGCTTAATGTTGCAATGTATGTATGTATGTATGTAAACTCGTTATTGTACATAAACAATTATAAAAAAAATGCATCACTATCACTATTTGTATGTAATCAATCAGCTTTATTTAGTTGAACTACAGTATTAACAGTAACTCAAATAAAATAAAACTCACAATATTTATTTAACAAAAAAACACTATAAACATAATGACAGACAAAATTAAAAGGTAAACGAATAGCACATGCAAATACAAATATTTATATACAAGCAGCAAATTTAGAGACGTTGCGCTGTAGTGTGAGGTCGAAAATGACTCAGCTCAGCATGTGCTGCAGCCGGAGCCACAGCGCTGGTTTTCAGCTTAATCCTAGTATATCTATATATGTATTCGACTCTCTATCGATATAACATTCTCTCTGGAATCCGTCACTATACATAACATATTTTTTTAACTAACGATAGTTTTAAGTACTGATGACTTTTATAAATAAAATATAACAATTACCTCGTAACTAATTTTTAATTTTCTCGAGAAGCAATGTGCTGCTGCTGCTACCAATTCCTAACCTAACCACACCCAACCAATTTATTGGCCAAAATAGGACGATTTTGCACAATGAATTGGTTAACAAATGAAACTTTGTACTTGTGGAGGTAACCAGGTGCCAAAGGACATATATGCACATTATAACAATTGACAGTGCAACATTACGCAACCACAAGTAGGTTACAGCCATCCATAGCCTAGACGAGGCATGCTAATCGATACGCGAGCTATTCAGCATAGTAATGAGGTATGAAACCACTGGAGTATTGTCTTGAATTTGATTTGGTGACACAATACAGGCAAATGTACAGGGCCTCTATTCCCGACGATAAAACCATATCGCATTTGACCTGTAACGGTATTGTTTTGACGTCAGCCGCCATTACTGTCAAGAGCTATCAAAACGATGACAATACGATAACATCAAAGACGATATGGTTTTAAGCACCTAGAATACCGGACCAAATTCCAAGCTTAAACAAGTTGCCGTCAATGAATAGAAAATATGAATTGACTAGTTTATTTCGATCGTTATTCCCTTAGGAACTGCCCAATGTCCCTTCGGCCACTAGGATCCATTGGTAGGATCCATCAATATAGTCGAGTGAACATTTTGTGTATCAGATCGGAAAAAAAGTGGACTTTACCGTACACTAGAAGAATCCATAATAGAGTATGGTGAACTATAACAGTCTAGAATCCACTAATGGATCACATACATAACATCACGCCTGTAATCCCAGAGTGGGGTAGGCAAGGCTACATAATTACCTAAAACTCTAAAAACTTGTTGATAATTCAGTAACCACATTTTGCACAAATAGGCTAAGATGTTTACTAGTGTATTAGTGACAGGTTGCAAGCCCATCGCCTAACAGTACATACTACAAGCCTTTATTCCCTTAGTCACCTCTTACGACTTCCACGGGAAGACAGAGTGGCACTATTCTAACCCGGCAACCACACGGAGCAACGGGTGGAAGGGGGGATCAATGTGACCTTTTTTTAGACTAGGATCCATATGTGCACTTATTTCTAGATTTTTGTAGGGCCTACGGAATTTCGTACAGTTGCAAAAGGAATAACGCTAAACGAGTTTTCTGGTAAAATCTATTGTCTGACTTACAGTGCAATATGTACTTAACTAATTCAAACAACGCTTGCATTTCAAAATAAGGCAACTTGTTCTTGAATCGTAGGCGAACTAGTCCTTGTAGAATAATAGACATCAACGCGCGCGTGTGGAGTTGTGACAAACTTAGTCTCACTTACTTACTTTTATTTCTGTAATAGAATTGTTTTAGTTTAGTACAACTGTTACTTTAAGTTAAAATTGATTGCTCAAACTGTAATATAATGAGAGGCATTAATAAACGAGTGTGATTTTATGAAACGAGTCGAAAGGCAAGTTTTATAATGTGATCACACGAGTGGTTTAATGCCTTATTATGTGAACACTCGAACAATACTTCAATGTTAACATTAAATTACAACTACAGATACAGGTTTCTTAATATATGCCATTTGTTTATCGTTTCTTAGCATATTGCTGGAAAAATATGTTTTGTATAGATGTAGAAAACCACATTTATACCACACTTTCTTAGTAATTGTAAAATTACTACCCTAATAAACGTGGTCAGTCTTGTGACCTTAGATAACCCTTCAAAATAAAACTTCCTTTTTTTACCGGAACACAAACAAACAAAATAAACACCACTTTGTCACAAGGCATTGTTTAAAAAAACAATAGAAAGAACCACTTGTCTCACG